>CM056838.1:12025000-12265000 GCA_029853015.1 Chelidonichthys spinosus | reverse complement strand
ATGCATCAGTGTCTTGTAAGAGAATTATTATAAAAAGAATGGTAAAAAAAATGGAACCTAAAATATTCCAACTTTTAGTCCCTATTATGGGTCAAGCTCCTAAACTCTGGACCCTACACCTCCCATAATCCAACAATAGTACCTGTCCTTACCGTCCACTTTGTAATGTAGGCTTTCTGTTATAAATCTGTAGTCCCTCAGCTGCATTTGAAAGCCAGATATGTCTTTGAACGCTGGTAATAAGCAAGACGCATCAACACCAGTATATTTTAAACCAAACTGACCTCGGGCTGCCTACTATTAACACAGAACACTACACTATGCACTTCTGTCAAAGCGACTCTCATAGGGGTCCTGGGGGTTAAGACGATACCCATCTATTTAATGGAAGCAGCCCACACATAACAACGGTCATAGACGACACCAACAAAGCTGGAGGAGGTGTTCAAGTCAAATCAAAAGCACAGTTATGAGAGCTGCCAGTCAAAGCTGTCCAGGTGCTGCTGTTTAATGTGGGATCATTAAACTTCTATGAGGAGATACAGTGTGAGCTAATATATGTGGACGAAGATGGATGGTTCCGTGAGCTTGAAGTCTTGTTTCTGAAACCTTGCGAGGTGACGTGTTGCCAGAAGACAACCGCGGAGTAGTGGAATACATCCATGGTGGAAACATGAGTGGAGATGATGTTATTAAGTTATTATTATGGGGTCCTGGCACCAGTACACACGAAAGCATGGCAGGATAACGGCAAAAACAAAAATACTGGGATGAGAACTGAAACTAAATACTGAAATATCTAAATTTAATGCTGCCTATTTTAAAACAAGTCAAACTAAAGAAACAGCTGCAAATGTGGGTTATTTCTGAGTGAACATAGCTCGAGCACGTTCAGAAGACATTATAAATGAAAATTTTAAAAAATAGGACAGAATATTCATTGTTAAGGGACAAGAAATCCAGCGGGAGAGACTAAAGAAGATACTCGGACAATGAAAAGTATTGTCTTAAAACATATTAGTGTTGGGAATGGACAGGTCATGAGTACAAGCCCTCATTTCCTACAGCTTCAGCACACTCAAAGATGCAATGAGCTAACCTGTAAGAAGTGATCCTCTTCAGTTTCGAGGCCGGCACATCGTAGCCACACTCCTCCAGCACCTCCTGCCGGGCGATCTCCTCCAGAGAAAGGTTTGGTTTGTCCACCAGCCCGGCGCACAGCTCGTAGGTGACCCCTGCTGTGGCTGGGGGCCACTGGGAAGAGCTCTCTCCCTCTGGGGCTGACTGGCCCTCCTGAGGCTCAGGGGCAGCGGCGGTGGCTTCAGAGGTGCCCTCCTCAGTTTTTTCAGCAGGCTGAGCCGACTGCGTCTTGGTCCTTTCCCACTCACACATGTATACCGCTGGCGGTAGAAAAGACAGAATATAAGATATATATATAAGACATTATTCTCATTACATTATTTGATTCTTTTTATCTTCATTATATACTCAAACAAAGGAAATTGAAAAATAATAAATTAATAAATAATGAAAACAGTAATTTGTTGCAACCTGACAGGATGCATTAGGGTTCAATCGTAAATATGAATTGAAAATGATGCACACGTATTGTAACATTCTGAAATAATCATTCATGTATCATATAAATTACATCAATTCACACCTCACTTGAAACAAAGAGCACTTCTGCTCACATCTGAATAAACTATTTTTCCCTTAATATGCAGATTTTTCTTAATTCACCCTCTACCACAAACATATATCTAACATTTATTGTCTGATTGCAATAAGCTGACCAGCACATCGGATAATCCCTGTTAAAAAAACGAACAAATACCATTCTAAGTTGTCGAACTCTGATTTCGTTCAGATAAAGGATAGCATTTTTTCCCAACAGCAATGCAAGAGGAGAGGAAAAAAAAAATATATCAATGCCCAGACTTCCTTGAATTTAGCACAGTGCAGTGTGGAACGGGTGTCTGGCGACTTCTAACAAAGGAGGTGAGGCTGCTTTGTAATGGGGCCTCTTGCGGTCTATTTATGAGTTTGCATTGTTACTAAGATCGAGTAGAATAAACACATATTGTAATGCATTGCTTCTTTGGTGAAAGTGCCCACAGGATATACAACAATCTAGATCTAGCTCTGTGACAAAAAGAAAATAAATGAACTAGATGCATATTACAGTTAGTCTTCGGTTTTGTGTGAAACTTACCTGGACGGAACTGCTTGACGAGGACAAAACAGTGTGAGCTGGTGTTGAAGATCAGCACTGATACACTAAAGGAAAAAGAGAAAAAAAAGGTTTAAATAAAATCCGATTTTTTTTCTCACTGCAAAGGGTTGCATACATGATATATAGGGGCAGCCGGGGCTCATGAAGATCTTCTTGGTTAAAACTTGTGTCTGGAGAACATTTTGCGATGGTTGGTCCACAAGTATGTGAATCTGAAATAGAATCTTCCTAAGATAATTATGACAAAATAAACAAGAGAAACAAGGGCAATGATAAGGAATTGAATTATTTGGATGAATGGATATGCCAACCATTAGGAATCAGCATCACAAACAATCTGAGACGATCGTCGCACATCTCTAATGTGGTGACAAAAGCTCATAAACGGCTGTATTTCTTATGGAAAATTAATGAGGGAAAATGCCAAAGCTCTTGCTAACTTTTAGGACCAATAGAAAGCATCCTGATTGGGAACATTACAAACTTGCATGGGATGTGCGCGGCCCAGGACAGGAGGGCTCTACAGCAGGTGTACTGGTCATCCCTGATATTGGTGACAAGAGGTGCCTGCGCCATATCCCATTGCTAGATACACAATCAAAGTGTATCAATTGAATGAAAATTAAACTAAAATCAAACACTATTAAAAGATGAACACTATTCTGAAATAAAAAGAACCGCGTCGTTCCAGATTTAAACGGTGGCACCCTACAAGCAAGATGGCTCCCACAGAATTGCATACAGGTGGTTCACTGGCGTGTGTGGGAGCATGTGAGCGTGACTTCCGCTGCCAGTGGAGACTTGAGGCTCGGGGTCGGTGTTGGGAAAGCGGATGTGTCTGAGGCTGCAGGAAGCCCTGCCCTGTCTTTCCCATGGTGAGAGGACATTATGGGACATGGCTGTTGGAACTTGTTTCTAGCTACAGTGCTGGGGTTGCTGATTTAATATCCGTTCGCAATACAGATATTTAAAGAGTTAACAGGTTGTCAGACAGTCATAAAGGAGCTGGTAGTTTATTGTTCACCATTTTACTTGGAGGTAAAAGACTGATAATTTGTCTTTACACAGAAAAAAATGGCTAACAATCAGTTTGGCTAACAATCTATCTTTCTGCTTTGTTTTTTTACTCAGACTAAATTTGATTTACCTGGGGGTTTGTTTACAAGCTGTCTGGCCACTCTTGTTGGTTGGACCTATATTTAACATTGTGACTGAATGAGTACAATGACGTTATTACTGATAGAACTGGTGTCCAGAACTATGAAAGAAACCCCCAGGTAGTTTACCATTAAATGATATACATTTGGGGAAAAAATACTCAATAATACCAGACATCACATTGCTGTGTGCCCCGACAATTACTACTCGAAAAAATCAATTGCGTCTCAGCTGCTGATTAAAAAGCTAGCCTCAGCCAGCTATAGAAAGCTTTGCCGCTTCCCTCAACTTCTGCTCTCACGTCCATGAAGGGAGGACAAAGAGCACCTCTTTTCACTTGCTTCTTCCTTAAAGTGAATGGAGCTTGACTTATCACACCAATGCTTTATTTCTTAGCTTTTATCCACAGATTGTGATCATGTCAAAGAAAAGAAGCCATCATTTCAGAATGGCATTCACTTTCAAAATTACCTCTTCCCCTCAAACTCTTCGACAGGTATATATCAAACATCTGAGCAAAATAAACAGTGCCGTTATCTGTGAGAGATAGTCTTGAGGGGAGATGTGGGCACTGTAGAGTATGGATGAGATAATGGTGTGGTGGCAGATTTGGGCTAAAAGTAGGACACACAGGCCTTAAGCATGGAAGCTGTCCCCTGAGGCAGGCCTGGGTCTTGTAGTGCTGTTCCACACCATTACAGTTGTTCTGCAGCTTCCCGCTGAAGAAAAATGCTCTAATGGTTAAACCAAGAAGCAGGCTAAATGGACGCTCAGGACTTTTTTATGCACCGTTAAGCTTTCTCTGCAGGGCTTCTGGCTGGGCAGCGGGAAAACTGGTTATGGCAGACATATGAGGAGCGGTGACTGGTGGCATGCAGCGCTTATGGTATCATGACACTATCAGTTCCTTGTTGCACAAGGAAAAAAAATGGGTTACGTGCTGAATAATCCCAGCCTTTGACTACAACAACAACTCTGGAGACACATGTTCTTAAAGATCTTTAAACTTTTGCTAATTGAGATAATTATGCACCCCTTGGTTCGACATATTTTTTTAAGTTTTTTTGTCTACCCATAATAACACGTGAAACATATTTAGAATATCTGTTTTTAGAACATTCCTTGCCATAACACTCTGAAACGAGTGTAGATGCACATCTTATTTCCTTATTCCCTGAAAACTTTATTGAAGCGTACCATTAGGGAAATTACCTGATTGTGTCGCTCTGTCTCCAAATTATTCCCAAATGGGAAACACAAAATCATGTGTACCCTTCTATTAGCTGGCTGGGGATACATCACACATGATCAAAGCAAGAGCTCAACAGACTAACCATGGCTAACCATGCCCACGGTCTCTTAAATGTCCTGCACTGACTAAAAATACTGGCTGTCATTTAATTACACTTCCAGTAATAAACAAGCACCAGAATGCAAACACTCCTGTAAACACATAGGTGTCAAACAACAAAGCGATGGGAGTTTATCCATCCTGTCTATGTGTTTTTGTAGATGTGGAGACAGCTTATGATGACATGTCCCACTAGACGTCTTTCACGTTCTGCATTTGCAGCAGTGAAGGAAGTTCTCAGTGGGTGAAGTTATTTTCGCATTAATGATAGGACGTTAAACAGGTCATATAATTCCTTCTAATATCTATTTGATATATTGTTAAAATGGATGTATGGTCTAAAATAGCACTAAGCATCTGAATGCCCACGGAGAGACCAATATCTTCCAGAAGCACCGAAGCGTAGACATTTAACCCACACAACAGTAATTACATGTCATGATGAAGGTGAATGCAGAAAAAGTCTTCATTCCATAAGGAATATGCTTTAAAAACCTACAAAAGAAGGAGCGCACACGAAACTGACCTCTGGAAGCATTTCAGGAACGAGGATCATCTTCCTCTGGTCATTCACTAAATTAGATATTTTAAAGTACCCACAAATGAGTCTTCCGCATTTGTGCAACTGAAATGTCCTGCTGGGAAGAAAATGTTCTGCGTGCTTAAACAAAATTGCAAAACAATCCTGGATCATTTCAATCCAAGCCCAAAGGGAATGACACTTTGCAGAATTTCCACATGGGGGAAAGCTGGATGTTCCCCTGGGCTATTTTCTTTAGGAAGTACAGGTTTGAGGTTTACAGCTTTTGTCCCAGTGGAACTATTTTTCACAAGGATCTCTCTTTGGGGTCATGATTGGAGGAAAGAGGGCTTAAATGACCTGAGACCTACCTCAGGGCATTATGGTACCCTGGGCAGAACGGGATGCAGGGACCGGGGGTTTTGACACAAGTGTGTGATATTTCTCTTACAGTGCCCCCTGTGAAGCTCAAGACATTTATAGCCATTGCCAAGTAGAATAACAGGGCACCAGTTCCCAAAAACAAGTTCTGTTTTGCTTTGACCGTCCTTCCAGTATTTGGCATCTATTGGAGATGCTAGAGAATAAAAGGTATACAAATATCATGAGTGAGAGGTGCCAATAATGGCTGAAAGTGAAAGGAAACAACAAAAAAAACAAGCAAAAACTCATCAGCATACAACTGCATCAATATATTTCAATGAGACACCATTTCTTTTGACTTTTTTTTTCAGTTGAATTAAAAAAATAAGTAAAAAGTCTCCTGACATGCATTTTTTTATACATTTCAAACCTATTTAATTGGCTGATATTCTTTGATAGGTGGTTTTATTTATTAGAAAAATGGTCCTGACAGCTCACCAACACTGCCAAACTACTTCTATCCAACAATAGAGAATAAAATGTGTTTTTACCTATCATGGGTTCGCATGAAGTCCCAGGATTTCTTTGTGCCATTCTGTGAAGAAATAAGACACAAATAAACAGCACAAATTAATACAATAAACACAACACTACAGTACTAGTTGTCTTTATTTCCATCATGTAAATGTTAAAAATGTTAAAAATATCAGTAAAAACTATCAGTACTCAATGCCTTTGTTGTATGCAACTTGTGTGGCAGGATGTCAAATCACTGCTGATTTATTGAATATGATCACTGCAGAGGAAATCAGTTTCCCCACAACTGATGCTTGCATGGGCATGTTGAAGTTATATCACAAACCCTCACACCCAACAAAAACATCTGCAGATGCAAGTGGAAAAACAACTGGCCTGCACCAAACAGTATCAACAGTAGTCAAGCAAGAAACCTTTCATATTTGCAACAATTCATATTTTACTCTGAATTTAAGTAATAGCAATACCTCTTGCTCTTCCCTATTAAATACACAACTTACTGCAAAGACTGGCAATTATATGAGTTTTCAGTATCAGACAGGCTGAAGGAATTTTGTAAAAAAAAAAAATTCAAATTATGATGGCTTTGACAATTTTTACAATTGTGATATTAGAGGGAATGATAATTTTTTGATAATTTATTATCATTTAGTTAATTATTCTAATTTTTATTGAAATACATGGTGTGATTTTTTTGTGGGGATCTGTCCCAAACAGAGATGTTTACTCCAGTCTGTAGAATATAATGTGTTGGCCAGGACATCTCTGCAGCATGAGAACATTAATTTAAAGTGGTATTTTGACATGCATTTCACCTTAAACAAATATTACACCTCCTGTTATTTGAAAATTGCAGTCGAAGTAGCTTTTGGCTAAAATGTTGATCAATTGTGCAACCTTAGCTCTGGGCAAAACGTCAGGAAGATCCTGTGAATTACAACTTGGAACAGTGTATTTTTTGCATCTACAGGATCCACAGTTCCCATGGATGAACTTTCTGGCAGGGAGAGATTCCTGTCCGGTAGTTATTAAACATATGTGAGGGAGGTTGTTGTCCATAAGTGTTTATATTGCCCTGTGGTCACATCAACAGGATGTGCGGTGGAACACTCCTTCTGTAAATTTCCACCAGCGCAATTGCCAATCGATCCACCTAGGCAGGAGTGTAACCAGCACAAAAGAGATAATCTCTATAATCACTATCGGCACAAAATACTGAGACACAAGAGACAATGAGGTAACCTTAAACTGTTTTGATGAAAAAATCCAAATAATTTGGAATTCATCACTTTTTACTTCAGTTTTAGCATGAAGTCGACAAACAGCTCTCATCCAGTTATGTATAAAATCACAAAAGGACTGACATCAGTCAAGTGTGCTTTAGTTTCAAGACATATAAATACTGCATATAAATAGTGGTGGACCAGTTTTTCTGGGCAGAAATCAAAGTCAGTAAATGAAGCAGAGGTCAGGGTGAACAGGTCAGATGAGGAGCTGGAGGCGACAGGCAAAGCCATAGAGGTAAGTAAAGTCTTTATCCCATTCGATGTAATGTGACCTTCTTATCATTCACCTCAAATGAGCAACGACGTGTCAATTAAACTGAAAACGTATATATTCCCCAATCCACAGATTGCACGCTGTATAAATATGGTGAAATTGGCCTACATTTTCTATGCCTTGGGAAATATGGCCTTAATTCACATTTAGGCTACACCTCCTCTCCACCCACAAGCTCTTTCAGACGCAGCGATGACAGCTTTACTAGAACAGCCTCATATTCAGCCACAATAGATGTGTGCGAGTGTGGTGGTGCATATTCAGTACCACCCAAGTAATGGGACGAGGCTAAATGGCAAGATAATTACACTGATGGAATCGGACATAATAAAAAGGTACTGTTGAAGCAACAGGGTTTGATTCAGGATGTGCCGCGGTGTCAAAAAAGCACTCAAGAATGCAACTTGTATCTAAAGGGGAATAAACACTGCTTTGTGAATTGTCTCTCTTACATCTCTAAATATTCTCAATACTGCTGGCTGTATTTGACTGTAGAAGGGCTGCATGTTGTGAACATGATCTGGACAATAATGTGCGACTATAATACGGCACACTATAAACTCAATTTGAATAAACTCTTCTCTGAAAATGATTTAACAAAAAAGTGAGACTTTCTTTTGACTGCCTTGTGTTCTTGCTCCTATCAACAACAGGCTAATCTGCACTGCATACAATCAATTGGTTCATGAAGTGGCATTTTCAAGTGGACATAATAATGAATACCTCTATTTAAAAGCTACTAGCATAATACACCACAATGCTCCATTGCCTATCAACCAAACCTTGACGTCTCATCCATACAAACTTCTGTAGATTATTTCAGTGACTCAAAATAATCTCAACAAACGGTCAAACGGCCGGCGCGTGGCCTAACGGGTCGCAGCCTCGGGGCCTGAATGTGAAGCCAAGCTAGCATAATGCCTTTCATGCATCATTAACTATCATGTTGTGGTGTGAAATGAGAACATGAAGCCAACATTTGTGTAGGTTTAGTCATGTTGCTGCGATGCTTTCACTTTTATGTCAGTCCTTTGATAATGGATAACTGTATGCAGCACAATACAGCAACTAACTGTATGCACAATACAATTTGACAGATGATTTATTGGTGTACCTGACATACTTAATAGTATGCTAGCATAGGTATTGCAAGGTGCAGATCCTTTATTTGGCTGTCGGCTATAAGTAAGGTGTTGACATTATCCAAACTCCTTGCTGTTGGACTCATGTCATCATCGATGCTCTGCCAGCGCTGTAGACCATCTACTAGTGTAATTACTTCCCACCAAAAACATGGCGTGTCAATAAAGCGTGCAGAGAGTCTTACACGCCATCATTACTCCTGGAGGCCAAGCCAGCCGCACCTATGGCGTCATTTCAGTGCCAAAATCCGCGAGCATAAAAACCATATTCAGCGCGCATAAAGACCACTCTCTGCGCGCTCGCAGTCACTCTCTGCGCGCTCGCCGTCACTGTCTGCGCGCTCGCGGTCTCTGTGCACACGCTCGCTGTCACTCTCTGTGCCTTCTACGCGCTCGACTTTGCTGAGTTTTGGCACTCTGGGGGCGGCATTGAATAGACGGCCCCGCAACCCCCCTCCTTTCTGATTGGTCACTTTAAACGCCTGTCAGAGCCAATCCGAGGCAGAGTAGGGCGGTTCATCATTGCGGTTGGCGGCAGCATTTGATGGCGGAATTGAGATGAGAGATTGCGGATGAGATGTCAGAAAAACAAGAGGTAAGTTGAGGAACAAACAGATATACAATGTTAGCCTATAACAGCAGTGGCTACGTTTACAGTTGATGCGAAAAATTGCTGACCCAATACATAACATTCTCATAACCTTCCGTTATAGTGCTCTGACCTGGAGACAGTAGGCGTTTAAAGTGACCAATCAGAAAGGAGGGGGGGTTGCGGGGCCGTCTATTCAATACCCGCCCCCAGAGTGCCAAAACTCAGCAAAGTCGAGCGCGTAGAAGGCACAGAGAGTGACAGCGAGCGTGTGCACAGAGACCGCGAGCGCGCAGAGAGTGACTGCGAGCGCGCAGAGAGTGACGGCGAGCGCGCAGAGAGTGACGGCGAGCGCGCAGAGAGTGACTGCGAGCGCGCAGAGAGTGACTGCGAGCGCGCAGAGAGTGGTCTTTATGCGCGCTGAATGTGGTTTTTATGCTCGCGGATTTTGGCACTGAAATGACGCCATACGCACCCCTCACGCTTTTCCTTGGTGAAAGCAAAACTAGTGTGAAGGCGTGTGTGATAAATCACTTGTTGTGACTGAGGCGGTGACGCACTTCTGGTGGCTTGTTGCTTCGTATAGATTATTGTACAATGTATGAGACGGAACAGAATAGCCAGTTAAGCTTTTACAGGTGAATTGTGGGGCATTTTCATGTGGATTACAAACAGACATCTACACCAGGGTTGTCCTGTGTATATGTTATATGGATTGTTATATTTTCCAATATAATATTGCTGCACATTGCACACTTACTAAGTTTTATTGCATTAGGGTTGGCAATAAAAATGGAACTTGTTAAATAATTGATACTAAAATTTGTATCCGATTCGATATTTACTTGCAAAAGTATTGTTACTTTTGCAGTCAACTTGATGTTGTTTGTATTGTTCTAATCTTTATTTAAGAAGAAATCTGCCTCTTAATCTTTATTATTTTCTCCTTGTGGTATCGAAAAATGGTATCGAGTATCGCATATTTTCCTGGATATCTGTAACGACTTTCAAATTCTAGTATCGTGACAACCCTAATTGCAATACATTGAAGCTAGAATAGCTAGGAGACTTTGGGAACATAACATTTGGAACACATACTAATAACAATGTAGCAATGTGAATACAGACATTCCATTCCCTCTTTTGTTGACATTAATTATTTTAATACATTGTTAATAAATTGCTTTGTGGAGGATTCAACGTCAATATTTAGTAAATAATATATGGTTTGTGGTTATGTGATGGTAGATGTAATAAATCACTGACAATTCTCAGAACTCATTCAAAAGCCTGAATGTTTCCAGACCAAATATGTAGACAGCTTGTGATTTGGAGGTATTTACTGACTGACTATCTAAAGCAAGTTTAGCTCCAGAGGCAAGGCAGCAAGGCAGCAACACTTTCGAGGCTGGCACCTCACAACAAAGCTACTAGGTGATTCTGAATGCGTCGGACAACTTTGAAGTTAGCGGAAGTAGCATTCCTCCTGTTTTGTTAGCGGCTAACACAGGGTTCTAGAACGCCATTGTATATACCATCAGTGCCTCAAAAGTCTCACTGCAAGCTCCGTGATACCAGGCCCGTGCGAATCAAGCTGAATATTTTTTAAAGTACAGAGGCTTAACATCCTCGATGCGGTGGTCCCGGGTTCAACTCCCACCCGGGACGTCATCTCCCTCTCTCTCCCCGTTTCCACACCGTCTGAAAAAGTAAAACGCTCTAGCCAAAAAAAAAAAAAAATCTTTAAAAAAAAGTAATTTGACCAGGAGAATCATGACATGGAATTCTCATATATATTCTCAACAGAAAGTTGTCTGGTCTTAACTTTAATTCCACACAGACAAAGCTCTGGTTTCCCACACTAACAAATGACATCAAACTGGCACTTTCAGTTTCATCCAGAGATTTCTGGTAACAGCAGATGGTGGAAGGTGTGAAAAGCTAATGACAAAAAAAATCACTTCAAAGAAGATCTGTCCATTCAGAAAAAAACTAAATAGAAAACTAGCTCATGGAAGGGAAATTAACAATATTTTCCAGACAGGAAGTTTGAAAAACAGCTGCACAAACAAAACCAGGAATATTAGTAAGAGATTAAGAAAAAGACTGACAAGCATCTCAATAATAGCCGAGCTTGTTTACAGCAATCATATAAAAATATATTCATTTAGGATTATTCATTTCATGGCCCAAACACCCAAAAATTCTGCTTTGTTTTCCAGCAGCAACGTACTGTACAAGGTGCTGTCGCCACTCACAGATGGTGGGGTTCCCCTCATTACTCGGGCCACTTGCTGAGAGAAGGGGGGCGGGGACGGCTTGAATGGCCCAGGGGAGACGGAGAATCATGGCCGACATGGATTACGACAGAGAGATTAGCCCGTGGGGAGAGAGAGAGAGAGGGAGAGAGAGGAAGCAGGAACAAGGCTACACAGGACCTTGAAAGTAATGTGGTCCCTCTGGCTTTGGGCATCAGAAATGACAGACTCCTGTGTGAATGGCTATTGTAGGGAGGGATGTATGGTCCTTTAGGTGCTTAAAGTCTAATAACCATCACACACACACACACACACACACACACACACACACACACCTCCATGCACTATAAAGCTGGCAGCTGCAGCAGAAAGAAGAAGAAAAAAAATCAACTACCCTCCTCGAATACAATAGCACTCTTTGAATCTCAACATGTGCTCTCCAATTTTTTTTCTTCTGGTTTTAGCAGTCTCTGTCTTCTCACCAGCCTGGACAAAGGCAGCAGCTCTATCATACACACATTATAACCACTGAACTAATGGTCAGCAGAGTTTAGACAAATGACAAAAAAGCACCTGCACCTGCACAAAACCGATCGACCTGTAACAGCAAAACTGCAGATGTGCAGCAAAAACAACCGGGTAAGTGGTCCCTCCCCACGAGTGCCAAATCCAGCATCAAGGACACGCTCCTCAAGTACACACCCATGTGACCGTGTCCTGCAGTGAAATCCACAGCATGCAAGTTGACCTCAAATCACGTCGGGGTGTTTATAGGGACTGACCACAGCATATTTCTGTTTACCGTGTTTTCTAATTATGGTTTGTAATGTTTCTTCTTTAACTGTGCCTTCAGTGACGTTCACGCAAGATCTTTATTTCAAATCCATAATTTGTCACATGTTCAAGCTGGTATGGTACCGAAGCAGTTCATCAACAGCAGGGATTTTAGATAGTAGATAAATCACTGAATTCATGTGTCAAGGAATTAAAGAATCTCCAGCCATGCTAGCAGCTCCGTGATGCTATACTTAAGACTAAGTAATGAGCTAAATGCTCATCATGCTAACGCCATAATAACTTTATTTATTTATTTATTCAGAGTATCGTTTTTTTGTGTATAACATAGACCGTGTTCAACATCATGGTTCAAGCATGCTACGCAAAATACAGCTGAGGCTGATTGGAATGTTATTCTTTATTATATATATATATATATTTTTATTTTTTTTTTCAATATTAAATCTAAACCACGGAGGCTAACTCATTTAAAATGTATTTCATTTAATAAATCTGTTGGTTGTCATTAAATTAATGTAAATGGGGAAGTTATTTAAGTTGTTTTTGTTAAATTTCAGACCACTTCAGAACTTATGAACATGACGAGTCCTTCGGCCTGGAAATAATGAGTTATATTAATGAACTGCTGAGAGATTATACAAATCAAATCAAATCAAATTCCGTTTACATATCATTCATATGTCAGTGTTATTTCTATTCCTTTTTCCATTTGCATCTCATTCTCTCTCTCAGGAGTCGTTGAGACCTTGAGCGGTTCTGTCGTCCTCTGCTGTACAAACAGCGAGGCAGTTTGCAAAGGTTAAGTTACATAACGAATGTAACATTACTTATTTGAACCCAAACCATGTTATTTTCTTTCTTTAAACCCAATAATGTAGTTTAGTTGCTTAAATCTAAATCGTTTCCGTGGTGGGGGAACATACTTTAACACATTACACCCCACCATAGTGGTGATAAGAAGCGATGGTCATTTCACGTGGGCTATTTCGCTGAGATCTTGTTGCATTGGACAGAAACTGCAGCCTCCTCTATTGCAGGAACATTAATATTGGCACTCTGATTCAACTGAATATATTATGCTTAATATACCAGTTCAGTGAACCTAGCTTATTTTGTTTTATATTTTCTACTTATGTGACAACTTTGAAAGAACTATTCAGTTCGGGAAGTCATGTTTTTGAAAGCAGGAGGGAAATGTATTTGTTTTTTGTAAGATATTTTTCAATACTTCAGACAAAACTGTACATTTTGTTAGATTTTCACCCACCCTGCCCCAAGTCATCTTTCCACCCACAGACACACTCGTATATAGGCTCATTTTACCGCCATTACTCAAGCCTATGAATTACTATTCACGTGAGAAAAAGTGTGTTTTTAAAACGATGATGGACCTCATTCATTGAAGGAGTAGTGGGGCCACTGGCTGTAAGCTATACAAGATAAATAATTCCAGATGAATAATTCAAATCATTATAATGAATAAATGTAAGGTAATTATCTGGCTCCAAGTAGAAACCCGTGATTTAACGTAAGCACGAGGCGCGAGAGATAAGAGGGGTTTCCCAGAGTCAACGAGGGACAATCACCTGCTTTGTATAGATAGGACGAGGGAAAGGAGACAAAACACCAGTAAACACTAATGATGAAGAGAGCCTCTCACGCATGACATTATCTACTTTTAGAGTGTGTTTCTGTGTCTGAATAGGTTTTCGGTTAGTGACCAGTGGCTAAGCTGCAGATGTACCGATGAACATAAAAGGTTTGGGGAAAGAGATGCTCCCTCAGTGTGACTGAAAGGCCTTTGTGGGGAGTCCCTGAGCAGCCCCTCCCAAGCTGCAGAGGAGAGATGATGAGGATGAAAGGGAGGACAGGACAGAGAGGGAGTCCACACCATCATCTCTTTTGTTGTCCATCTGCTGTCTTAGCCGTTCCGCCATTCTCTTGACAAGCTTAACCCCCCTCTGCTGTCACAGGTGTAAAACCCAAATGGGGAGGAAAAAAAAAAACTCCTCCTCAATGAGCTCCCCTCAACATGAGTGCCTTGGTACTTGAGTTTTCTGATTAAATTGAAAGCAACACTACAAAAGAGCACCTCCAAATTATAGACAGCGGTATCTTTATGTTTAAAAAGTATTTTCCACTTGGAGCATAGAGTACCGTTACCAGCGCTGAGGGAAGAAAATCACATTTATCTTTCATGAACAAATGACACAAAGCGTACTTCATCAGCAACACCAGGTTAAATAACATCTTTCTATCATCTACACTGAAGGGTAATGTGTTTTATGAACGAGTGCCATGACACATCTTCTGCACTACCGTCATTATCCTGATTTTTACACAACAGAAGCCAAGTCTATAACCCAGGAACAGAGAAACTGCACAAATATTTTTGAAACCTAAAAATAAATCCATGCTGGCCTGCAGCCTATGTTTGGGTGAGGAAGCATTTCTCACTTTGCTGGTGACCATCAGGACACACAGTCATCCCACTTTCCTTTTAGCAGGAGGACTTGATAAAAACAAATTATAGATTTCTTGAAAGGATAAACCTACAAAAACACGGATAAATAAAGCACAGTAACAGTGATTTAGAGTCATGCAACCGGGATCATAATCTCTTGCCCTTCAATTTCCTTTATGCAGTTAACATTATTGAACATTTACCACAAACCAGCCAGGCAGCTAATATGAAATTTGACAGCTTTTGATCTCCTGAGATAAAAATGTACGGATAACGAGATTTCAGTCACAGACGATCCACTTTGCCTGCCCTGATTGCCACCGTGACCTGGATTGGCAGCTAAAAATGGATAGATGAATGAATGAATGAATGGATGGATGGATGGATGGATGGATTGATAGCGATTTACGTGCACCCACAAGCCCTATAGAATAGACAGTATATGCTAATATATACTATGTGCCAAAGTAGGTCTACAGGACTACTAAATATATACAAGAAACGCTACAAAACTATATCAGAGGAGATGTCTGATACCAGGAAGTGATTCATTCCTAATTAACCGATATGATGATACATTAGTAGACAATTTACATTTGACAATTTGTCCAAATACACAAAGTGAAAACCACTAACATCTACATAAAACCTACATCTACGTGCCGTACGCGTCTCTGAAAATACAACACACACCCTTACAATATCCACCATTAAAAGAAGGATGAAAATAATACATGGGGTGCACCAATCTCATATTTAGTAAAATTAGATTTATGTGACATTAAAAACTGAGTCACTGCGAATAAATTAACATAACCAATAGCAAAAACATCTAAAAAGAAACCATATTTAAAGCAGATCTGTAGCACCATGGTCGATACCCTAACTGTTTAACATGGTCAGCATCAGCGTCGATCTGCATCTAAATAATGCAATCTCAAAGAGATCAACAAACCATCCTCTCATCCAGAAAAAGAGGAAGAAGTTTAACACTTTCACTCGGGTAAAAGATGTATTTGGGTTAGAAGGTGCGGTATACAATATGCTTCACGTTTAAAAGTGGGAATGCAACACTTTTGGTCACATTCGACAGCAGGAAAATGAAGTATTCGAGGTAAAGATCCTTATTGTCCACTCCCATTTCCAACCATCTGATACTACGACTTAAAACTATCTTTTAACCAAATCACGCTTTCATCCATATACCATGGAAAGACCAAACAACACATAAGTGTGCAAAGACAAAAAACAAAAGTACCAAAAGGATGCAGTTTAAAGCCAAAGATATTAAATACTTATGAGACAACATTGTGGAAGACTACTGCTGTCTTTAGCTGTGTGCATATTTCCCTGCAATGTTTCATGTTATATCCTTGACCTGTGACATTACAAAAACAGACATTTAGAGGATTTTAAACAGGCAAGTCTCTGTGTTGTTACAAATATGAATGGGTAATTTAGCTCAATGTAACCCCCCATCCCACCTACAGACACCAAGACTCCCAGCACATCACACAGGCAGCACACAGGAGCCCATTTGGCATAGCTGGAATCAACAAGTCTCACATGACCTGCTATCCAGACGGAAAACACATTTCCTTGTCACGTACCACTGCTGTACCGTGCCTATAACACACCCCCGTACTAATTTAAAGCATGTGCTAACGTTAACGTGATGCTCAATCTAAAACACCTCCTCAGCAAGCTACCGTTAGCATGCTAGCATAGAGCTGACTC
Source organism: Chelidonichthys spinosus (assembly GCA_029853015.1). NCBI lineage: Eukaryota > Metazoa > Chordata > Actinopteri > Perciformes > Triglidae > Chelidonichthys > Chelidonichthys spinosus. Next base: position 12,248,287 of record CM056838.1, on the reverse strand, counting down.
TCAGCTGCCCGAGACTCGTGTCAAACGCAGAAACGCACAGCACGTGTGAAAACAAAGCTAACGTAGTCGTTTAGCCGCTGTGGTTAAGGCAGTGCCAAGTGTTGCTGTCAATGTCTGCGTTTTGAGGTCGGTTTAGCCTTCATGTTATGCTAGCATGCTAGCTGCAAAATTAATGGGGGGTGGGGGGGCTGGGCTAGCCTACAGCATGCAGCAACCTCTACCAACCGTTGACAGAAACAACGTTATCTCACCTGGTTGTAGTGCACCCTGAACGGTTTCAGATAGTCGGACTCTGTGCACGGAGTGACATCAATGTTATTAATCTCTTCCATAGTTCACACTTGAAGCTGGCTCGTTGGCTCTCACCGAGGGTTCGTCTGTCACCGCACACTCACTGACAGTGAAGGAATGTCTACGGAAGCCGGGAGAGCACATGCGAGTGCATCGCGAGGGTGGCACACGAGAGGTGAAAGGACATTCGAGGAATGGAGGGCAGTTCATTTCTTTATGATGAACACGGATTCAAGCTTTTAATGGGAACAGTGTTACAGATAGCGATACTAAGTATTGTTTATCTTCATCATTATCATTAGGATAACAGTAATAACCTTTATTTGTATACCTTTCACACAATCCACTCTATGTCTCAGAGGCAAATCTTTTTAACTGAATCAACTAATAAATTATATATAGATAGATATTGATATGTTAAGTCATTGAGAAGTATATAAAGTAATTAAAATAAGCAATCATTGAACCATCTGCAATATTGAAGTGACATACAGATGTGCATGTGCATTTATGCATCAATAAGTTTAATCCAGTAATTCTAATGAATACAATTTTACTGTTGGTACTTGCTTAATTGCCAAAGACCCAAACATTGCTTACAAATTGAGCTCAAGTGATTATTTGGTTTATGTGTTTATGTATCGGCACAAGCATGTATTTGGAGTGCTTAAAGTGCCAATTACAAATAACACAGGCAGAGCAGGTATATTTATAGAAGTTTCTCACTGCGGCTGTCACTGCATCACCACCACAGCATCACATTCCAAGTATGTCTTACATCTCAGACGACAGCTGAGAAAAAAAAGACAAAGTCGGTGGAACTATGCTGCATCACATCGTGTTTTGGTGGGAGTTTTGTTTATAACATTACACTGATTGGCTCAGGGGAACCACCAGTCATAGGTCAAACAAAGGTGACGTAAGAGTTACTAATTAGCCCAAAGGAGGAGTGCATTATTCATCAAGGACACCATGTTTCATGTTTTTTGTGTGTTCTTCTTTTTTGTGTGCTTTATTAGTTTACTCCACACCTTTTAAGTCAATGCAACAGGACAAGATTTATTTAAATACTCACTGTGTATTTTTTGATTTGACCATTTAAACTTTATTTCCACATAGTGTGGAAAGCATATTTTTCAGATGCAAAATCTACATTATTTGTTGTTCTCAACTGATTATAACTAAATACAGCCCTATATACTGCTTTTCCTGCTTTACAAATTTTATTGATGGAAACAAGGCATGCAATTTGACAAAAGGACTAAAGGTCCACATACTAGCTTGTTTTCACAGTCCTCATCATCAGATTTCAGACAGTGACATGGCGTTTGTTTGATATTGCCAATGCCATTTATTTTTTTGTCAAATTACATGATTTTCCCTCAACATTTAATAAGTTCAGAAAACATGAAAGGCATAGTTCAACTTTTTTAGGAAATCCTCTTAATTCTTTACCAAGATTTAGATTAAAATAAAAGATTAATATAACATCTCTATGTAGTCATATTTTTGTATGCTGTTTGTGCATAGCGAGAGAGAGAGAGAGAGAGAGAGAGAGAGAGAGGGAGAGAGAGCACAGCAGTGGTTGATCGAGAGCGAATGAAGAGCAGGACCAGCATTAGTGAGAACCAAGCCATGAATCAAAGGAATAACACATTATTTTCTGACTGTTACTTTCTAAAGCACAAATGACACCTCCTCACAAACCTGTGGGAAGGTGTCGGATTATTAATAAGTGCAGCCCAAGGCAGGCTTCATCCCATTGCGGCCTGCCTGCTCTCTCTGTGTCAGGCCTGTGAGGTCAGTGAGCCTCGGTATGCTGAGCGACCTGACATGGCGGTGGCATTTGACTTGGGAATGACAACGGGCTGCTAATTGGGGTCAAATGTTTTTTGGCAACACCCAGAAGAGTCCTGAAAAAAGCAAAAGGCGGAGGCAGATAGATTATTTTTGTTACATATTATACCTTTAAATATTAAGAGATAGAGTCGTGGGCCAGAGTGTTTCCTGGCTGGGAGAGTGAAGACTGCAGGAAGTTACTGTTCCTGACCAAAAAAAAATAGTCCACCACTTAACAATCCTGTACAACCACAATGTGTCATTTTTAGACTTTGACATTAGATTTTGACACATATTGAACACACTAGATACAACATTTTATTGATTTTCTTTTTGTGACCTTTGGACCGAGCCAGGCTAGCTGTATCCACCTGCCTCAGGTCCTTATGCTAAGCTAAGCTAACTGGCCTCTTGTAACTTTAATAGTATGTCCAAAAATGATTTTATTAGTGATTATTAATTGATATGGGGATTAACAGCTTGTTCTTATCCAGTGTGTTGAGTTTGGAGTGCAACTATATAAATGCCCGATACGGCTCCATATAAAAAATCCAGCATCCTCCGTGTGCTGGGCAATGAACAGAAGAAGGGCGTGGGAGCGCTTTCTCACCAACCCTGCCTTGAAGGGTGAGGCCGCATGATGTCACCCCTTCACATCAATAACAGCCTTATAATGGGAAACAATCTGCAGAGCTCCAATCTCGATGGGGCTGACTTCCTCCAACAAATGAGCCCCAGTCCACCGCCCGCTACACAAGGACAGGACGTAACACTTTTTGAGGGCTGATTTACATCTAAATAAATACAGGCCTAGACGAAACAATGTGTGGACCCAAAAGAGGAACCGGCGTCTCTTCTCTGGGCACGTCCAATTTATATTGCCCGATCCAGCCAAGCTGCAGGACACGATAAGATGGAGGGCTTGGGGGGGGGGGGGGCTGCACAGTTCAATCATTGTACAGGAGTCAACCTGCTCTGGCTTTCTGGACACAAAGAAATGATGGCAGAAAAATGAGGTATGATAATCACACGATGTCAAAACAAATATTCCTCACAAATGAGTGTTAAGTGTTTGTTAAGGCACAGTCTGTGGTTTTTAAATGTAAGCATTTTCAATATGTTTGCGTTAGCAGTGATCCATATTGGCAACAGGTTTGCATTTGCTTCTGTTTACAATCTGTGGTCAATTAGATCTTGGACTTTTGCAACTTTCATTCAAATTTCCCCCTGTCTGTCACCCTGACCCTGAGTTTCAACTCCTTTATATGCAGTTACATTCCTAACTTCAAAGCATCAAAAGAGAAATCTGAGGGCTCTTGAGATGATTAATGGGAAAGAAAAGAAGTCAAACAAAGTTCTTCTATACAACTTTTCTCTTGTAATTGTTTGTGAAATATTAGGAGAAATGTCTCCTTTTGGAACTGCTGACACTAAAAGCCACCCACATTTATTTTGGGGTCAAAAGACACAAAAGGATTAATCTGAACATCAACTATTACTGTTGATTAAATGTAGTGGGATAAAAGGTACAATGCAATGAAATGGAATAGCAAAATAAAGTAGCATGAAATATTAATACTCAAATATTATAAGTACCTCAAAATAAAGTAGTTAGTAGTTGAGTTAAAGGAGATGCATTATGCTTATTTTCAGGTTCATTTTGGTTATGTACTGGAACATGGACTTTATCTTCAAATACTGAATATATCTGTACTCCCCCCTCCCCCTCTAAAATGTTCGCCTGTCTCTTTAATGATCCTGAAAAGGACCAGTCTGCTCTGATTGGTCAGCGTTTCCGGTCTTCTGCATCCGTTCTGTCCCTGTCTTTAAGGTCACTGCAACTGCATCCTCCCTGGATGTGTCAACTTTGCAGAATTTACCGGCACTTCCACCGGTGACCGTAAAACAGTGACATCATAACTTTACAGAGATTCCCATGACTCCTTTAAAAACACCGTTTATGTTTTCACAGTTTTTTATATAGCACAGACCTTTTAAAAAGCTAAATTTGTACAAAATGGGACCTGAAATGAGCCTACTGTGTTACTTTCACTACCATGTCAAACCTTATTGAACTGATTGGACACTAAAATCTGAGGTGAGTAAGGCAGCAGTGACGTTATTGGCTGCCAGAGGACTAAATAATTTCTGCTGGTTTTACAGACTGTATGAAAACAGCCTCTGTGGGTCACTTCTTTGTCAATACGGAAACCTGAGCTTCTTTCAGAAGAACAAAGTCAGCGGCACAAACGTAAAAAAACATCCTCTCTTTTCTACATCTTGGACTTTCCTGACACTAATTCCTGTCTTGGGCCTCCAAAAAGTCTTATCAGCTCCTCGAGCCGGATCCTGGGGCACCCGTAACGTGTTAATCCCATCCTTCCACAAACACGCGGGCGCAGGCTCCTCAAAGTCACGACCAATTACAGCCTGCATGCGGCTGAGGCAGGCCAGACTTGCCCGGGCTTAGCTCCACGCCGAACCTGGAGCCTCCTGAAGCCTCCTGAAGCCCCCAAACCTTCTCTTCCTGTCTGTCTTTTCATGTCTTTCTTTCTCTATCTGAGTTTGATTTTTCTGCTTGTTCAAATTGTTGGTATATAATCAGTGACATATTGTACGTTCCTTTTACTTAACCTACTTCTTTATTTTCATATGTGAAACTTTCTGACTTTTAATCATATCAAAATAGTCTGTCGTTAAATAATATGAATAAGAAGCAGTTTGATAAATGGCTAAATGGGCAGAGGTGCAGCACAAAAAAAAGTTACCTGTGGGCCACCATCTGGTGGTCTGGACACTGTAGGTAACCCCCCCCCATGAAACAGACAGAGGAGAGACACTGGATGAAGCAGTGCACAGTATAGAGACTCACGACAAGGTTTTTTTTTTTTTTTTTTTAAATATCGATTGTTATCATTTGTATTCTGCAATTCCTGTCCGTGTTTTCCACATGCGGGAGGCCCCCCTGCCCCCCACTTCCAACGTCCACCATAGTTGTTGTTGTGGAGACTTTGGCCAAACCCTTATTTTAAAGGGAAAAACTCTCCAGTGGTCTATCCATAGCATAGTTTATCAGCCAGGGTCAAGCAGGGATTTGGGCCAGGGGCTCAGGGAATGCACTTAACCAAGGTGGCTGCTGTACCCCTGTTAGCAGGCTCGGGGTGTGGGTCAAGATGGCATTCACCCGTCCGTCAGTCTGGACCTCCAGCCGCCACCGGCTTTGTCTAGGAGACGCTCCTATATCCTCCCATGTGAGCTTGGATTTCGAAATAGGGTTGGTGTCAAAAAGGGCGCTCGATAACGCAGCACAGACGCCTGTATGTTGTGTGGCGCGGGTGTGATGACGAGATGGCGATGATGGCGGATCCATGGTGAAGACAGTAAGACATGAGAGTGAGGTCCACGTTGTGGCACATTATAAAATATGTTTTAATAGGACTTTTAAAAGGAATTAAAATATATTCACGTCCAAGTTTCAGTGAACAAACTTTTTGTTACAGACGTACTTGGATTTAAATCGAAAGTTACAAATGTAATTACGGTTCTATGAAAGTAAATAGAACAGAACAGATTTAAATCAATATTTTGAGATTATATTCATGTGTGGTTTTAGTTACTTTCAGCTCAAGTAAAGAGCAAAAATGAGCTACAAGTAGAGTTAATATTGGACTTTCTATACATCAGATGGTTGGTGTTTTAGCACAACTTCATATATTTTGTTAACAAGTTTGCAATATTCAACTGAGTGTTGTGTTTACAGCAGGTTGCGCTGCCCCCAAGTGGCCAAAAAAATCCATTAATGCAGGTTTAAGTCACACAAATGTTATCTACGCATTGACGTAACTGAGACCTGAGTCCCAAGTCAAAGCGAAAAGATTCACTTCTGAATGATGATGAACAGCTACATACCAATATTTAAGAATCTATCATGTGAAACTGTTCCGTTACATTCACACTCGAAGGGTGTGTTTTAGAGTCAACAATTAATTAGCAGCGACTGCTGCAAAAAAGCCGAGAGCTTCATCACATAAAGAATCTAGTTAAACACAGTCAGGTGTGTTTCACACTCGTCGGGTTCATCAGTGCTTCTGGTCCAGGTAGTGGTATTAAGGGAAGACTTCTCCTCTGCCATATCCAACTCTCAAGGCCATTGTAGTGGAAACCCTCCTCTGTCAGGACCCTTATATTTTTAGCAAAAGCTATTATTGTTCTGTTCCCTTGTTGCTTTCGTGCCCCAGGATGCATTCCCCCGAACGAGGTCAGAATTCCTGTTTTGTCATCATTATTCTACCAGAGAATAGGCAACTCGCCCACAATGCTTTCTGTTCACTGGGGTTCCTGGTACTTGTTTGTCTTCCATGGATACAAATAGACTTGAAATGGAATTTGGGCGAAGCTATTGTGGCAGAGAATAGTTTGGAATCAGTTAAACTCAGCTGGAAGTTTCCCCAGAGTATAGATGAGCCAGGGGAGAAAAAAGAATTTCTTTAAAATGAATTCATCCTTGAAGTCTCTTAAGGTGATGCGACTATAAAGAATAATATTATTCATGATATTGTAGATGCCAGTAGAAGTGATGACTTGCACATCTGGGGCTGACTTCTGAGAAAACAAACATCATACACAGGAACTCACATTAATAACCAGCCATCAGTATTCTGACTTCCTAGGACATCTTCAAGTGCTGGCTGGAGTGTAAACAGAAACCAGTTTCACTGAAGATAAAGTGTGACTATGATGATGTGACTATCATTTGTAGTGAGTGGGACATTTTACAGCTGAAAAATAAACTTGTTGGTGCCCGCGATGCGACCTGATGTTCCATATCTTAGTTATTGTGTTTTTCTCCTGCCTGTCCATCTTCTTACTAGTTGAACAGTTGAAGGAGCTTCTTAAGAGGTGATTGGCAGCTCTTCCCGGATTCTCATCTACTTCCTCACTGGGGAGGAGATGTGTCTCTATTGCTGCTCTTTGACGTTTGAGGTCTCTTTGGCAGAGGTACATCTTCTCCTCTTCTTCCTTTCTGAAGAGGAGATCTCTGGATCTCTATTGCTGCTCTTTGACATTTGAACATACTCTCTCTTTCTTTCATTCATAGTGGCTCTTCCTCCAATTTAGTCCATACGTTGTCTGCAGACTTGGAGGAGACCTGGCTTCCTCTGATGACTTGGCAGTCAGGAGAAGCAGCTGAGCAGGAATCCTCAGCCAATGGGAAGCCTGCTTCTTCTCTCTTGGATGTTTTTCCAAACTAGTTTGAATAAGCTGGTTAGACATTCTCACAATCTTGACTTGTTTCTGCACACAGGAACGACGGTCAGCTGACTGATATACCGTGACTTGTATGGTTGGAGTGTTTGCAACAAGATGCAAAATAAAAAAATAGACAATAGAATAATATCAAAATAAAAATGTAAGATGAAGTGTACATAATAAACACTTATTATAGAACATGTGTACAAAAATAGTTGTGAATGATGAGTAACATTCTCCTTCCTAAAAAGACCACTGGACATGTGAGGCTGCTGGGACCATTGAAGCTTGATACTATGGGGCAGCTGCTGTGTCCCCCTGCCGAGAGGGAGCCTACTTTAACAAGACGGGCCTATTGTCTTTTCCCAAGAATGACCAGAGAATGTGGCAACTCCTTGGGTCACATAGTGTTGAGTGTGTGTGTGTGTGTGTGTGTGTGTGTGTGTGGTCATTGGGGTGAGGGGGAGGGATGCGGCTGTGTCGCTGTCATTCGCATCACTATGGGAGAGCACATGCCACAAGAGCTAATTACCTGCCTGGAAGGACCAATTAAGACGCCCCCTGACAAGGTGACCTACGGAGGGCCAACAGGAGCGCAACTTGGCCGAGAGAAGACTCGTGAACAGGACAGAGGCGTTGACATTTGGAGGATGCCAAATGCACAAATGCAAACCAATCTGGGGGTGGCGACAGCAGAAAGTCTCCGGGCTAAGACGTCCAGCACCACTTACTTTGCGTCAAAGTGTTAAACGTAAATACATATAATATAAAGTAAGTAAAGTGTGCGCTCATCGACTGTTTGTATTGTTTACACACTTGGAAACTGAGTGCAATAAAACCGGTTTAGTTTGGTTTGCTGTGTCTTCTTTGTGTTAAATGTTTCCGAAATTTCTGAAATGAACAAAGGATTGAAATAAATGGGTGGTTTTATGCAGTTGGTCACATGATGTTAATTGATTATTTAAGCCCTAGTCTTTCTCCTGGGATAAACTGCACGTGGTGAACTCACATCTCATTATATATTTAAAAAAAACAAAACTGATTGAACTGTTGGATCGCAATATCATCAGTTTAACGATTGTTTCAATCACAATCTGCAGTTTAAATCTCGCAGCATCACACATGACGAACTGGCATATTTTCTATGTTATGCTGGTGGCTGATTTAAATAAGGCGCAGGCCTCTGCTAACTCCAGCGTACAATGGGACTTGACAGTTTCATTCTTATCCTCAGAACCGCCTAGTGAAAGTATTATGTGTTGTGAATATACAGTAACGCCTTAAGAATAAATCCCATTGTGTTTTGGCTTCAATGCAGTCCTTTCCCTCTGGAGCCGCTGTAAAACCCCGACACTTTGTTTGGCCTGCGCTGCCTTACGCTTTTTCTTTTTTTCTATTCTCTAACTGTATGAGTGAAGCTGTCGCAGCTGGACTCCAGCAGCACTGTGAGATAATTAAAAGACATGTGCTGAGTTATTCTATGCACAAATATGGCCACCAAGGCTGGAGGAAGGGAGGGACAATGGATGTGAATTACTGCGCGACTGGAGGTGTTGGCAGTCTGTCATCGCAGTCACAGCGGCGGTCGTTGGATTTCTACAAAAGCGAGCTCTCTGTTGAACTCTGACCTTCTTTAAAAGAGGCGACCGGGAATGAAACCCTGCTAATGAGCTTCTGATTCAGATGCTTTATTTCTTTGCCCAAATATCTGCTGCAAATATGTGTTCACACCACATTGGTAGCTAGTCTGCTTTTTGGTGTCTACTGATAGAGGTCTGGCCTAGCAATGCAGACACGGTAAGGCCAAACAACACTGAACCCACAGTGCTACTTTGGGATATAATGTCAAAACTGTTATTTAGGTCTCTAAATATAAAATCTTTCGTTTACGGGAGGAAGTGCCTGTTTGTCATCTAGTTCTGTTTAGACTTTAATACACAGGAAACCTCAAAGCGCTTCACCCATCTTCAATCCCACCACCTCCAAGCTCTCCCTCCCTGCTTGTGACAGTAGACGACACTGATCGGGTTACTGAGGTGAAAAACTGCTCCTGGATCAGCGGGTAAACAGATTTGGTATAGCCCGAGGCCAAATGTTCCATTTTACAGAATGAGACATTTGGACTGTTGCCATCTAATTTCATCTAAATCCCAATAAACTGTGTAATTCGTCACTGAGAAACGCGTTTCATTGCGCTTCTCCGATGTGTTGATACATTTAATGTCGGGTGGTAACGATCTTATTGGGCGATACATCAGCGTATATGTTTAATTAGCTTAGATGGACTTTATGTCTTGTTTTATCCCATTTTTTGGTCACAAAGCTCTCTGCCTTACTTCAACATGTTTCTCTGATTCAGACATTTTCCCTTCCTATATAGTGGTCACTCTTTATGCTACATCTCCTGTCTGCTCATGATTAGATGGGTTAGAAAATAATAACAGTGGATATTTTTTTATGTGTTTTTATACACATTTGTACATAATGAAAAATCCTTCAACGGATTGATTAAAATGAAATTGAGTTGACCCCCAGGCTGAGGTCAAGAGACCCGAATGCTGCTTCGGCCAAATTTAACCCCCGCCTGGACGCCCTGTGTGTCCTCGATCTGGTTTGACAGCCGTTGTTTCTGGGGGAGGAACGCAGGAACTCGTGTCCCCTGACGGCTCACTCGAGGGTGACGGTTTGGAAAGTCCACTTTGACCTTTGACATCGGGGCTTCAGGAGTGGGCAGTCCCCCTCCCACCCACCCACACCCTCTCAGAGGCTTGTCTCTGGCTGTTTGACCTTTAAAATGACCTCTGGACACTGTCCATGTCAGTCATGTTTTGGCTGTTGCCAATGAGCTTCGAAGAAGCACAGGATGTGCAGTTAAATCCCAACATTAGAATTATGTCGGATTACCAAAGGACGGAGAGCCTTCCCAGATGAGTTTTCTGTTTGTTGCCGAGGTGCAGCTGCTCTGTGTTCATTGCTGAAGGATTACAAGGCTGTCTATTAGCCTTAAAATGTATAACACATTGTTAAAAAAACAGACGAAAACCTCAAACCAAATCCAATTCTAGCTTTAATTTCCAATTTGTCCACATTTCTTAGATTAGAAGCATCAAAATGATGTAATGCACACAATTATTTGTCAGTTTCTGTTCATCTTTACCTTGGAATTGCAAACGACGTTAAAATATATATCCTACGTTTGCTCTGATTATTCAGTGGTTCCCAACCTCAGGGTCGGGACCCCCGAAGGGTCCCACGATAAACCTCAAGGGTCACAAGATGATTCAACAAACTCGGAAAGATCAATTCATGCCTCTGCAAATTACATTCAAAGGTCACAAACCAGAGTGGACATTTGAACACATTAGACATCATTACATATTTTACAGGCACATGGCGCCCTCTACAGCATAACCACAGTATAGCATAAAGGTGCATTTAATGCCTAAATTGTAGGTAGTGTTTTCAATGACTGCATAAATGAGACCTTCATATTTCAAGCTTGTATTGTCTTTCTGGTCTCATCTTTGGTTTAGCAGGTATAAGATTTGGGATGAACAGAGATAAAATAGATAAATAATCTAATGAAGTCTCCAAGGAAACAGACGCAAGTGTAGCAGAAGACTGAATGAAAGACATTGTTTGACATCCCTATAAAATCAATGGAGGTCACACCAGTCTTACAGGCCATTAGTCCTAATAGTAATTTTATATTGTTATTTCTGATACATGTTAAAGACAAGTGTGTAATGTGTGCATTACATAGTCATTGCATCATGAATATAAAACATATTTAAGCACACCACGGAACAAAACAATCAAACTAAATATTTTTCAAGCACTTACATTTATTTTACATATAGAAAAGTAAAGATGGCATAACGAACACAACTGAGCATGACTTGAATAATCATAAAATTGGTAATGAAGCGCTGACGAACGTATTCAACTCTTCCTCATGTGAGAACAAACATCTGGCCAAACATCTGATGAACAGGACAGTGACTGATCTAGCAATGTATTCTAGCAATGTGAACTAAATGCAATGACATTTTTTTAATAATGCCAGTTGATAAGGAACATTGGGGTCAAATGTTCTGCTCTCAACAGAGCAGATTTTCATGGATCTTTTTGATAATCTTTGTCAGGAGGTTCTTGCCTGGACTGGACGACGCCACAATCTCCTCAATCTGTTGGATCCTGCAAACACATGAAAATATAAAATAATTGTTTGTAAGAAACTTTTGCATTATGTCACTTAAATATTCTTTACACCACAATGTGTCGGCACCAAAAGAGTCAAAAAATTATGTTTAAATCACACAGTAGTTGTGGATTAATAACGACTATTAACCATTTGAAATATGCCTGAAAAATTCTCATTTTTGATAAACCCTAAAACCTCACATTTACCCGCATAATATCAAGAAAAACATTGACCTGAAGCATAATATATGTTTCAGATAGTGGTTACAAGCCTGCACAGAGTGGGTGTAGACAGAGATGCAAGTGTCGGATACACCTGTGGTCTAGACACCAGGTCAGCAACAATGTAATTCTGCTGCCAGAACATTTTGAATGTTTTTAAAACTGCATTGCCCCAAATCCAAGGAAAGCATCGGCCGACTCATTTCTACCAAACCTGTATTCGAGTGAAACTTACGTTGTGTTTCCGATCATGTTTTTGAAGCTCTGCATTCGAAGGACATAGAGGTGGTCGATCAAACTGACAGAGAAGATCACCTCAAACTTGGAAAATGTCTTGAGAACGCTGAAGACAATGTGCACTCTAGAAGAAGGAAAGGAAGAAAGAATATCTTTTATACTTGTTCTTACCACTGGAATGCTAGTGCAATTACTTTGTGATGGGCTCCTCAATAAATATTTAATGTCATAAAGTCAATGTCCAGAAGTCACATTGCCCTGAGAATTAAAGTTCTCTCATCATCTTTTGTAGATTTTGAGGCCACTGGGTCGTCTTTGTACTGGAAATAAAGGTTTAACAAAGGCTAAATTATAAAGTTGTCTAAAAGATTCTTACTCAGTGTCCACACAGCTGATGTCGAGTATACCGAGCCTCATCCCTCCCCACATTTTCAGCAGACGCAACTCCTCTCCCAGCAGACGACAGCGACTCACCACCAGGCCAACGTCATTGAGCAGCTTCAAACAAAACACAAAACCTTGGTTTACACTTATAGATTGTGTAAAATGTTATTTCCACCAAAGCCACAATGCAAATTCGACGGAAAAACTACAGGTCTGGCGACAGACAAAAGTCTGACCATAAACAAGATAAAGTACAACATGCTGTAAAAACACAAGCACCTCTCTGTCAATCAGCAGAACCAATCTCAGATCACACCTACATTTGGAACATGTCTGCTCGTCGGATACTTCGCCACTCGATCGCTTTCTCCATCGATGTACTGAGAGAGTAGTTTGTGAACGAGGCGGGCATGGCCCTGTGACTTCTCACCTAGTTAGAAAACAAAATGTACTTTAGTAAATTCACGATCAACCCCATAAATAAAATTCACCCCGATCAACTTATTGTGAGTGTTTGTCATCCCGATGCAATGAAATCTTTTCTCGTCATATCCCTAATCCAAACACAACATTCATCACAGATTCTGACATGACATACTACTTATTGCATTGTCTGTTTCCCTCTCACCATCAAGTTGAAGTTTGAATGTGATGTCTGATATTTTCTTCTCAGACTGATCATCAGCATCATTTCCTAAAAAAAGGAAAAAAAAGAAAAAAGAAAAGTGAATTAGTATTCATTGGAAAAAAACCCCATCAAAATGCAGCTGTAAACACATTTTCATGCAACGTCTGCCTAGTAAATAGACTACATTCATGTGTACAGTTTGGATGGTAAGCAATAGTTTTTAATGCAAAGCAGTTCCTGAAATCAGAGTGGCTAGAAGTACAACAACCAGACCACTTACCACTGGATTTTTCATACACCAACTGCAGATGCAAGGTGTCGTGGAGGAAAGTGTAGACGGTGCAGTTGTCGCTCTTCTCTGCCAACTTCCATTCATTCACCCTGAGGTAAGAATGTACAAAAAGATTTCTTACTTTAATGAAGAAAACAGAGATGTGGAATTGTAATTACTGACAAGACAACTGACAAAAAACTTTGAAATAGTAAATGTGACATTTGTTTAAGCTGCAACATAATAAACTGACATATGCAGAACAGTGACGTGGCTCTCAAGGTTCTTCGTTTCTGCTTTCAGCCTATTCAGTTTATTTGTGTTCTGCTTCTTCTGCATCTCCAGTTCGGATAATTGTCTGTGGCGGGAACAAAGATAAGAATAAGAAACAAAAAAAAAAGAAGATACCTTTCTGTATGAAAAAGATACTTAATAATATTCTTAACTTACCGGTCATCATCCGCCAAAGCCTCAGTAACTTTCTGCATTTCTTGGAGAAGAAAATAAAAAAAATCAATAACTGATTCAATTCAAGCACATACAAATTAATAAACGAGATAATGGAATAGTTACCTCCTAGATACGATTGCAGACTTGGTTTGTCTCCGAAGCCTTTTTCTTCAACCACAGCAAGTTCTAAATGATGGGAAAGAACAGTGTTACAGCCTTTCACCTCCTGCTCTGCCCGCCCCGTTAACACAAGTCTAAATCATTGGTCCATTCACCTCCCCACAGTAGCCATACCTGTTTCTAATTCACAAATACAGTCATCCAAGCTTTTTAGCATCCCGTCTGCTTCCTCGATCATTCGTCTTGACCTCTGTTGCTCCTCCTGAAAAGATGGGGAAAAAGGCCTTTAACCATCCATGTTCTTAAAGTACCACAATGTTGTAATTCAGTATTTTTGTGTGGAGACTCTTACCAGATTAGCCCGCACAAGATTCGTATACAACACCTCCTTCATTTCGTGTGATTGAACTTTGCTCAACTTTCTGAAGAGGTTATATCTCTCTTTTAGTTTTGCTTCAAAGGATTTGAGCTGTGAATTGAACAAACACAGTGAGGGTCAGGAATCGACACTCTTTCTACTGTTGTTTTATCACTTTACTACTTTAATACCTCTTTCTCCGAAGAATATCTCACTTCTTCCCACAAAGGTCTATTAACAATCTTCATTGGCTTGTCCAGGTCCTGCATTCGCTCCTTCAACCTAAAAGAGGAGAGAACAGGCCTGTGTTTTAGTGTGAACTTCTCATAACAGCATTTATCTATGCTTTATATATGCTGCTTTTAACGAACCCGACCAGTCCCGTCTTGTAAATACAACTTGTTCATAAAAGAGGCAATATAATGAGGATTACTCATATTTTTTTCTCTCTCCCTGCCACCAGGGGGAGTGAGCAGCTACTCAGGGGGACAGACCTTCAATTGGCGGTACAAGTTTGACCAGAACTGGGCGTCTGATCCACCGATTAGTTGACTAATGTATAATTGGGGGAGCCCAGAGCAGGTACTACACATTGTACCTTTAAAGTGGCCATGCCGGCCTAAAACAAGAAACAAAAACTCTTCAGGGGAAGAAAAACCCCACAACGGTAAACATTGAAAGTTTGAAACAATTCTCAGACATAAATGTGTTATACAATCTCAAGCATACATACCCCTCCACCTTCTCTGTGAGGTTGAGGACATCTGTCTCATACACCATCTGTTTAGGGCGGTTGATGTGCCTGTCTTTCAATAAATCCATCGGTGTGCGATCCGTGTCTGACAAAAGCTGTTAAATAAAATGAACAAAAGTCAAGTAACTTTATTTGGCTGTTGTTTTCCATATATTATTTAATATTAATGAACCTACTCTGCCAGGAAGGATGCTTTGCCGAGGATTATGGATGACAAAGTCTATGTTGAAGAGCTTAAAGAACTCTAAAACAGTAATGGTGCCATCTTCAAGTTTCTGTAATCAAACACATTGAGGGCAATAAATGACTGAATAAACAATAAAATGAATATTTCAAAGATCTTTTGAATAAGTAAGTCAACAAAATACCCTCTGTACATCATTGGTATAGTCCTCAAGCTGAGATTCAAAGAGGCTTTGTTTGAAAGCTGAAAAAACAAAACAAAACAAAAACTGACTGAGAGGGAAACACAGAGTCTAGGGAACTAATATAACGCCAGGAAAACAACGAAAACAACGAATCCATAACAACTTACTTGATTCAAATGTAGCTTCACATCTGGTGCTAGCTGTGTGACTGCTGTTGGAGTAATCTGTGGTCTGTGTGGTCGCGTTTGGAGCTGTAGAAATGTTGCCGTCACACTGCCCAACATGGGACTGATAAAAACAATAAAAAAATTACAAATTAAGAATCTCAATAAGAAACTATAACACAATATACTGGAAAGTCTCAAATCAAATACTTCAGAATGCTTCATTTCCTACATACATATCCTCAATCTGCTGTTGAGTTTCTCTTTTGAATACAAATCTGGTTTTCATTCACTTGTTAGTTCCATTAGGACCTTTAACAGGACATTTTACAGGATCATTTCCAGTACATTTTTCAAGGAAATTTTGTGGGGAAAATGCACAGAAAATTTGTCATGGAGGAGCTATTGAGACCCGAGAGTAAAACTAGTTTTATGACTGCTTATGATATGATATAATATAAGCTGGATTTTCAGCACATTTAAAGTAATGTAAATATGGCCTGAGCAAATAAACCTCATATTTCCATTTTATTCCTGTTAAATCCTAGGAAAGGGGGGGAAAAGGATATTTCTCACAAAAATATGATATACTATCACAATAAGGACACCAAACACTTAAGGCATGTCAAAATAAATAAGTTAAATTAGGACCCTATCCATAATTTTAGAATGTACAAGGCTCTAATTTAACTTACCGTTTCAACGTCAGTGGTTACCCCAGCGGATGTTTTCATTCTCTTCTCATCCTCCATATTATTTTCATCTTCTGGCAAAGGTCTCTTCTTTCCATGGAGAGCACCAATAAAGTCCAGTTCATACACATCTTCCTCTTGAAGCTCTTCCATGTCGAGCTCATGGGAAGCCATCGTTTTTTCAGTGGCGTTCTGAGGACTAATGTCGAGCGTTTCGGACATATCTTCGTAGCTCTCGAGCTCTTCGTTGTAAATATTGCTCAAGTCATCGTCAAAGTTGCTCTGTTGTTTAGTTACATTGACAGTGAGCGTCCTTGTATGTTCTCCCATAGAATTCACCTTCTTTGGATCATCAGGTTTGCTTCTTTGGGGGAGTTTAGCCTTAAAGCTTCCGACTGAGAGTCTTGACATAAGTTGTTTGGTCTTCAAGTTGAAAGGAGTTGTAAAAGAACCAGTTAAAGGTTGTTCTCCTTGCGTAAGACTTTGAGCTTCTGTATTCTCTATAGTGTTAACCAAACCCATTTGAAGTTCAGGCTCGGTTACAGGTAGGGATTTGGTTTTCTCGTTTAGGTTTTTGTCTCTGTCGTGTTCCGGCTGAGGCAAAGGTGCTATGCAGCTGTCCATGGCAACAGCATCAGGAGCTGTGTTCACTATGTGGCTCAAACGCTTTACTTTTGACTGAAGGTCAGCCAAACTCATCCGTCTAGACTTCCGTGAAGGTGCTGCATCGACATCATGGTCAACAGCACTGGGCGGACTCTCCACCTTCTGTGATAAAGTACAAGTTTGATTTCTTGGTTTGGGTTCCTTCGCGGTTCCAGTTTCATTTGAGTTAAGAGAATCAGGAAGGTTTGGGATTTCCATGGCATCAGGATTGGATGATCCCGACCCTTCATTGCTCTGGTCTGACGTGACCTTGGTTTTCTTCAAATGATCAGAATTTGGGTTCGAGTCATGTGTGGAAGAAATGCACTGACGTGGCTCATCTGTATGCGTTTGTCCAAAAGTGCAGTCTCTTTGAGCTTCAGTCAGCACCATGCTTACATCTTCCTCTAGACCTTCTGCCATGGTTTCATTTCGTTTCTTCTTGACAGCTGAAAGAAAGCAGGGAGCTTCCTTTGCAGAATCCAAACAAGGCTTCTGTGTTTTACGTTGGTCCAGGAAACCATTTGTTTCATCAGTTTCATTATGGGACGGTTCAGCAGGAGCCACTGCTCTGGTGGTAACAGGATTAGCCCAGGGGCCACTCGTCCGGACAGGGAGTTTTTAAATCCTGGATCCAACGGGTTTGCTGATGAAGATCGGTTTCTATGCAGATGATGTGTCTTCTCCACAGCTAAAGGAAAACCTGTGGTTTCATGGGTGGATAAAATGTTAGAAGAACCTGTGTCAATGTTAACAGTGTGACTCCTTGTCACATCCATGCAGGCATCGTCAGCAGTAAACCTCACTGTTTTCTCCCCAGAAGTAGGTAAAACGTCCACATTTCGGTGGGACTGCAGGTGTAAATCTGCGTCAATGTTTACAGTATGACTCCTTGTCACATCCATGCAGGCATCGTCAGCAGTAAACCTCACTGTTTTCTCTCCAGAAGCAGGTAAAAGGTCCACATTTTGTAGGGACTGCAGTTGAAATTCAGTGGCAATGTTTACAGTGTGACTCCTTGTCACATCCATGCAGGCATCGTCAGCAGTAAACCTCACTGTTTTCTCCCCAGAAGTAGGTAAAAGGTCCATATTTTTGTGGGACTGCAGGTGCAAATCTGTGTCAATGTTAACAGTGTGACTCCTTGTCACATCCATGCAGGCATCGTCAGCAGTAAACCTCACTGTTTTCTCCCCAGAAGCAGGTAAAAAGTCCACATTTTGGTGAGACTGCATTTGATATTCAGTGGCAATGTTTACAGTGTGACTCCTTGTCACATCCATGCAGGCATCGTCAGCAGTAAACCTCACAGTTTTCTCCCCAGAAGTAGGTAAAAGGTCCATATTTTTGTGGGACTGCAGGTGTAAATCTGTGTCAATGTTTACAGTGTGACTCCTTGTCACATCCATGCAGGCATCGTCAGTAAACCTCACAGTTTTCTCTCCGGAAGTAGGTAAAAGGTCTACATTTTGGTTAGACTTCAGTTGAAATTCAGTGTCAATGTTTACAGTGTGACTCCTTGTCACATCCATGCAGGCATCGTCAGCTGTAAACCTCACTGTTTTCTCTCTGCACTCATCTTCAGCCTCAAACTGAACCTGAGGGAGAAATTCATAGGAAATATGTCAACTTTTAAAAGGACACAGAGTTAACATCATCATGATTAAAAGGTTTACTATTTCAATGGCACCACCCTTAAAAAAAGTCTGATACCGCTTTCTAATTTAGTCCAATTGAAACTAGTACAATCACTGAGGTTCTTTATACTGAAATGAATGACTTTTGTAAAGGAGATGTGAATTAATTCCACTAAGGGTTGGGTTATGCTTGAAAAGAACTAGTTTGTACAATGTGCCGTTTCCAGATGTTACAGAAATGTTCAGGCAAAAACAGCATGTAAAGCTACAATGGTCAATGGCCACTGGGGGGAGATCAAGTCTAAAACATCAACTTGTAAAGTTGTTATTGAGGACATGTTAGCCCAATTTACACATCCAACAGATATGGACACAAATTTGAGGTTGGCACAATGAGCCCCCCCTGTCCCATTTTAGTTAATTCATCAGTTGTTAAGACAAATCATTTATATTATTAGTACAGCTGTGATGTTAGTTTAGTTTAAAGCAGTATTCTGGGATGGTATTGTGATTTACTCAAACATGTAAAATATCAAATTACTCACCGGATGTTTTTGCATCTTCTTCTTTAGGGAAGCAGCCATCGAGGTATCCATACCTAAATGTGGAGATAGGAAATAAGTAAGTAACAATCTCTGTTCTCTGTTGCCTTTTCGCTGTCAAAAAGTTTGGCATTTCCTTACCTTTACGGTCGAATGATCCCAGCGTTTCATTGTGCTGCTGTTGTGAAGCCATTTCCACCTTCTTCAAACTGCCACTTTGGGTGTACATGTCTGGTGTGGGGAAGAGACACTGAAGAGGACCATCTGTAACAGGGATTCCTAAAATGCAGCCTGTTTGAGCTTCGGTCATGTCCATGCTCACATCATCTTCTGGAGAGATTGTTACTCCATTCCATGAGTCTCCCATTTTAGAGCATTGTGCAGTTGTCGGCGTCATTCTCCTAACACTGGGGACACTTGGTGTTGAGACGCTTGTATAAAATCTTGGATCCAAACCGCCTGCTGATGAATATGTATTTCTAGGCAGACCACTTGTCTCGGCTTTGTGTTTCTTCACAGGGAGAGGTGAATCTGATACTACATTATGGGCAAGGGGGAGGGTCATGTCCATAGCTGCATTGTTTGCAGTGAACATCACGGTTTTCTCTCCACATGTGGGCAAAAACACAGAATCTTCGAGCGATTGCAGATCCAAACCAGTGACGATGTTAACGGTGTGACTTTGTGTTACATCCATACAGGCATTGTCTGCAGCAAACCTCACAGTTTTATCTCTGCAGTCATCTTCAGTGTCAAATTTGTCCTGTGGAAGAGGGGAAAACAACCACTGTAAGTTTACAGTCAATCTGGATATGAAGCATAACTGATCAATTCATTATTAAAAATGTTACCATTTTGGAGAGACCGTAAAAATTAAGTTTTTTTCAAAGAAAGAAATGAACGCAATCGCTGAGATTCTGCACGACTTAACAAATGCGTTTATTTCAGGTGAATCAATATGGAACGTAGGATATAAAAAAGTTTAAGGCGGTGAATCTTTAAGCTCACCTGATTTCTTTGCACCATTGTCTTTAAAGCTGGCTTCAGTGGGGTTTCTGTACCGGATAGGGAATCAAAAATAAATAAATAAATAAATTAGCAAAAGCAAACGTACCCTGTGGTTCGGTTTCTCTCTCATTTCAAAAAAGAAGGGAGGTATGTTGTTTCCATACCTTTGCGATTCAATGATCCCAGCACTTCGCTGTTCTTTTTTCCTGAATTCATCGGTTTCTTCAGACTTTCACGAGAGGCGTACATGTCTTGTGTGGGAAAAAGAAACTGGAAAGGATCATCTGAGCCAGTGAGTCCTATAATGCGGCCCGTCTGAGTTGCAGTGATATCCATGTTCCCGTCATTTTCGGGACAGACTCCGCCTCCGTTAAAGGATCCTCCCACGCTCCTGGTTGTATTTAGTGACTGATTTTCATTACCAGCTTTACTTTGAAACTGGGATAGTGAGTTGTTTTTGTCAACAGAATCTTTAGAGGATGCTGCCTTAGAAGGCACCATTCTGGCAACCGCAGGATTACCACTGGGGGCGTCTGCATTGGAGAGACTCGAAAGGAGGTTTTTAAATCCTGGAGCCATACTATGAGCTGATGAGCCAGGCGTAACACATGTGCCATGTTTTCTCTCCTCCACGGATGAAGCGTTGGCCAAGTTTTGGTTTGGAGGAGCTAATGAACCACTCTCAATGTTCACTGTGTGACACCGAGTCACATCCATAAACTCATGACCTGCAGTGACCATCATTGTTTTCTCTCTGAATTCACCTTCTGAATCAAGAGTGCCCTGAAGAAGCAAGAACATTGAAGAACATTGGAAGAAAATTCTGAAAAATATACTACTATCAATAAAAATAATCAAATCAATTCAGTTTATTTATATAGCTAATTTTAAAACTACAGGAGTTGATCCAAAGTGCTATCTGGTCGAGGCAGATGGGTTAGGATCTGCCTCAATACAGGTAAACATAATTAAAGACATAATATGAGAAGTTAAGGGAAGTAGAATAAACCTCAAAACAGATTAAAAAGCAGTAGGAGGACATTAGAAATCAATTAAGAAGGGACTTGACAAAAGGTGTGGGTTGAACAAAAAGCAAACAAAAAAAAGGTGGACTTTAAATTTGATTTTAAATTGTCAACGGTGGTACAGGACTTGTGTGGGACAATAGGCTACTCCAGAGCCGGGGAGCAGCAACAGAAAAAGCTTGTTTACCTTTAATTCTAATTAATATCAGCACAGCATGAATTATTATTTTTATACTAAAAATGCAAGATTGGAATTTCACTATACAGTCATTATAAAACTCACCTTGTTTCTTTGATTAAAATCCTGTAGAGATGGATTCTTCAAGTATGTTGTATCTAAATGTGGGAAATTAAATAAGATGCTATTAAAACGGTATTCAATCATTAAATGTGCAATAATATCAGCATCCCCAAAACACACAAGATGGCATGTATTAAATCAGAGCAAGAAATGTTCCTGAAACAATTAGTACATTAATCAGTTAGTTAGATACAAAGGAAAATTCAATACCTTTAGGCTTCAACGATGCCGGTGATTTGCTGCTCTGCTTCGGTTTGGTCTTCTCTGCTGTCTGTGACAGTCTGTTGTCATGGCGGGAGTACATTTCTTGAGTGGGGAAAAGACACTGTAAAGGATCATCATCAGTGAATCCCAAAATGCCGCCAGTCTGAGCTTCAGTCATATCTATGCTTAAATCCTCTTCTAAACAGAGTGCACTTCCATAAGATAATTCCCCAATCTTCTTGGATGTGTTTAGTGATTTCTCCATCACGGCTGAAACAGAAGTTGGGGCCTGATTTTCTTTATCAGCCCTTTGTATTTTGTTATGGGAGCTGTTTGCTTCTTCAGGGGATGAGTCGGGAGCACACGTCTTTCTGGTGATCACAGGATTAATACCGGGGTCATTTGGTTTGGAGAGACTTGCAAGGAAGTTTTCAAATCCAGGATCCATAGAGGGTGATGATGAGGATACGTTTCTCTTCTTGACACTTAAATCCATATTTCTGGTAGTGGGTAGCGGGTTCACAGTCTGACTTTGGGTCATAGTCATGGATCCGTCATTCACAGTGAGCATCACCGTTTTCTCTCCTCTAGTAGGTAAAGAGCCATAGTTTTGGAGGGAAATATCTGCAAGTAATTCTGCATCATCGGCAATGTTTATAGTGTGACTGTGGGTCATGTCCATGAACGCATCATCTGTAGAAAATATCACCGTTTTCTCCCCTAGGTCAGCCCTAGTATTATGGTTGACCTGGTGAAAATAAAAAGCTTTGTGAGAATTAACGACCAGTTAAGCATGATAAAACACACACGCACACACACACACACACACACACACACACAAAATAATCCTCCCAAATTAATTAAACCATTTGGTGGCTGCAACAGTGGTCAGAAACACAACTGATAAAAAAAAAAAAAAATCTAAGTGACTTTAAGCTCACCATATCCCTTTGTTGAGAAGCATGTAGAGGAGCATTCAATAGGGTTTCCATTCCTAAATTTGAAGGCATGAATTTGGTAAGAACATACGAACATATGGTAATAGGCTGTTTGACATTGAAAAAATGAATATCCATACCCATAATTTGTTGAATCCCATCTTCAGCGACCTGGACCCTAAAAAGCAACCACACAGCATGCATGTTATTACTACAGAACATTTTTGTCTGGTTTATAAGTCAAAGATAGAAACCTGAATGTGCAAAGCTCGACGTACCTATTTTGCGTGGCTGTTGCTGCTGTGGAACAACACAGGACAAATATTACAAGGCTGCTCAAATAACAATCACATACTTATACATGCTAACGTTACCCACTTACTTGTCGTTATTAACTCTTGTAAAGGACTTCGGACAGGAGAGGCATTTTTTACATCCCTGTAAATAAGATATCGATTAGATTGAAATGTCAATATCCTTGTGTAAAATTAAGCCTGACTTTTTCACCCCTGTTGTCTTACTTTGAGAACAGGAGAACATCGTTGGCAGGGGCAAAACTGACTCTTCTTGAAATCCTCTTCTCCACTGGTTTCGCACACTCCACCTTGGTGAAAATACATATATATATATATATATAGTAAAATATACACTTAAAAATATATTATGGTTGGAGCGGACAACAATTACAACAAACATCTCCAGTTGAACATATAAAAACACATTTAAATCAAGCAATCCAGTTACCTCTTTTTCCTGTTGCTGTGGGTCAGGGAATCGGATCGATTTCCGTGGTGCTTTTAAAATCTAAAAATGAGCAATTGCAGAAGTTATGGTTCAGGCTAATGATTTGTTGGCAAATAAAACAAAACAGTTTATAAACTTAGTGTTTCTTTCCATAAGTAATGTGTGGCACTGACCGAAGAAATGCGTCGCTTGGAGAATCCACCGCCTTCACTGTAACATAAAACATGCATTCAGCTCTGTGTGTATGGTGGTCATGCCGGGTGTTTATTATTACAATGTGAATACAGCCATATCACAAATTAACATTTACACCAGCTCCAGAGATTGCCTTTAGGTAAGGTCAACGCACAAAGCACACATCACCGCCCCCTTCTCACAATATAAAAATAATTTATACTCACTCATTCTTGGCAGGATCCAGAGGCTCCATTTTTAACTGCGAACAAAAGGAAAACATAGCATGAGAAAGATAGTATTTTGGTGAAATTACTGCTGGCTCACTGGGTTGAGGAAGGAACCTTGATAAGCTTGTTAGTGATGTGGGGAATTTGGAATTATCTCTATGGCATGAAGACAAACTACGAGTTGGTGTAATCTACAGTTGCACAAATTATTAATGGTATGGACAGAGCTAAATGACTCGATATGGATGTATACTCTTGTCTGATGTTATGTTTATTTTATCTTGTATGCTTCATTTGCAAAGCAAATCCCCCACTGGTAGCAATAAAGGTTTCATTCATTCATTGCTCCTTTCGAAAAAAATATGTAGACGTTTGCACCCCATTTCGTATTTGGAAAATCGCACCAGACTCCATTAAGTGACGCTTAATAGCAAATATGTGACGTTGGGTGGAATGAGGATTTCCTCTTTGTCAACAAAACACCCTTTTCCCCAAAACATGCATTCCGTGAGTTCTGATTTTTTCTTCATTGATGACTTCGGCAGCCAGGAGAAGCACATTTATTAAAGCAGTTACGCTAACGTTCGTGTTCTTTCTGTCACTCACATTGCGAACATGAAAAATAACTAAACACCAAAGAAACATTAACGTTGCAACGCATACCTGGTGGTTGTTTTGTGTTACTTCCTCGGGTTTACAGCGGATACGGCCGTGTTATTACCTCCTAACTAACTTAAAATAGCTTTCATGTCGAGGTGCAGCTAATGTCAACGAGCTTCGATGCTAACGTCTTCGGCGTTTTGAATTTAGCCGCCTACGCGCATGCGCAGTGAAATACAACTACTGCTTTCGTCTACTTTCGCGATTCCACTGCTTATTTTCTTAGACTAGCGCTGTAAAAGTTATCACAGCAACGATACCGAAATAATACTTATAACGCGTGTATCGGGGAAAAAATAAAGGAATACAAACCGTCTGAGAAACAACGAATAATTCGTCCCACCGGAAAGGACTTACTCAAACCGGAATAGGTCATAGAGGGCGGGACGGTTACTTTTTTTAAATTCGTGCGGCTCGTTTTGCGGGGTTTTGACTGTTGACAGATCTCATATTTAGTTCCACAAAGGTAAGCGTTGATGTTGTGATGTTGAACCATGTCACACACATTAGCATGTTTCAGTTTTGTCGAATGTAATTTACATCTAATCTACGCTAACTAGACGTTTGCCGTTACTTTTTAAGTCCTCCAACGAATGTTGTTTGTGGAAACTAGCACCAAACTCCATTCAAAATATGTTCATGTTGTGCTTCATAGCGAATATAAAGTGCTTGGTTATCCACATGTTAGCTTACCTTTTAAAGTATACATAAACAGGGCAAAAAACTGTAGTTCAACAGCAACAATGAAGATTTGCAGTAATTACTTACACTGTATTTAATGTTTGTCCTTGCTGGAAGTGTACTCAACAGATATGGCTTCGAAGCTTCCAAGAGGTGAGCAGAGTTGTGTGTGACTATATAATATAAACGTATATTTAAAGTCACACAAAAAGTGAGGTCTGATTGACAGGCTTATGTTTTCCAGGTGTGCATCTTCACGCAGAAACCAAGAAAATGGTTCATAAATTTGATTCCAAAGACACAGCGGCTGTATTGGTCGCCGCAAACGCTGCCCATAAGTCAGATGGTGTCCTCAAACCTCAGAGAGAAAACGTGCCTAAGTAAGAAATTGCCATTCAACACACTACGTCCTATGTTTGCTATCCAGCTATTCAATTTTTTATTTCTTTTTTTTATTCCCTGCAGGAAAAATGTTGCCCCTAAAGTTCACAAAGGGTAAGTCATACATTATAATGCATATTGTGAACATGTGAGCATCAGCCTTACCCCCCCACCCCCCAACTTTATGTTGTACCTGTGCGTAGGGTCTCCACCAGGTATGGGCAACAGGCAGAGCTCAAGGAGCAAAATCAGCATCTGGTGGCTACCAATGAGGAGCTGCAGAAAAACCTCACAGAGTCACAGGTGCAGGAGGCAGTTTTAAGTAAGCACTAGGATAATTTTTCTGTTGTCCGCGGCTACTGTATGGCATTTCTTTCCTTGCTATGTTGCAGCAAAGAGTAGCCGAGTTGGAGCTGCAGTTCTGTAACCTTGAAAAGGAGAATGCAGAGTTTCAGGAAAACCTCAAGGGCTGTCACACACTCCTAGTCGCAGCCAATATAGACCCAGGTGAATATAATATACACGTATTGTTCATAGCTTAATTTCAGATGCTGCGTGACTGAAATTAACATAACATTGATTGGTAGTTTTAGGAGATAGGGTACGAGAAGCTGCACGACAAAATGAAGGTGAAAGAAAAGAAGTTGTGGTACGTATATTTTATTTCCCATCCCTAATATGTACAGTCATGTTTTATCAAACTTTCAATCAAACTCACAAATAGCTACAAACATGTACTAAGCATATGCTGCATAGCCACACAACTAAAGTGAAGAAACACGTTAGCCATTTAAAAAAATAAATCAAATTTACACTATGCTTGTATCTTACACACAAAGCCCTTTTGCTACCATTTTAAACACAACCTTCATTGTCTCCATTTCAGAGTGTCTCCACAGACCTGCTGAATGTATTAAAAGTGTTCGGAGACACTGCATCGCAGCAACGTGCTCATCTGGAGGTGTGTTGAACTCCGTGAAACTTTGCTTTTCATTGCAGTTGATTGAAGTGACGTTTGCATTGGATTTTAAATGTTCCTCATTTTATACATTTACAGGAAATCAAAACGACAATGACGGACCTCGCTACAGCACGGGAGCGTATGGTGCAGGAAAGGGAAAACTTTTCCCTGGAGGCTGCTGAAATGGAAAAAGCTCTCCAGGAAGCAGAAGCACTTTTGTTGTAAAAGCCATTAAGATTTAAGTTCTGAAAAGTAGTGTATATTGATGCATAATGCATGTTGTAACATTGGCGTGACTGAAACTGAATTAAAGATTATTTCCTTGTGCTCCTCATCTGATTTTCATAATTCAAACATTGATCTGTTGAAGATCAAAATCAAATACTTACAACATATATACATACAAAAACTTCACGTCGGCTGTTTTCCCATGAAAAAGTCTCAGATGATTACATTTCATAACTGACTCCATGAAATGTGCATCCTTTTCTGATCTTCACTGAATGAAACTGCAAACCAAATCCTCATCCTGTGAAACTAAGCAGTATAGTATCAAAGTTTTTATTTTGCTATACATACATGACTATCATGAGTCAGGAAAGATGCCTATTACAATGTTGTACTTTCCAGTTAATTGTACTTGCTTGTAGTCTTCCAGGGCTTTATTTTTTGTTTGGCGGATTATAGGGGTTAGTGATGCTTTCCAGGCCAGTTTGAAGAGTGCTGCTGGACGTTTTATTACCATCTATGCCGCTAGTTATCTCTCCTGAGCGGCTCGTCTTATAGTAGTAGATGAACAGGAAGAAACCTTGCCGGGCAAACAAAGATGGTCACAAGTTGAGTAGATATGTACTGTGTATAATAATAATATATATAATGTGTATTTATGAATTTGGATTGAAAGATGTAGAGTTGTAGATACCTTGGAAAGAATTGAAGACTGTGAAAATGTAGTAGCCGGGGATGCGGAGGGCACCATAGGCGAAGAAGGCAAAACCCCAAGTGATACCCAGCATGCAACACAGTCCCAGGATGCTGACAATACTTATGCCGTTCTTGCTCGAATCTGCCCTGCCAATTCTTAGACAAAAGAGCCAGGAAATTATGACGATGAAGGTGGTGGCGGTGAAGACGAAGACCAACATGTAGTATCCTATGTTGACAATGCTGTGCACGTCATTGTCTGTTATCCAGCACCTTTGAAACAGAAAGACTTGTTAGGAAAGGAGAGGAAATGTATGATGAATGAATGTATGATTCTGTGTTTTACATACAAACACACACACACATAGACTCACATGGCCACAGTGTCTTTGGTGTCAGTTTTGATGACGTTTTCACCGTATTTTCCTGTGATGAGCAGGGCGATCCCAACTATGCTCGGCATTACTGGAAATGGAGAAAGAAAAAGAGTCAACCCACCACTGGTGTCCACGTTCAGACTAAAAAAAAAAATAATGACATGCACTCACTCCAGCTGACAATGGAGACTTTGAGCACGTAGTGACGGATGACAGGTTTGTTCCCCACGTACAGCTGCAGGCAGAGGTGGAAGGCCTGCACAGCGAACCAGGTGAAAGTGGCCAGCATGAAGTAGTGCATGAGAAATGCCATAATAATACAACCCACAGAGTTCTTCATTTCTGCCACAAAGTTGTTGATCAGGAAAGTGAAGTTGAGCAGGAAAAGGGCTGACACCAGGTGGATGAAAAATGTTGTGGTTGTACTGGCCCTGGTCTTCCTGCAAGGAGAGACACACACACACACACACACACACACACACACACACACACACACACACACACACTATGACATCCCCAGCTGGTGACGGAGTTAAAGCTCCTATGAGGAACTTTCATTTTTTTGTTATTTTGGCTCCCCCTGAGGACTAAAGTGGTAGTGTTTCAGAGCACCAAAGTCCCTTTCTCGTTTTACTGTGCCAGGGACCTGCTACTACATTTCTAGTACAGCTATTTTACTTGTACTTTTTTTTAAAGCATGGTATTAGAGACTGAAAACATCCACCACATTTTGTCATTTTCTCATAATTTAACATAAATTATCCTTCATGATCATGCAATTTAATTCAAACTCTGGCTGTAAAATCTAGTCAGAACTTGAGTCATATAGGAAATATTTATTTACATCCTTAAAAACAATATGCATGTTTGTCTCTAAAATATGTATTTAAGGGGTGCATTTCCCGCATGTCATCTCCCTCTCTCTCCCTGTTTCCACACTGTCTAAAAAAAATGAATAAAAAGGCTTCAATGGCGCTCTAGCCAAACAAATAATCTTTTAAAAAGATGTGTTTAAATGCAGGGGAAAGTACACGGTGCCCTTGAAATATTCATGTGATCATATGAAGTGAGGAAAGGAACAAATGGTGTGTCATTGCTATTTTAACAGGGCATTCATTGGGAACATAATTTTATTTCCAAAGCACGCCATTATTCCACAGTCTCATTTCCCTACTGCAAATGTTTGACCTTAACTACCACAGTGTTCTGCTGTTCTGGGAAGCGGGCTCATTTACATGAACTTTCACTACAAAAGCCACAACAAGAATGCCAAAGTCACAACACGAACCACATAGCTCATTTGTGACAGAAGAGAATATGTCACAGAGAGTGATTACAAAGTGTTTTACGGGAATATAAAACGCTAAAAACACCTCAGTAAACGCAGATAATCTGGATTATTTTAAAAACAATCCTGTTAATCCTTTTATTGTTGCTTTTTTTCTGCAAGGCTAGCAATGATACTATCTCATAAAGATGATGATGCTACTTGTTTTTAAATTTAAAGTACAGGCACTGCAGACAGACTGCCGATCTACTTGAGCAGAGATGATGTGGCGATCACAGAGTCCCTAACAGTGTTTAAAAAAAGTAATAGCTATTTTGTGTCTCTTTTGGTATTATAAGTAAATTGTTGTTCATGAGGAGAGGCCAAAAACAAAAAACAACATATGTTCAGCATTAAAGTAACCGTGAATCCCTTTTAATTTGTTCACTTCATTTCTACGAATTGTGATTGAAACGTATATTTTCCTTTTATTCCTTTGATCCTTTCTTGTACAGGAAAAATGTAAAAAAAAAAAAAAAAAAAGTCAAATCTATTCTGCAATAGAGGGGTTGCGCGATAATATTGTCATTGTGAATTTGATTGGCCACGATTATTTGAAATAAAATAACAACTTTTTCATCTGAAACTAATTATGGAGACGTGTCATCGTCACCTTAGAAGGAAGTGCATGAAGAGGACGATGCTGAGGAAGAACATGGACAAGCCACAGCCAGCTTGGGTGATGGCGGTGAGGATCTTCAGGTCAGAATTCGATATGGTTTCATCAAGAGGAGTCTGCAAAGAGCAAAACATGACACACGGGGATGAGCACTGGTAATGAGGATGGTGCAATCAAGACAGCCGTGCAGAGGAATATCCAAATATGTGTAAATCCACTGGGAGTGCTTCGTGTGTCATATTGCAAAAGAACGCACCAGTAGGATGGCGAAAAATGTCAAGTGCGAACACTCGCATGAAATGTTGTTCTCGTGTTTTATGGTCAGACATCCGTCCTCGGTCCAGATTGGTCGGCTTCCTGAGGGACAGGATCAGAGCATGTAGACTGTGCAGCGCTAAAAAGCTGGAGGGTTCATGACCCGAGCGAAGAACAACAAATTAAGCATCAACTGCTCCGTGTAGATGACAGGAGGGTGGGGGCATTAGCATTAGCATTAAACCCTAAAGTGTATTAAGGTCAAAATCACAATTCAATTAAAACTCAAACAATCGGTTTGGCAAAGGTTGTATTATTCCACATAAATGTGAGCACCGCATTAGGCTTTGTTCTCTTGCTAAAAGTCTAGCGCCCCCTCCAATAGAGACCTAATAACGGTGCCTATATGGTGTTTATCTGGCAAGTTCATGAGCCTTTTCATAGCACACACTTGGACTTGTCAGAGCAGGAAAAAGCACAGGTATTACTAATAACATCAACAATGGGGGAGCCAGGATGCACAATGCAAGAACTATGAAACTGTCACATTGTGGGATTTTGAACCCAAAAGATGTTATAAATGATGCTTGATGTGTCAAACAACTATTCTACTTTAACGAAAATCTTGCAATTACCTTCACCATTCCAAGAGTGACAAGATGGGATTCCCTCCTATGAAAAAAAATAACTGGATTAAAAATGTGCAAAACAAAACAAATACACATCGTTTTTTT
The DNA here is from genome assembly GCA_029853015.1 of Chelidonichthys spinosus. NCBI lineage: Eukaryota > Metazoa > Chordata > Actinopteri > Perciformes > Triglidae > Chelidonichthys > Chelidonichthys spinosus. The sequence continues at coordinate 12,217,689 of CM056838.1, read as the reverse complement.
TTTTGTTTTTTTTTACTTACATATGTAACATTCAGGAAATTGAGCCTAAATGGGTTGGTGAGATTGGTGATGATGGCTCCCATTTCAACTGCTACAACCTCATTACCTAAAACAGTTCTGTTCATCTCGTCCTGCAAAAAAAAAAAACAAACGGAACAGCTACAAAATAGTAACATGATCCAATCTATTAAATGTGAATTGTAGATATTTTTTTCTCACTGAAGCCAGATTGCTGAATCGTAACAAGGTTGCAAACGGTACGCTGACATTCGAGTCCACAGCTTTTTCAAACGCTTCTTTGGACACGGTGATGGATCTTGAAAACTGAACCAGATCTTCTTTGTTTTCTAAAATCTGTCGGAGAAGAGCACAATTGTGTCGTCAAAATCCAAACAACAAAAATCCTGCTAGCTCACATGGACCACTTATTTCACGACTCGAGTTAGCAGGCGGCTGAGATCATCATCGCATCCCAAAACCAACACATTCTCACTCCCAACTCGTCAAATCCTGCAGCTTGGGTCGGCGGTGCTCCTACGGTCCCCTTACCCCTCTGTATCGCTTCAGACGGCAGGTCAGTTTGATCAGTTTCAGCACATTTGCCTTCATGCAGTCTCTTTTCAAAACGTCTCAAGTAGGTTTACACTGGTGGTTATGCTAAGAGAAAGCTTATTTAAAATAAGTAGGCGCCTTACTGATGTTTGCATCGGCTGCGTAACAAAACCTTTATTGAATAAGTCAGCTTTGTTTTAACCTGGGATACAATCTGCTGGGTGAAAGTCCTGTGTTTGTTTGACCCGTCCATCCTCAATGCTGACTCGCTCTTCATACTACATCAGTGTCTCCGACGCACACAGAGTATAAAAGATGGTGTTTTCTGGTAATGAGAGGTCATCTCTCTTCCCAGAGAGCACAACCGAGGCTGAACACTGACACTGATGGGTTTTACACTGGGGTTAGTTGCCCTCCCCAAAACAAAACTGTCATTCTGAAGTCTGTGATGAGAGTGTTAACTACAAAGCACGAGTAACAAATAAAGTAAAAAAAAGAAAAGAATGCACCTACAGACACGCTGTCGTTTGGGGAATCATAAGCAAGGGAGACTTCCTCCACTTCATCTAAAGGCACGTCTTGTTTCACTAAGATACCCGAGACATCTTCTCCCACAGTCAGTGCAGCTGAAGACACCTTGATGGAGGCGGAGATGTCAGCCATTGATCTCATGAAGTTACTGTTGACAGACAGAATAATCATTATTATGTCATCTTTGAATATATGAAAATACATTTCGCTAAACTTTTCTAAATGGACAAAAAATATGCTAGTGGCGTAGCTTAGCTCAAAGACTGGAAGCCGAAACTGACACAGCCTGGCACTGTCCAAAGTTTAAAACAAGCCGCCCAATAGCAGTTTGAATTAATCAAATTTAAATTTTGAATTCAAACACATCATCATTTTGAGCAGTTAAAACAGCAGCACCATAAAGAAGTAGCCCATAGGACTTGACCACACAATTAATCGGAGAATGTCTCCGAAAGGACTTGTTTCCTTTAAAATGATCAGAACCGGGTTTTTTTTTTAATGAAAAATTGTCTTTGCATTACCAAAGCATTTATTTAGAGTTCAGATTAAAAGAAAGAAAGAAAAAAGAATGGGTTGTGGTGCACATGGGTTCATGGCACTCCTAAGTTTTGTGCTGGTGGAGAGCCCCAGTGGTGCTTTGGACAGAACCAGGGCTGCCGTTTTCCAGTCTCACAATCTCAAGCTCCGCCGTGGTGCAAACTTCTCATCTCGCCTTCGGAAAGAAAACAAATAAAAGCGTGATTTCCCAGAATTATAACTATTCCTTTAATCATCTCATGGAGAGCCTCTTACGCAGCCTTGGCCGCGTCAACTTCTCCTCCTTCAGCTCCTAAATCGTCTTCATACTTAATTTCAGCCTCGGGTTTTTTCACTGGATTGTTACAGTTTAAACAGTTGATATTTGTTGTTGTCATGTTGATCATGTACCACTTTTCCCGACCTGAAAAGAAGGACGAGACATGCAATGACGTGTAATTCTGTAAAGCACAGCAGAGCTGCAGAGGAAGCAGTGACATGATCATTCTTTGCTCATATGAAAGGGAACTCACCAGCTATGCAGTGATTTTCATCATAATTAGCGTTTTTACACACAGTGTTTGTTTCCAAAGTTCTTTCTTCCCCGACATACACACCTACACACCCACGGTAAAAGAGAAAGTAGGGCAAAGCCATCGAGATATGCAAAATGATTTGAACAATGTCTCTGAATTTACTAATCCATGTTTATTAAATGTGTAAATGAAGAGCAGCTGAGGCTATGGGGGACGGTAAAGAAGTTGAATAGTAGACTTCTTAATGGACTAGAATAAAAAAGACTTCATTCATCATTTTGAGTTTTACATTGAGTGTAAATGTTACTATGTTTTCATTATGTTTTCAGACTGAACTGACTGAAAATAAAGTTGTTTACCTGCTTTGGGATCGCCACACCTTGATTCTGCAATATCATCTTCGAGGTCGGCTTTGTCTTTGGTCCGATTCCCTGCCAGGACTTTCAGACACAATTTTTTGGCGATATGCTTTTTCAGAATGTGCAGTGTATAAGAAACAGTTGTTTTCTCCATTTGAGGCCAAAACTCCCTTTCATCTGTTATGTAGAACAAGAGTGAACAGGTGATTTTTTGTATTTTTGCTGAAATGCAGGTGTAAATATTCTGTGAGTGTAAGACGTTGCTTGTACTCACCATGCCACAAGTTGCTTGTTCTCTCTTTATTCTTCTGCAGAAATATTATGCAAGCACAAACCTGCGGAGAGTTAAAAATGCAGTGTTTTTACGTCACGTAACTTCATGGTGCTCTTACGTCTCTTGCATACATTTGAGCAATATTTAATGGCAGTAAGCCCAAAAGACAGGATTACTCAACACAATGTAAGGTTTACAAATGATAACATTTAAATCTCCCTTGCAGTTCAATGGATGCATGAGGAATTTGACCTCGTTATTAAGTTTGGACTGAGGGTTCGCCCTGGCCTATCCCAGCATGCACTGGGAGAGAGAGAGAGAGAGAGAGAGAGAGAGAGAGAGAGAGAGAGAGAGACTGGTACAGAGAGGTTACCAGTTTACTGCATGGCTAAAGACCAAGAATCGTCCTCATGAAGTTGCAGGTTTTTGAACATTCATCAAGCGACGAAAATTTGGAAAATTTCACGTCAGGATTATCCTGGCCCAAATAATTGCATTTTACGATATTATCCCGATAATCGTCAAAATATGCTTCAGGCTTTTCTTTTTAAATGACCCAAAAGATACTGTGTTGAATATTACTTTCAACTGAATGTCACCCTCAGGTTGACGATGTACCGCTGGTTAACCTGCGGACCTGAAAGGAAGGAACGTTAGGGCGAGACATGCAGTGATCTCTTTAAAGCCAGCATCCACAGTGTGATAACCATCATGTGCCACCATTATAAAGCAGCAGGGCTGCAGAGGAAACATTTACATGCTCATTCTTTGCCTATCTGAAAGAGAACTCACCAATTGTGTTTGTTTTTTTGCGACAACGTTCTTCTTTTCTCGGCTCAGTTTCTAAACATAACAAAAGATCCAATTAATGGAAACGCTTATCGAATCTACACATCCACATAAAGAAGAAAGTAGGGCAAAGCCATAGAGATATACAACATTATTTAACAATGTCTCTGAATGTACTAATCTGTCTTCATTAAATGTGTGATCTAAGATTAGCTGAGGCTGTGGTGGACAGTAAAAAGAGAGATCACATAAAACCCTGAATGGTTGTGTTTGCAATTTCACCCGGGTCAGACCATTTCCCCTGGGTCAGACCATGATTGACTGGAATATTTAGGGGGGAGAGGAGGCCCCTACATTGGATGCTAAAAATATATTATTCTTCATTATTATCATTTTAAAAACATAAATATAGCAATGTAACTGGAGGCAATCTACAGCTGCTGTCATTAAAATGTGTATTATAGTTTTGACTTACGATTAATGACATTTTTTGCATAGATGTAGCCGTTGAAGTTATCAGCAACAATGAAATGTCCTTTGTTCTTTCTGAAACAGTCATCAAAAATGTCCTTGAGAACGTTTCCGTTCTCGTATCCGTTCCCCTGAGTGGCTAAAAAAACACAATCAAATAAGATGCAGGTTAAACAAAAATGCCACATTATTTTTTTTACATGTTAGAATAACCATAATAGAACTTTATTTTATTTTTTTGTATTTTTCCTAGAAAAAAAATCAATTCATATGAAAATAATTCAATGTGATATGAGACTAGTATTTAGATATTGTTATGACTTACAAACAGGAACGATCCACAGAAGGCCCACAAACAAAACCCAAGTCATCCAGCTCATGTTTCCTTGATGGCTTTAAATCTCGGTTGGATGGGACGTGTGACCCACTCACTGCTCCAGTAGATGAATAATGGTATAAAAAGCACTGAGCAGCAGCACTATAACCAAAAACAACCAAGCCACTTGGCCACATGAATATGTTGTCTCACTGACTTTGCATAGCTGCTGCAAGAATTTTGTTTAGCAAATACACTGTTCCTGAAAATGACCTTGTTCCACCGTCAGAACCGGATGATGCCCGGATGAATGCCCATTGTTGAGGTAACCAAATTCAAGGAATGAATAGTGTCTGTGTAGCTTGCATTAGCTCGTGTGAACCAGCTTGTAGCTTGCTCTTTTTGGAGTAAAAAAAAGTTAATGATAAACATTCCAGATCAAAATGTAACAGTTTTAATTTTTTTTGTAATTATTTTTAAAAATGGTTTTAATATAAACTTTGTTCACTGTTCTTATACGTATTACACTTGACTTAACTAACTAAACTAAACTAAACTAATAATAAAGTACTGGACTGCAAAAAGTAAGTTACATACTTAGGATTGTAACTATCTCATTATAAATTCTAGAAAAAGATTCAAGTCAATGGGAATCTATGGGAATCCCACAGATCAAATACATCCATATATATGTCATAGCTCTGAAATAAGATAAGACAAAAACTGCCAAATTATCACAAAAAAAAATGTAAAAGAATGTACTTTTTAAGCCACTGGCATTAGATGGCTGGACAAACATTTCAAAACCCTTGAGAAATAATACCAGAACTGCCTGTTTGTTGGCTATGTGGTTTTATCATTTGGGTGAACTGACCCTTTAATGAACTGACGACGTGTGTCCAGCAGAGGGCAACATCGTGGTTTCGCTGCATGTGTTCCGACTCAAGTGAAATGAAGAAGTAGATGGCGGAAGAAGACAGTCACCCTGTAATGTAGGAGCGTTATGGATGAGCGACATTGATCTACGGTGAGTAAACAACCCCAACACACGGTAACATGTGAGGGCAGTTAGCGCGTGTCTCTCGTGTTTAACCCTGGCAGTGATTGGAGAAGGTCGGCCACTTGTTTATAGTAGCATGGTACTTCATTCAAATGACATTGTTTTCGTGACGTTGGGCCCACACTAAACTCTCCCAGACTCCCGTTGAAAAACTCGCAGTTTAACGTCGACACGTTGAATCCAAACGGTTCGGCGTAACGTTGCTAACGAACTTCTCATTGTAAAAAAAGTGAGCTTTTTCACGATGTGCTTGCAGCGGTCACTGCCGCAAGTGTGTACCTGCAAAAACGGGTGCAAAAGTTCCAAAAGTGAGTCATGAAGTAAACCCGGACCCGGACGCTTCGGGACCACGTCTTGGTTACGGTGTGTGTGGTGTGTTTAGCGACACATACGTTTAATTGGCTCTTGTTTAATGGGGGGCTGGCTTGGAGACGTCCCAACTGTTTGAGCCAGCTGTTGATGGGTTTACAAGACATGACCAACAGATGCAAGATAAAGCACAATGACAGCCAGTACATGGTGCTGTGTGTTGTTTTATACATGCACGCATTAATAGATTGATTGTCATGTCATGCATTTTCAGGAAAATATCTAACATTGTGATGCATTTGATGCCTTTCCCCACATATTCCAATCGGACAGTTGTCCCCTCTCTCTCTCCCATGTAGGACATGTCTACCGGTTGTGTGCGGTGGATGCTGAGCCGCACGGTGAGAGCTGCGTGCGGCGTCGCCCGTGGCTACCGGACGCCAGCGTCTGCGTTCCCAGCCGTATGCAGCGAAAGGTCAAACGTCGTCGCCTCCTCCGGGAGGTGGTCTCCGTTCTCCACCGCCGTGGACGACACGGAACAGACTCCCGCGCCGAAGAAGAAGAAGAACAAGCACGACCCCCACGCCACGATCGGCGCCGTTGGCCGCAAGATCCCGCAGCGAGAGATACAGGTGATAAGCGAGACGGGCGAGAACCTGGGCACCATGCACCGGGCGGATGTGATCAGGATCATGGACGAGCAGGGTTTGAAACTGGTGCTGCTCAGTGAACGCAAAGACCCTGCCGTCTACCGGCTGATGAGCGGCAAACAGATCCACGAGGAGCAGCTGAGGCAGCGGGAAAAACAGAAAGCAAAAGCAGGTATGTGATGTCCAGGCAGGGACCCTTGGTTTAATTAGCGGTTCCCAGTCTGGGGGGGCAGGATCCCTCTGAGGGGCCATGAGATGGTTAACACATATCATTGCTTTTTTGTTTGTTTTATGCCAATTTGTTTTACATCTTTGGGGCTCTAAAAAGTCACTTGAAATTTCTCCACTAAATCTAAGATTAAGACCACTGTTTTAAATATGAATCTATCAAAACCGTGACTGCTGAGGCAACTTTGTTGTGCTGTTGAGTGTACAGATTATTTGAGCTATTAGAGGTATTGATTACATTTTAGTATCAGTATTTAACAGATCTTCTCAGAGAGAATAAATAAATAAATGTTAAAGTTGTGAAAGTTAAACACGATGAATCCCTCCACAGCCCCCGTGCTTGTGAAGGAGCTCACCTTCTCATCCGGCATCGCAGCTCATGACCTCGCCACGAAGCTGAAACAAGTGGAGAGTTGGCTGGAGAAGAAACACCACGTTAGGATTACTCTGCGGTCAGGAAGAGGGGGACCCGCGGTCCACCTGGTGAGGAAAAAACTGGAAAAAAAAACCTTTTAAATACCAATATCAGAGTCGGCCTCCAATGTGGTGCAGGCTCTAAAAGAAATAAGTAATAATAATGTTTGATTTTCCACAGGACACGACTCTGGAGCAGATCGTGCAACAAATGGAGGTGATGGTCGGATTTGTTTCCAAGCCAAAAGTCATACGAGACGGTCAAGCAGCCATGTGCATTCTCCGACCGCCGTCAGCAAAGGAACTGTCGCAAAACGAGAAGAGTCAGGCTTTGCAGTCCAAAGACTCGAGTTCGAAAACCACGGAGGGCAAAGCATCCTTCCCTCCTGTTAGCAGCACGGACACAACAGAAGTGTTCACACAGCAGTGAAAAGGGGGGGTTGAAGCCTGTCCTTCAGCTCAAATGACTTCATCAGGCTCCGGTCCGTCGTTGCCTATTGTGTTGGTATTTGATGATAATGATGCGCCCCATGGTTGAATACCGTCTTCATGTCTAATACACCTGTACTAGAAAATGTCCCGTCCAACAGTTGACTTTTTTCTTTCACTGTCAGGTTATAACTGGATTTGCGTGTCACCGTTTAAGTTACACCCCATATTTCCTGTACTGAACAGTTATCTAAAATATGATGGGGTTGTATGGTGCTGGGCTTGTGATGCTCAAAGCACCAGAAATCCAACGATTCTCTCTGGAAATAATGACCTGGTTACTCAAGAAAATGCTCATTCTCAGGAAGCAACAACCAAAAAGATTAAAAACCTACTTAATATTTCCTCTTATAGATCCTAGATTTTAAATGCTACACTGTTCCTTTAATTTGTCCGGTCTGTTACTGTCAGGTGTGGAGCGGATGCTTGTGATTAGATGGAACATTGACCTCTTGTACCCAAAATGTGATGAATATATATGGATACACCGATTAGCAGCTAAGGAGATGTTTTTATGATGTTGTCCACCTACTTATGACCGTTTTAGACGGGCTAAAGGATGATGATCATGATGATCAGGTAATAAAAGTTGAAGCACATGAAGATCATAAATAAATAGCGCAATGATGATTTTAATATAAAAAAAAAAACTACACAGAGGAGTGGAAAAAACTTTTTAATGGGATGAAGATATCAAACCAAAACCAACGCCCATCAGTCTCTGCTTTATTCCAGACTCATCTTTTATGTTCTTGGTAAAAAATAAAATAAAATAAAAAAAATATAATTTTGGCATACAGATACATTCACTTCTCACAGATAAATGTGCTCGCTGATGTGCAGGTTCCACACTTTATCAACGCCTTCCTCAAACAGCTGATATGCTGAAAACTGGAGTCGTACTTTGTCCTAAACATGACAAAAAGAAACCAAAAGAGAACTTAAACACATCCCCCCTCCCCCCACAAAAAAAAAACATTCCTAGATTATATTAAAAAATAGAGAACAAAAGCAGCTTAACTACCCTGCATGAACAGCATTTGTCAATAAGCCTCGAGAACTTTGTAGGAGGAGAAGGGTTTAACAAAGTGATAGTCCAGGTTGCCGCAGTGTGGGCACTGCTGGACGTTGCTGTACTCGGAGAAATACTGCATCCCGACTCGGACGTCCACCACCGGCTTCCCGCAGTGCTTGCAGTTGAGACGAGCCTGAGGAAACACGTTAAATGGTATGTTCAAATAAAAGAACTTTACCGGGGGGGAAATAAACAGCTGAGGGGAACTGCAGAGTTGGATGATGATTATCTGTCTCAGTGTGTGATAGTTAGTCCAGAAAATGGTTTTCCTACCTGGCAACACGGGGAAGCAGCCAGTATATCGTAGGTGTACATGGTGCCCAGTTGGTGCCAGCTCCCGTCCCAGCGCGACTTGCATTTGATGCAGACGATCTTGTGGACGCCTTCTAGACAGTCAACGCAGATGGCGTAGAGGTGCATTAACCTGCCTGTTGGGAATAAAGACACGTCGTTAGGTGTTTAGAGAATAACAATATAGTTTGTTAATCAGCTGGCAAAAACAAATGCATGATCACATCCAAGGTTAATTATTCTGCTTCTACAGGCCATAAAAATTAAAGAACCGTTTCAAAGTCCTGTCATATAATATATAAAGAACAGCAATGTTGCCATTGAGCTGCTGGACTGATTAAAATAATAACTTTACCGCAAATGCCCCAAAAAAGTTGTTGTTCAGGAAATAGCATGTCATTTTATTTAGTGTTATTTTTAAATAGATGCTAACCAAGAGGAGCTTTGGAGCTCAGATGGAAGCCGAGGAGCAAATGCAATGCAGCTTACCATCCAAATGGCCACTCACATAGAGAGCCATGACTTTGGTGTTCTGGTGTGTTTACTGTGAGCTTATGTTGTGAAATAAGTCCCTGAAACCTGCTCACAAAAAAAACAACAAAAAACACTTGCATCTCCATTTTCTCAAGACAAAATCAAGCTTAGCTGTACAGCATGATTCAACCGTTTCTCTTTTATATTCAACCTGACCCACAAAAAAGCATGAAAAACAGAATAAATAATTATTTTCACCCTGATGCATATGAAGCACCGTTCATATCAAGGCTTGTGGGCCAAAACATCAAAGACGCTTCATGCGGCTGCTATGCTAATTCACAGCCAGCAAAAAAAACAACAAAAACAAAACTGGATTAACTGGAAACTGCCTTTATAGAAAGGAAAGCTTGACATTTTAATCAAAGAGTCAATAACAAAGGAGCAAAATAATGGTTGTAATTCCTGTAAACCCTAAAAATGACATGCACAAATAGAATTTGGAGAAGCTCCGAGCAGACAGAGCCTTGGTTAGGAATCAGTGTTTTAAAAGACATTTGCTTTGTATCAAACACACACACACACACACACACACACACACACACACACTTTTCACTCCATCACAGTGTTGCTTTAATAAGAGGTTTGTATTTATGTACTGCTGACAAATCAACCTTTCTTCACACAAATATTTTCATATTTGCAAATCGAATGTACAAAATATTTGCAGTTCTTTTTTGCTGCGTCAACTCCATCCACTTAAAGCTACAGTTGGTAACTTTAACCAAAATAACTTTTTGTCACGTTTGCTCCAACCGTCACTAAAGAATGACAGTAGTGTTGTTTTCAACGTGGCTGCCAGGTCACAAACAGTCGAACACATTAGGAAACTAAGAGGAGGCGGAGGAATCTGATTTGTTTTCCATGGATAACCTCTCTCATGTATCTCTGTCTCCATACAGTGACAGCTTTAGAGGACGTGACAAAAAAAAAGTTATTTCTATTAAAGCAACCACCTGCAGCTTTAAATACTTGCGACTCACGCCATGATCTTGAAACCAGGTCTGACCTTGAAGGTGGCAGGGGACGTCATACTCGATCTCATCGTGGCGCGAAGGGCTGAGGAACAGAGTCCCGTCCACCAAGGGGAACTGTTCAAACACAGGCAGCGCTCTGTGGCACAACGCACAGTTGACCACGTTCCTCTGGCTCGCGCTGAGGGCCGACAGGATGAACCTCCAGGACAGAACGGGCAGAAACAACGTCATTAAAGCCTTTAACTTCTCACACAGAAAAGACTCATCGTGATCCTGACTTTAGGAATTAAACACAGGCTTGTCTTTCTGTTGGAGCTGTTGTAACGGCCAAGCAGTCGGCAGAATAAAAGATAGTGTGCTTTAATAAATAACTGTGTTTCCATCAATTGTAATCATAAAAGCTTATTACAGTGTCTAGATCTCCCTAAAAAGTAAAAGCTGCATTCATTCATTCAGAATGTGCACTGTGGCTGGATATGAACTCCTTTTAAATCCCTTCTACAGCCCTTTTTATATATGTTGCTTCATTCCATATCAATGCCTTTGAAGCCACTTTGAAGCACTTTGTTGCTGAAAAGGCGCCTTTAAATTTACAGCAGCATTGCATTTCAGAAAAATGTTTCACCGTTTATACAATTCTGTGTAAAAGCCTTTTATTTTTTTACTGAAGCAGAATTAAGTGGTTGTGTTTCCTGCGATTGTGAGTTATCTTTAATATGTGAACTAATAATAAAATAGTATATTACGTGGTCACAGGTATGTATTTATCAGATGTTTGATGTTTTTATAACACACAAACTATGAGCTACAGTAATACAATTAAACGTAAGCAATGTAACAATTTCCTGGTAAAATACTGTTGAACAAGCAAAGCCAGGCCGAACACTGACAAACATCACACGGAACGACTGGAGTCATTATTCGTCTTATAACTTACTATTTTGAAGTTAATTGGTTTTAAAGGTAGTATCTTAAGATTGTTTTTTTGGACCGTTCACACACAACAAGCCAATTTTGAATGTGACACCTTTCCCAGCATGCATTGTTTGAGCACTGAAAAGAAAAGAAATCTTGATTTCTTGTTTCTTTTCATGATAATGAAAGGTTTTCAAATTTAGCCTTCAGCTGAGTTCTGTTTTTATTCAGTGAATGTAACTCATGATGATGATCCGTTAACGCTAAGGCAGAAGGGAAACATGCTTCACAGTGTACCTGCGCAGCTCTTCTCCCTGGCCTGCCTGGGCGTCGTCCTCCATGCGGACGTGGTAGGTGTTGAGTTTATGCCGCGGGACGTGGGTGAGGAGCTCCGAGAGGTCCAGCCTCCTCAGGAACTGCACCGGGTGAGAGTGCGGGCCGTCCCCCACGACGCTGTTGGCGAGCCGGTGGTGGAGCGGCAGGGCGAAGGACAGCGGCAGTGGGATTACCGACCCGGGGTCGAGGTGAGCTCCGCCGCCGGAGGCTCCCATTGGGCAGCCGCCGCCACGGCCGAGGGCCCCCGCGACCAGCAGGTGTTTCCTCTGCGGGTCCATGTGGACGGCTGATTTGAGGAACTCTCCCAGCTGACGGGAACCCCGCAACCCTGCTCCTCCGGCTGCTGCGCCGAGGACGGCCGTGGGGGAGAAAGGGAAACCGGTTGGAGGAGACTGTCCCGGGGAGCCACAGGGAGACTTCTGAGGAGGTCCCAGAGAAAAGGGTCCTCCTGCAGGGAGTCCTCCTGCCGCTGCTGCTCCTCTCTCTGTAGAGTTCTGACGGTCCATTGATTGTCTCCGCGGTAAGTCCTGACTAGAGGTCCTGTGTGGAAGTTTCCCTCCTCCCACTGCTCCTGGTGGCTTGCTTCTCTTGGGCTCTTCAAAAAGCCCGTCCCCAGGCCCGCGGCCCCTCCACCGGACCCATTCCTGCCCGTGCTCCTCTCAGACGGCTTCTTCTTGCGCTCGTCGTGCACCCGTTTCACCTGATACCAGTCGGTGTCTTTCTTCAGGTGGCCCTGGCCGCAGCGGCACGAGCAGAACCTGAACGCCAGGTCGTAGCCCTTCTTGGTCCACATGTTCTGCCGGCACTGCTTCTCGTTCCAGGAGCGCGCACGGCCGATGCAATTGAACTGGACGAGGATGGAGCTCTCCCACTCGTAGAAGCACTGCAGGTGCATCCAGTTGCCGTAAGGGCAGAGCTCGTTGTTGCAGAGCACCCGCTGGTAGTCATCCTTCTCCAGGTCGATGGGTCGGGCCAAGCTGCAGCCGAGAGGGGTCGCACACTGGACCTCTGGGTGAGCACAGACAGGAGGGGAGGATTAAGTTGTGTTCCCCTTCACAATTTCCCACAAAAGCTTCTACTTTTTTGAATCATGAGTGAATTGCTTCGCTTGTTAAACATCAGAAAATTGATATAAAATGTCCTTCGCTGTCTGGTAGAGCCCGCCACAATGTCTTCAGATGTCTAAAACCCAAAGATAATAAAATTAGACCAAGGAATTATGTTGTTTTCATCTGAGAAAAGGGCACCACTAAAGTTACACACGGAGTCACGCGACATGAGGTGAAATATTTCATTGCCATTGATTCAATTCAACTAGGCCATCCAAGCCTGTGAGCAGCTCTTGTTCAAGCTCTGCCAACTGTCAAGCCTGGATGTGAATCAAGTGAATGTGGGCACACGGTTTCTACAAGAAGTAGCTTGTGCTAATGCACTGTGTGGGTGTGTGTTGGGGGGGGGGGGGGGGTAGCTTCCTCCTTCCTTTTCCTGTACTGTTATTGTCAGAGCTAGAGAGTGATGAAGTGATGAAGTGCAACACCGCGCTTGAATCTTTACTTAAAAGCCCAATATTGAACATCATCTCCTTAAAGATGTTTACTTGACTAGTTTTGCCCTGAAAATGAAATACACATTACTTTAATTTTGGACCACAGCTGCAGATTTATTGTCTTGTGTAAGAAAATGTAAACTGTATTGTATTCATATACTGCTTGTTAATGATGTTAACTGTAATTTAAGATGAAAGAAAGGCAACAAATGCTTCAAAAACTAACTACATGATGAATGTATTTAAATCTTTCTACAGCAACAGAGGCATAAACGTGTTATAACAACGTAGCGAAGATGTTGCAGCCTTCCAATACCATCTTAAGTGCAAATAGCCTGCATGAGCTCTGCGATGTTGTTTCTACATATCCAAGTCTAAACCTGACCCCTATCTAAAAAAGAATCCACGACATCTGTTTGGGATGAAGTTTGTGCGCAGACAAGCGGCGAGTTGTCGGTATTACCCTTGAGGAAGGCCACAACCCCCCCAAAAACTGCGTGCGTGCTGCACAAGGTGCGCTTCAGGAAGAGCCCGAGCCGAGGCCTGCGCTGCTCGGGAACCAGCGCGCCAAACGGTTAACGACGTGAACGTAGAGGCGTTTAAAGAAGCGGTGGAGGAGGACTGCTTTCACAGGTGGTACTCCTTTTCCTTTCCTCTCGAGGCGCCGAATCCCATTCATAAATCGATCCATTTAAGGACGTCTCGCGTGTGGGGGTACTATTGAGAAGTGTGAAAACAAGACCGATGACTTCTTAACGAACCTCAACAACCGTTCTCTAATTCGGCTCACATCCAACCCGCGGAGCAACATGTGTGTCACTAAATCCCAACTTGTTCCACAATCTCCCCGCACCGAACCGAACTACTTAACACGAATCACACATTTTTTCACTTAACGACCAAATCCGCTTCATTCAAACAAGGCCTCGAGTCGTGATCGACCAACGCTGCATGTTTATGATGGAAGTTTGGCACAGTGTCCACTCCGGATAGGAGACCTGCTTTTGTTGCAGGTAGGGGTTGTTTGCAACGTTGCCGTGCACGTATGTCACAGTTGCACAGGACGAGGCAGAGCTACCCACCTCCCCTGGGCAGGACGGCGGCATCTCTAAACTTCTACGTCTGCGTGCGTTTCCTCTTACCGCTCGAGCGCTCGCGTCTGGGTGCAGCAGCAGCCGCCGCCGCGGCCGCGCCTCCTGTTGCGGCCGCACAGGCTCCATTTTCCTGCTCGTCTCCGCTGCTGTTGGTGCGTTTGCTCTTCTTTCCCTTGTTGTTCTTCTGGTTGGGCATCGTACGGGATTCGGGTGTCAGTGTTATTTTTTTTCGACCTCTATCGACGACTGCTGTCAACGCTGTCTGACATTTCCGAGGACTCCATTTCTGCGGCGGTGCTCCCTCGCTTTCTCTCTCGCAGTGTTTTCTGTTTGACTGGTCGTTTTTTGGGTGTCCTCGCGGACGACGGGAGGGTGTTTTGGTGCAGCTTCGATAGCAGCAATTATAAAGAATAAGCTGCTATAACCTTTAAGAGCGAAGGCGTGTCCGTCTCTTGTTTTGATTCCTGCTCTGCTGTTTTCTTCCAGACCCTGACGTCATGAGACCCCGCCCCCCGCATTGGCTGTCAACGCTCCGTGCTGCGTCCACTGCCTGTGGGAAAGCTCGGAATTTACAGTTTCAAAAGTCAATTCAATTCTTAATAATACAAACATTTAATGTTTTTTTGTTTTTTACCGGTATAACAGAAGCAATAATGGTGGAAGGAAGACAATTTAAGATAATATTGTCAATTTTAATAAAGACTTATCATATAAATATAGAATATTGTATGAGTTATAGTGAAAAATAGTGGTGGTGAAGAAGTAATAAATAATATAAAATATAACACAGAAATCAGTCCAAAAACCGTTCCAATCTGAAATATATTTCCAGAAGTATTACAGAAGTAACAGTGGTGGGAAAAATCCTCAGGCACTTTACATAAGTATAAAGTACCAATACCAGTAATAAGTATGATAGCATTCTATTATATAAAAGAGTAGTCGATTCAAAATTGTACTTAAGTAAAGAATTACCTTTAAATATAGTTACAGTAATAATACTTAAATGATTCATGATGCAGAATTGCCCATATCAAAATAAAATTCAATGGATTATAATAACCAATGCAGAAGTGTGTGAGCATATATTTTTATTGTTGCAGGTGATAGAAGGTGGGGCTAATTTCAAATTTCTGCTGGGTTGCAAAAACTATATTAAAATATGCCATAATTTATTTGTTGATTGATGAACTGGTAACTAAAGCATAAACAAATGTAATTGAATAAAAGTATATTTTTATAGTACTTGAGTAATGAAGGTACATTTCCACCACTGAGCTCAACATACTTAAAGTATCAAAAGCAAAAGTATTTATTATGTTAAAAAAAAATATTAAATATTCTATTATTGAAATATTAAGACTAGAATGTGTGAGTGGCATTTTACTATTGTGAAGTATAAATATCCCACAGTACCTGAATGCAACAGCCTTGAGAGAAAAGAAGTTGATGAAAAAAGTAATACCTGTGTGGAGGCATCACTGTCTAATTTAGCCATTGTGACAGCACATACTTCACCAGGTTGGCAGTCCCAAAAAATCCCGTTGAGGTAATCAGCTTTCCAGCAAACAGCACTACAATGTGCAAAACACCATCTGCTCTCCAATTCTGCATGCATATAACACAATGAGCTGTAATATTTCAAATTGTTTGCCTGCAGATACCACAACCGCAAGGATTGCCCAATGGGCCTACCAGGCTTCCACACAACCAGGAAGTGACTGGAAATTACCTCAAAGAGACAATTAAGACAGCAAAACAATGACACAGAGATTCAAAACAGTTGCAAAGAGCCAAAAAAAAAAAGAATTAAAAAAGAATAATAATAATAATAATTCACAATGACCTATGTAGGAGAGGTGATGGGGCCTTTTGCACATCTGTGCCCAGGGGCCCTTTGTCTCCTAATTCACCCGTGCATTATCTTCTTGCACCAATACACCACAGTGGCCCTTAATAGTCAGCGTTACATGAAGTGTGGGTACTGGCTACAGTACTAAGAATCCATTCCTAGCAGAAGTCTTAGACAATGTAGCATGCTGTCGCACTGGCACAAAAAGAAAATACAGTGTGCTTAAAGTCATCGAACAAAACACACCACTTAGACAGTTCAAGGCTTCAAGTGTAAAGATTTTATTCCTCGGAGCGTATTCCATTTTAACAGAAACGGTTGTACGTTTAGAAATGTGTTATTGCCAATACAAAAAAAAAAAGACAGTACTGACGGACACAAACAAGCGTCACACTCGAGGTATGGCAATACTCTGATCAGAACTTTCTCCTCTTCCCAAATGTCAACTTGTGCTTTATTTTGCATTTCATGTTTAGCTCACTCCAGGATAATCCAAAATTACAGTGATGCAAGCGGCACTTTTCTTCCTCACTGTGGCTTTCCTCCATTATTTCCAGAACTTTTCAGACTTCCTACTTAGCCCACGGTTTTGTTGTTTATGTTTACATTTAGTTTGCAAGGCTATGTTTCATCTTCAGTCCTAATTGAATGAGTTTAATCATACACTAGTCTTCAACATTTTGTTTTATCCATCTATACCACCAACACTCTTTACAGCATAATCTACTATTGGATTCAGAAATTAAAAACAAAAAAAATCACATAATGACATTATTCAAGTAAAAGTGAAATACCTGCCTGCCACCTGAGCTAAAAGATATAGCTAGGTTGACACAACAGCAGTAAATGTGAAACGAGTCTTAGAAATCTTGCAGATGAGGCATTGTTTTCACACAGCTGATATTTGCCTCTCTTTGTTGTGATGTGTAAAGCTTGATATTATTATGCAAGTTAGCAGAACAGCTGTCCAGTAAGAGATGTTACATTCAGGCAAAAATATTTGGAGATTGGTCCTTTAATCCAAGGCAAGTGTTTCATAGTTGCAGAAACTTATCAAAAACTCACCCAAAGTGATCAAAATAAGACAAATAAACAATCGGTGCAGAGCCAGTTATGTGTTTGGCTGTTGCTTTGGTCTGAATGTGTGAAAGGCCAATCTTGGAAAACTTGGGGAAATGCCTTGTACAAACAGACTTTATATAAAGCACATTTTGAAATTAAAACTGAAATCTTATAGTGGAAAAAAACAATCAGAATGAGACAGAATTTAATTTCTAAAAAGAAAAAAAAACTATTAGATTATCACATAATTTCATATAGATAATTTTTTTATACTAATTTGGGCCTCCATGAAGGCTTGGATTGCTTGTCGAAACCAAAGTGATCCTGTCTGATCCGTATCATCAAGTATCATTTGACCTAAAAAATAAAGAATGGTAAAATAATAATTAAAAAAACAAACAAATAAAACTATAAATGCACATCTTGTATCACAAGTAAGACATCCAATTTAAGCTACAGGACGATTATTAAATATATTTTGGTTGATTTGATTTGGTCCTGAGAAACCTCGCAAATCCATCTTTTGCATCTGGCACCAATCACCCTGTAATTATTAGAAACTAATAAAAATTGCACGAGAAATACATTCTCCATTTGCTTTGCAGAGAAAATTCTCTTTTGGCCACATGTAAAAAGATGGAATAAAGACTACTCTAGCAGATTGCAACAAAAAGGTACAAATCTTTCTTGAAATGCACATCTTTGTACTTTCTATGAAGGAATTGTTCTTGTATTTCCAAAAGCACTGGTCTTATAAGGTCTTTTACAAAGTCCACGAGAGGTAGTAGAAATGGCTTCTGTAAACAATAAATGGAAATGCCGACACTGTTGGCGGAAACAATATGCGTTGTCTTAAAGCTAACACACTAGTTACGCTAGAATCAATGATTCATAAGTAATGGGGTCTTAACTATCGAGGCTGATGAAGGGACAATTTAGTGCAGCTTTAAAAACAAGTATCCAATTCTGACAATTTGTAAAGATCTGAGTGCTCTAATTAAAAATGTGTGGTCGAAGTATCTAGATCTATGTGCCCTTCGTCTTGACACTGACATCAAGAGAGGCATATGGTTGCGTCACCTTATACTGTAATTTTTCCCAAAATTTACACAACAAACACCTAAATGAATGCTTTAAACAAATTATTACATTCTTGTTATGTGCGTTTATAGTCTTAAAAGTGTATCAAAATGACATTTCAGACCGGTGGTTGATAAAACAGCAGCGCCTGACAAAAAAAGAGAGAAAATAACTATTTTTCACCTGAAACTATGAATGTGGCCCCGTCATTCGATCCCTGAACATGTAAAATACTCTCAAATAACTTGTTTGTGATACTGTTTGGCACCAGTGAAATCAAATGAAATCATACGCAGACATTCCAATGGGGGTCCGTAAGTGTACGGTTTGATCCGATCTGCTTCGTCGTTACGTTTGAATTCAAATACCGAGCCTTGCACACGGAGGACGACTGAAAGCAGAAGCTCCCCGACGAGCCGTTCCGCTGCAGAGGCTCAGTAATCGAGAGGATTCAGTAGGTTGGTTCAGTAGGCCGTTGGTCGTGAAGTCGCTCCTCATTCCTGGAGCAGGATGATCTCCACGTTATCGTGGACGCCCTGCAGAAGCATCTCGCCCTCGAAGTTATATCACCTTTTTCCTCTTGGCGGCCCTCAAGGTGCCCACCAACGCCTCGAAGATGTTGGCACACCGGTCGTCGTTAAATAGGACCCCAAACTTAACGATGGTGTGACCATCAGGACCTGAAATATGAGATACCATTTATAACATTTCGGGTCCCAAGTGATTGATCATTTAGACAACAAAATGTCAGAAAACAGTGGAAAAGGCTGATAACAATTCCCCAGACCAACTGGCCAGAACCCAAAGATATTTCATTTACAATAATATAAGTCTGTGAAAAGCAGCACAGCTTGATATTTGAGAGGCTGAAACCAGCTGCAGGTGTTCTCTCAGCACTTAGCGGCTTTGCAGAAATTTTGCCAATGATTTTTATAATTTTGCCAATTCTGCATTTAGCACCAAAAATACAGCATGAAAAAATGCTATATAAAGATTTATTTTTAGATAAAATACAAGAAACAAAGTAAGTAATAAAGTAGCCTTTAAGAGAAAACTGAAGGCCACCGAACTGCTTCTCTACGTGTCATTGGGAGCAGTGAGCTTGAGGCCAGCATCACATGATTGCATATTTATGAATCATTATAATTCACGGCATGAACATCCAACTGTTCAGCTACGCCAAAGTACTTCAAGACAGTCACAACATGGAGAATAGCAGAGTCATTGCACAGACTCACCTTTACTGCCAAGTCGCTGAATCTCCTGAACCAGCAACTTCACTTCATGGGAAACATCCATTGTTGCTGGATGTGGAAACAAAATCAGGACACAAACATATTGACATGTTAAAACTTGTAATCTTGAAATGTATTATGTACATTTTCCCTTAAAAGCATCAAATACTCTGTGTAGGATGTAGGCGGTAATTAGCCTATTATTATTATTATTATTATTATTATTATTATTATTATAATATATGTATTCCATTCATTTCAAATTGTGCCACTTTGGCTGTTATGCAGCTGCAGTCACTGCTCTCTGGTCTTTATTTTATGTATTTTAACATTATGAAACTACAGGAAACTATTTTATTATTTGTTTGTTTATTCATTTGTCCAGCTTCATAATTACGCTGCTGATAGCTCCCTGCACTTTTAGTGTTAAGGCCATGTTAAAAGGTTCTCTAAATAAAACATATGCTTCAAGGAATTTCAACTACATTTTGTGATAAGAATTTGTGTTATTCTAAATTTGAACACCTTTTTTTCAAACTGCAAACAAATATCGTTTATCGATAGATAACCAATTATTGGTCCTGAAAAAGCCATATCGGTCGACAACTAAATTATTTAAATTTTGTGCTGCTTGGTGATTTGTTATATGCCGAATTTTCAACATAGGAGTAGTAGAAGTAATTCAGGAAAAACAATCTTAACTTGATTATATTTGATTAGAAGTGAGGTATTTTTAATTTTACCAGTTTAGTGAACGGAATTTGGAACTAGGATTATTTTCTGTCAAGAAACGTTGTGGCCATTACATTTATACAATTAATTTCCATTAAACAAATATAAACAAATAAAAAGAACAGTAGCATAAGCGATGCAATTAATAAGGGGACCGACCAGAGCGTTGGGTTTAAAACGTAACAAGCTACAACAGGAACAGGGCGGACGGTCATCAATGCGGAAATGGATGGATTAGCACAGCCGGCTAGCCACCGCGGAGCACAAATACTCGCTTTAATTCACTCACAATCACCAATGTGCAGCCATTATTGGCTTCGGGTTCATCTTCGCAATTCAAACATGCCCTTTAATTATTCGAGTACAATATAAAGAATTAACATGGGCGGCGGGTACGAGCTCGCCGGTAACGTTAGCTATCAACGTTCAACAAATGATGTGCTGAGGGAGCACGGAGGAGTTTCAGACCGGTGAACGGATGTAATGTGTGGCTGCAAAAACATGTAATAAAAGTCAACGCAATAACAGTCTGAATGTAACATTAAAATGTACGTATTTACCTTTTTTATTATTCTTGTTTCTCGTGAGACGACGGACGACTTTTCTGATAAATCTGCGCCGGTGGACAATGTTGCTGCGTTCAATGTCTTCACGGAAATTACCACTCGAGAATCCAACTAGATTCGTCTGTGTGTATGAACACACTGCATCACGCCTTGCATGGAGTGCATTACCATACATCAGATTACATTCATGTAGAATCCAGACACAGTCAGCATTGCGTCATACAATTAAATGTTTAAGTGATTTTCAAATAATTTATTTGAATATATGACACATTCCCATTTTCTTTACAAACTACCACACAGTTATGAATATATAAAGTAAATGCCTCTGTATTTTTTTTTAAAATGATGATGTATGATTATCAGCAGCTATTAAGGCTTTTATGGCTCTGAATATTGAATTTCAGTGAGTAAGTCCTGGGGCCGGGTACAATAATTTGGATTTTACTCTCAAAATATGATGCTCTGGTTGTGTTACTATTAAGTCCAACAGAAATGTCGATCTTAGAGTAAATGATAGAGCTGTGTCCATGTTTTAGGATATAATTTGCTCAATGGTGAGCAGAAAACCATACCGTTGAACAACAATACAAAGAAAAACGTTTAGACACCTTTAAAAACAAAGTTTACAAAGTGCTGTTACAGACAAAGCAAAGTAAAGGTAAATATGGAATTTTTTTATTTTTTTTGTACAGGTTCAATGGGTTCTTTCACATAAGCCCAAAGTTCCCACGACCCTGGAAGGCACCATTAAAGCTCATCTGACTTCATCGTGACAACAAAGCGATGCTTTTCACGGGCAATGCTCCATATATGGCCTGAAAGATGGGATGCCCGCCTCCACGAACAAGTTACCTTTTCTAGTCCAAAAGGGACGGTGGTGAGAGAGATCTATAAAATAATAGAAAAAAACACTTTTGTTATCAGGCGAGCAGCGTCAATACATAAAAATAAATTTCATTCATACATAAGATTTGTTTTCTCCTCGTCTCCCTTCCTTACGCCTGCACGACATTCCTGATTTAGTGTCAAGTGGCATGATGAGGCGCTATACTAGGTTTAAATGTCCTGTCATGAAGAGGGTCTCCTGTCAACGTGTAGTTTAAAGGCCTTCTTATGTTCACTTGTGTTTCCCTATGATGTGTCTCCCTAAATGAAGGCGTTTAAAAAGTGACTACACAGGACATCTACATCCTCCCCTCTTTATTGGCTGCGTGTTGTCACTACAGTAAATTGTCCCATCTCTATCTTTACACCCATGGTAACAGTGTAGGTTTTATTTTGAAATCACTCATCCGGGACCCTGCAGGCCAAGCAAGCTCGCGCTAACTCGGACCGTGGCCCAGTGACGTCGCGAGACATCAAGCTGGCCGTAAGAAAGCCGAGGTAAGAGCGGAAGTATTCCCAGTTTGGTTTCAGAACAAATGCGTAAATAACGACATGACACGTGAGTACCGGATTACCCTTCTAGAGTGCAGCAGACCTGCAGGGCCACAACCAATCAAATTTTTATTCTGTTTTTCTATGCAATGTGAACAATTTTCTGCAGTGGATTACTACGTGGGCCCATGTTTGACATAGGATAAACACAAATAGGACAACGAGAAAACACAAGACCAGATGTGTTTATTTCCGTAAATATATGTGGGCCCCTAATGAATATGAACAAGTTGACTCTTCTAAACCTCCAAAAATGACAAGGAAGAGAACTCACCCCCAGTTAGAAAATAACAAAGTTAATATTTGTTATCAGGCCTTCAGAGCAGTGACAAATAAATGTAACCAAGTAAAATAAAGCCATTTCCTTTACACAGAACATTTCCATCCTTCAGACCTGTGACCATACAGTATAAGACAATTTTATTCTCGCATAGGCTACATGCTGGTGTATATAAAGACAATTGAGAAAGCGCCATTTGAAACCAATGGCATGTCTTTGTACAGGCCACAGCAGTTCACAGTTAAGACTCTGACCCTCTTTCTCACGATAATCTCCATATTCACCTTCCTCACCCACCCCTTCTTCATCATAGTTCTATGTCAATGTATTTTGTATCTTTCTTTATACATTTCATGCCGTTGTATTTAGCTGTTTGTCTCCGAGAACTGCGTGTTGGAATACAATAACGAAAATCAGTCTGATGCCTTCTGGGCGTTTA
The DNA here is from genome assembly GCA_029853015.1 of Chelidonichthys spinosus. NCBI lineage: Eukaryota > Metazoa > Chordata > Actinopteri > Perciformes > Triglidae > Chelidonichthys > Chelidonichthys spinosus. The sequence goes on along the minus strand of CM056838.1, from coordinate 12,194,741 downwards.
ATTTGAAAATTCGTACCGGAAGTCGTGCTTTGACTCCGAGTGGCTTGACTGGTGGTAGGAATGGCGGCTAAGATTACTAGAGGAAGGCACCCAAGACCATGAAACTTTACTTCTAACGGCCCCGCCGAGGAATTTGTTTCCGACGAAACGCAGAGACGCCATCCCCTAACGGATTACAGGGAGAATAAGTGCCGTAACGTGAGATTAACGCGGTAGACGCCCGGGCTGACGAGGTGGACGCACTTTGCGACTTGCTAGTTAGCTTAAACGTTAGTGCCACTGACTTTGATTCAAGGTAGCTGTTAGCTCACCGTACCACTAGCCAGCTGTTGGCTACTTGGCTGGCCCAACAAGTTAACTTAAGTAATTAACTGTATGAAAACATTCCCAATTTGAATATTTGAGTGGAGAACGGCTATCTTAGTCGACATATGGCATTGGGTTTTTAATTGCAGAGAGTGGGATCAGACGACAACAAGTCGACACAGCGCGCTGAGAACAACATTATTAACGTTGGTGCTAAGCCTAGCTAGTGCAGCAACGCTAGCTAAGTTGCGAGCCTGAAGTCTCGCCCATTTTTCGCATCCTGCCCCAGCCATTGGCTAAGGGCTAATCAACGGGCCAAGTAGTCTGGTTTCAGGGTTCGACTGGTACTACAATGGAAAGTCTAACGTTGACTGATGTCGAGCAGAAATATTACTCGGATTTGTTCGCCTACTGCGACACGGACAACACCAAAAAAGTAGCCTCCAACGGGAGAGTTCTTGACCTTTTCCGGGCGGCCCAGCTACCCAGCGAAGTTGTCCTGCAGGTAAGCTAGCCTTAGCGACTGCCAGTTATTTTTTAAGTGTTATCATCAGACTGCGAGGCTGGCCAGGAAACATACCGCCATTAATTGATATTTCACAAACTTGCCTGGCCGACCTGTCATCCATTTGAGCTACGGTTAGCCTCGGTGGTTAGCAATGCTGCGCAGCAAAAGAGACACACCTTCTTCTGGCTAATGTTAGCCTTAGCCAAAGGGAGTGGGCAACCAAGTCACATAGTTAACCTTAGCCGATCGTTCAGGCCTCTAATTGGCATCTCATTCATATAACAGACGCTTGCGTGTCTGCTCTCCATGTATGCTTTCGTGGTCATGTGTTGAACAGCGACTAATGTACATAACGTCAAAAAATATGTCATCATCAACCCTTTGCTCCAGATTACTGCCCACCCTTTCCTGTCTTCTCACTCCATCAAAATCTGTTATTTATCTTGAGCACGGTCGAAAAGTAGACCCAATGTCACTGTGTCTAAATCTCAATGTGATTTTATAATAGTTGTCACCTAGGTGAAAATCTCTCAAAAATACATGTATCATTCAACCAGTCTTTACACAGACCATGTACATGTGTTTTTAACGCACAGTTGCATTTACAACTTGTCAAATTAAATTCATCTTATGGTCACAACAACCGCCCCTGCTCTGTCTGTCAACTCTGAGTTATAAGCAGCCATTGTAACTGCAGCAGCTCCATTTTTTTTTTTTTTTTTTTTTTTTTTTTGTGACTCCAGGTTTTGCAGTATTTGCAGTTTGTGAGTCAGAATCCTTTTCAAGGTCAACAAGGGGAGCTGTCTGGTGGGAGAATTAGGCCGTGCTGTAATCATCTACTTTCAAAATGTACACTGTGGTGGCCAATCGGACACACACTGCTACAGTGTCACGTTGTAACAGGCGTAGAAAAGTGACTGGCGCTTTGTGTCCAGACGTACTCAGAATAAGTCCTTTGTCAGCAAGAAAGGGATCAGTCGGCTGTGGCGGGCTGTTGTGGCTCTCAGCGCTGGGGGACTCATCTTAATGGTATGAAGTTTAACTCCCTGGACATTAGTCGTCCACAGGTGTCCACATATACACAATGTCACCACACCACAGTGCATTATACTCTCTCACCAAAAATGCATGATCTCCCGTGTTTTTCTTTCTGTGCACGCTTTAAACCCTTTTGTTGTGTCTCTCATGGTGCCCGGTCTACTATTCTGGACAAATCCTTCTCAGCATGATGTCAAGCACGACAAAATATGTGATAATCAGGCTTATTAGCAGCAAGACCCACTGAACATCTGCCAATGAGCTGAGTAAATGTGACCTTTGCTTGTGCTGTTTCTTTTGTGTCACTTAAAGCAGGTAATGCATATCACATTAAGTCAGCCTGAGTCTTTGGAGAACTTGGGTACGATATATCAAGAAGTTACAGTGTTGTTTGGGACCACTGATAAAAACAAACAATTCAGCCTCTTGTTAAAGCAAACCCTGAATGTTAGTTATGTATTGTTTATTTTCTTCTGTAACTCTTCAAATTGTGCAAGTTATGAATTGCCGGGTGTTCTCTTCTCTCAGTAATGGTTAATATTAGAGTTTTAAATGAATAATATTGTTAACCGTTCCTCTTTTTCCATGTGTGTGGGTTTAGATCACAGAGCTATGTGGAGCCACTCGCCTGGGTCATTTCGGGCGGAGCCAGTTCTATATCGCTCTGAAGCTTATTGCCATTGCCCAGTCCGGTCTGCCCTTGAGGGTGGAAAGCCTTAACTCGGGTGAGTCGTTGTATTTAACCATCGATTTACTTTAGAAAGCTCTCTTACAGGAAAGAACAGATTCCCACTCACTAGCATCATATAAAACACACCAGTGACTACAAGGTTTTTGTGCATCAAGCGTGGTCAAATTCTTGTTTCAGAAATGATAGCTTGATGAATTGGACGTTGTCATGGGACAGGAAGCAAAGGGGCAGTATAGAAGTCTTTACAATATGCACTTTGTGTTAGCTAACTGTGTAAATGATGGTTTTAATATACAAAAGGATGTAAAATAAAAATTCAGTCAAAACAAATCACACTTCATCTTAATCATTTGGTAGAGAGTAGGCCATCAACCTCAACGTTGGCGGCTCGATTCCTGCCTCCTTCTGTTCTTATGTCAACGTGTTCTTGAGCAGGACACTGAACTGAAAATTGTTCATTATGTGTGTGTATAGAGGGAACATTTTGGTTAATTTAGATGAAAGTGTTGGTGACAGTAGTCCAATATTTGTGTCATCAGGTGGTTGACAATAAGAGCTTTCTATTGATCTCTTTTTCAGTCTGTCTTTGGTGTGACTATTAGTCAACAACACACACACACACACAAGGGAAGATGTCACAGTCGCCTGCAAAGTGAAGTTACTTGTTTGGCCTGAAATATTGCAACATGAATTTGCTGAAATGATTTTGTAATTTGATATAAATATAAGTAAACATGGAGGCCACTTCCTTAAAGTAAAATCATTTGATTTAAATATGAGGAAACTGGGAGGCCACTTCCCTGTTATGCAAAATGGATAGATGCGGTGGGAATCGTCACCCCAAGATTCGATATGATTCAGAGGGTCATGATTGGATTAGTAAACAATTTTATTTTGGATTGAAATATATTGTTATTTTTTTCCATTAATACAAACAATCAGGTGAATTAAATCCCTTTTATTTCTAAAATCATGGAACAAGTAATTCAAACAATGATTGCCCCTTTAAAAACAGCGTCATCGGTTACCAATGTCAAATCTTTAGTTCTGGCTCTTGTTTGGAGCACACGTGACTAATATAATGACGGTCACAGTTACGTAGGAGTCTGTCAGAACTGATGTCCACCAATCGCAGGCTATTGCCACTGGACTCACATTTCTCAGTGACTCTGTTACTTTAGCTCTGATATGACTGTAAAGTGTTGGTATGGCCTTGTCTGGGAAAAGCCGCTGGGACGCGACCTTGTTCCTTAGTTCCAAGGTGTGCAGGAGAAAACCAAAGCCTTCATTTTCCATAACAGAGTAAGGATGCAAATCCTTAACAAGAATACTTGCCACACACATAGTAACAGACTTTTGGCCCTGTCAGAGTTCAGTACCAGCTTCGAAACGAGTGTGTGTTCAATAGTTTCCTGTTTTTTTCCATGATATGGAAGTTAAAAGCAGGAAAAACAACAACAAATGTCATGACTTTATGTAATTCCCGTGGATAACCAATCGTGAGGACATTTTTCTGTATTTTGTTCAACTTCATACAAAGACAAACGCACAGTTTCCTGCAGCAGCTGCAGTAGCTTCCATAGACATGCATTCAGTCAATGTTTTATTTTGAGGAAGCAGTCGGACCTTTTCTGTTTTTTTAATGCCGCTGTTCTATTTGTTCGCCGTCGTTCTCTTCACAAACACTTTATTGCAAGAAGTTCATGCTCATTCACGAGGCATTCTGGTTAATGTAGGAAGTCAATAACCGAACTAGAAGCAGCTAAGGCAGGTTGTAGGAAAGTGGTTACGCTAAACAAAGTAAACTCATCAGCAAAATGGAAGTGAAGTCGTTAAAGCCACCTAAAATCTATGTGAAACTAACCTTTTACTCTGCTCCTGTGAATGGATGGTTGTCATTGCAGTCAAAGACCTGCCGCTGCCCAGGTTCGTGGTGGGGAAGAATGAAGCAGAGGCGAGGCACGCAGCTCTGTACCAGGACACAGACGGTCAGGGGTTGTACCCAGCCTCTGCTGCCGCAGTAATGCCCAGACCACCTGGCAGGGGTCTCCAGAACAAGAAAGGTCCCCCATCTTCCACTTCGATTCCTGCCCACGAGGTCATCCAGCCCCTGGCACCCAGCATCGAACCACAAGTCAGTCATTTAATTTTGTACTTTTTAATGTTTTATATCATTGTCTTTTCTCTTTACGTTATAATTACCCATCCTTTTGATATAAAAATGGATTTGTGCGTAATTAAGTTATTGGGTGAGGCTTAGGGTTGATGTTAAATTATCTATATTTTGAGGAACATCATACATACATACCTCCGACAGCTGAACCAGCAGTTACTAGAGATATGTCACTGGAATGCTGTTTGTGTTTACTGTGGGGTTTTTTCCGGTACATGTTTTGAGTATTTCTAGCTCAGATTGCACTCTGAAGTTTTCTGCGGCTGACCTTTTCTTTGCTGAAACCAGCAGTGCATTGCTTGTCAGTTACATAGACCTCATATCTATCTCCATCTATTGTGAAATGTTCATTCGCTGTTTGCTTGAACACCATATCTGTGAATCAGCATTTATTAGCTCGGATGTGGAGTGTTCAGAATGAAATCCTGTAATATTTGTTATGGGATCTGTAAGGTAATTCCGATAACATGTGAAACTATGATAAGACAGTGATGGCTTCACTTTCTTACACTGAACTTCTGATTCTTCACTGCGTGTCAAAATTTAGATTTTTAAATATTGAATGTCTGGAGATGTTTAATGCGATTTGAATCTGCAGTTATATATATATATATATATATGTTGTGGTTTTTTTCAATCTGCATGCATATTTCATGTTTGATTGTATTTGTTTTACCAGCCCGAACCGACATCCCCGGTGGTCTCGCCTCACCAGTCTCCCCCCAGCTCCCCTCCCTCGTGGAGGAAACACAAGCGGCAGCCCAGTGGAGGAAACGCGGACAGACAGCCGGTGGTGCCTCCAGCTGGAGCTGTGTGGACGCAGTTCAGAGAACCACAAGCAGGTAACATTCACTGATGCACTGCTGCTGAATAGTAGTTGGAAATTAGAAATTAATTGAAATAATGCCATGTTTGTCCAGTGTCTCATATTTCCTGTTTTTTTCCATTATAGCATCTTAAATTAGAATATGTTCAAGTCATCACTTTTGTTGGACTGAGTAACTGAAGTGGATATTTTCAATTCATTTTATTTATATTGTGATATCACAACAGAAGTCATCTCAGGACACTTAACACATTGAGCAGGACTAGAATACGCTCAAGATTTCCAGAGTCAATACAATACAATATATACTATTTTGCTTCCTGAAAATAATCATTTGTTGCAGCCCTAAAGTCAAGTCGATAGCAAGAAGCCACAAGGTGGATGAATAGTGCTCCTTTTTTCTGGAGAGCAGTGTGTTTTCTAAAGTAGAAAGCAAAGAAGAGGGCTTGGCTTCTTCTTTGCGACATTATGCAGAAAAATTGATACCAGCTGTTGTGGTTTCTGTCAGAAGGAGTCAGCACAGAGCCTGCCGGTTGTGTTTGTGTTACTTCCTGGTGTTTGCAGCTTTTACATAAATTATGTTTGCTGAGAACGGCAGTTATGGCAGTTAGTCATTAGAGGAACAAATGACACATCACATGACATGTGCCGTGCTCTACAGCCAAAAATGAGAGCTATTACAGTCTGAAAATAATCCTCTCCAGAGCTCCAATGATTTGCCGATTAGTTGATAGTTGCAGCCCTAACCCTTTCCTAATAAAACATGCAATTTTTTGTATTTGTGTAGTATGGTATTTCACCGTATGATTTCCTCTCCTCCTCCATCCAGTTCCTGTGCCTGGCGAAGGTATGTGGCCGTCCCACTCGCCCCCACCTCCGGGTCAGGAGAGCTGGGTCAGTTTCACAGCAGACACCCCACCATCCAGCGCCATCCCAGGAATGCATCCCTCATCAGTCCAGGTTGGGCGGCGTTACACTTCTGTTCCTCAGTACGAGGGGTGGTCAGACATACTTATTGGTGCAGCAATTTAGTTTTACGTTATTTTAAAGCAAACCCCTACCCGTTCTTTTCTTGCCCTGATGCTTACATTTTTAAAATCCACTTGAACTCAGACTAATGCGCTGTCAAACAGCACAGCTATCACAAAAATAAGCTTGCATATCGTTGAGGCAGAAGGGAATCCAATGAGTGACTAAGCAAGTATAGTGACAGGCTGTGTTAATCATGAGAGCAAACACCGCCATTCATCAGATGGAAACCTTCAGACATTGCAAACATAGAACGTTAGATATCTTACCACAGCGGCGCCTCAAACATTTTATATCAGCCTTATCTGCCTGCACTTCTCCACTAAACCTCAGCAAGCAACTTACTTGACATTGCTCAGGCAAAGTGGGGAAAACTGCTAAGGTCTCTGGCCAGTGTCTGATTTTAGACGGTCATTTCTTGATTTGATTTGATTAAATTTGTGAGATTGTCATTGATAGACGGGATCTGATGATGGGCATCCGTCTGTTCCAATTCTATTTGCTATCTCAGAATCGTACCACATTTATCAGCATTTGTACCAGCTTCAAATATTTACAGTTCAAGCTGTGGACAGAACGATGAATACAGATTACACTGTGAATACTCCATAGTAATACACCATGACAACTAACATCAATCAACATTTTCTTTCGTCCTAGTCAAATGAACACCGTCTTAAACGTTTCCGTAAATGTTCCCATAGGAAAGCACAACAATACGAACGGTGGCCTCGGCTACAACGACCAATGAGATCCAGCGACAGTCCAGCAGCTACGATGATCCGTGGAAGATCACAGATGAGCAGAGACAGTATTATATTAACCAGTTCAAAACCATCCAGCCAGACCTCACGGGCTTCATACCTGGTGGGAAGACACGCTCACACACTCAAAAGAAGATTTATCTTTTCTTTTCTTTTTCTTTTTTAAAGTGATTTTTGAAAAAATCATCTGGTTCATTGTTTTTCAGGTTCAGCCGCAAAAGAATTCTTCACCAAATCAAAACTACCGATTTTAGAGTTGTCACATATTTGGTGAGTCGTCACTATTGTTCCAATTTTTGCCTTTGTTTTGTCGTGGTCAATCCTGGTCATATTTAGTGTACCAAGTAGAATCTAGCTTGATAAATTACTTAAATAATTAATTGAGGGAAAGGAACCTCAATCTACCCTGTTGACATTGTTTTGTAGGAACTAAAATGTTCCTGGATTGTTGCTCAGTTAATAACTGCGTGTCAAAAACCAGCTGTCAGCTCGTGTTACCATTCTTATAGGCTCAGTTACTTAATATTTACATGATGGTGTATCCTGAACTACCATTAGCAGACTAAACCCCCTGAATGATGCGAGCAGGACAAAGGCAGATTGAAAGCAGCTGATTCATTGTTTTTTTTAAAAGCTCAAGCCGTAGCGATGGTTGCAGACTCACTAATATATAATGTGCATTTTGAAGGGAGCTGTCAGACTTTGATAAAGACGGAGCGCTGACCCTGGACGAGTTCTGCGCCGCCTTCCACCTGGTGGTGGCCAGGAAGAATGGCTACGACCTCCCCGAGAAGCTGCCCGAGAGCCTGATGCCAAAGCTCATTGACCTGGATGACTCAGCAGGTACACAGCTTCTCTCTCACTCTCTCACTTTCTCTTGTGTATCTCATCTCTCTTGGGGATTTCAACTTCTGTGTAAATCTTTTTTTTTTGGCCATAGATAGCCAAATGTATGGAGTGTTTAGCATAGTTGCTCGTTACATTGCACCATTTGCAGAAATTGTAATAATCTTATGCTCTTTGAATGAAAATAAAATAAACATTGTTACCAATAATAATAATAATAATATTTTTATTATTATATTATTTAATTTTTGATGAGGAATCTGGTTCACCCATGTCTATTTTTCGGTATTCAGAGGTCCCGGAGCAGGCTGCTGACGTTGGATACTCGGGCTCCCCAGTGGAGGTCACCCCCAGCAAGTCTCCCTCCATGCCGTCACTCAACCAGGCTTGGCCAGAGATGAACCAGAGCAATGAGGTTCACAACATGCACACAGCACACACACGGTTGCTTAATGTATCTTCACGCATACTGTGAGCTCCCTGTTTGTTTGCATTTGCCGTGTTTGCATTTGATTCATCATAATTAATTGTGCAGGGGTTAATTAGGTGCCTCTTCTTTACCCATCCGTCATGATTTGACTGCCACTCCATCCTCTTCATCATCCAACATATTTACTGATAATTCTGCACCTCTTCTCTCACTTCCTGGACTGTGGCGGTAGCCTGCTGCTCTGTGTGAAAGTCTGTTTTGTACCCATACCCACCGATGATGTCTCATCGCCACGTCATCTGGTGATGGCTGATGATGTCACATGACAGTAATGGCTCAGGCTGATGATGTAAATGTGTGATGTCACTGCACTGGCTGACTGACGTGTTTTTTCTCACTGTCTGTCTGTCTCCTGCAGCAGTGGGAGACATTTAGCGAGCGCTCCTCCAGCTCACAAACTCTGACCCAATTTGACTCTAACATTGCACCAGCTGACCCTGTAAGTCAATCACTTAGTATGCATGGTTTCACCATTAATGCACAGACATTAACCCCTCTCTCTCTCTCTCTCTCTCTCTCTCTCTCTCTCTCTCTCTCTCTCTCTCTCTCTCTCTCTCTCTCTCTCTCTCATGAGATAAAGAAGTTAGAATTAAGAAAATTCCAGATTTCAGGTCACTATTGTATATTGTTAAAGCAGGAATTATTAAAAATAATAACAATAATTATTATAATAATAATAGCAACATTATTTTCAGAATGAAATTGAACAGATATATAGATAGATATTGATACATATGGGAAAGCATTGCTCTCTCTCCATCGCCTCTCTCTCTCTCTCTCTCTCTCTCTCTCTCTCTCTCTCTCTCTCTCTCTCTCTCTTTCTATCTCGCTCTCCTCCTCTCTGGGCATGCAACCTTTCAAAGTGCAGTCTGCTGCATCAGCAGTGGCCAGTGTGTTGTGATTTGGCTGGCTTAGCTTCTATTGAACATCACCTTTTTTCTACAGTGACATCCACCGATCACTAGTGCATTTGCAGATTCGGACAGATAATTTTCAAAATATGATCAAATGCCTGTAGTACGTTAAATTGTGTAAAACTTTTGTGGTGCTTTGTGATTTACTCCTTGGTACTCCTTTTTTTTTTTTGTGTGTGTGTGTGTGTGTGTGTGTGTGTGTGTGTGTGTGTGTGTGTGTGTGTGTGTGTGTGTGTGTGTGTGTGTGTGTGTGTGTGTGTGTGTATCTTTTCTTAGATTGCTTTTGGGTGTTCTGAAATCTTTTGCGGCAGAAATTGCAGCAGAAATATTACTGAGCACAACCTGAAAATTGATGTAAAACGTCCCCCATAAATCTTTGGAACAGGAGTAGCGTATAAATGAGCTGCTTTTAATGGAGTGCTACGTGTCGACGTTTTACAAAGAGGATGTTACATGTTTGCACGGTGGTGGAGGAAGTATTAACATCCTTTTGCTCATGTAAAACTCGCTTTACTTTAATCTGTCCTTCAGGACACTGCCATCGTCCACCCAGTCCCCATCCGGATGACACCCAGTAAGATCCACATGCAGGAGATGGAGCTGAAGAGGACTAGCAGTGGTGAGACAACCTCTGGCCTTAAGGCTGACAGTTTAATATTAATATTAGTTTAATATTATATAGATATAAATGAGTCGTTATGTATAATGCAAGCGTTTTATGGATAGCACTGTGAGAGGCTTGAAATCACGTATGAGTGTGAGCTAAAGCTATTATGAAAAAGAAAATCAAAGTTGCATTTCCAAACTGATTTCTATGGCTTATATAGGATTTGAACTTCTTTCAGTACAAGTGCATGTTTAGTTTAACGCCCTAAAACATTGTGCCCCTTGCTGTTTGCGATGTGGGAGAGGTAAATGGAAAATGCCAAACCAACAGAAACTAACGTCATTAAACATAATCAGTCTGGATTTTAGTCATAAACATACAGTGGAAATGTATTGTGGTCAGGCTTATTAGCAGTTTCTAAAGTTGGTACTGAAGATATTTTGTTTTTTTCGCCATGTACAATTGACTCACCACTTCCTGTTATTGCTACAACCTTTAGACCACAACCACCCAACCAGTCCACTGCTGGCTAAACCTCCCGAACTGTCCGAAGAAGCCAATTTACCTGCCTCCATGAAGTTTGTAGCTGCCAACACTGTAGGTGAGTAAAGGAGGTTCTTCTGTGCCAGAGAGTCCATGTTTACAAGAGTCCTCCACCAAAGCACTGACGCTCATGTGGAATGTTTAGATTTTATTTTTTATTGAAGGTCAGTAGGTTGATAAGATGTTTTTTGTTGTTGATTTTTTTTATCTGCGATGAAGGTGATGGTTACAGCAGTTCGGACTCCTTCACCTCAGACCCGGAGCCAATCACAAGGCAAAGGTGAGTGTCACATGATTAGTTAGTTTATGTTTGTTATTGTTAAGGTTTATGTTTTTCTCTCAGTTCATTGGTAAAATAAAAAGTCTTGCTATCAAAATATGTGCAGATTTAAACAGGACCATGTTGTTGTTTCAGTATCACGTGCACAATAAAACTTTATAACGAGCTGGAATTAACAGGCATGTTGTTGGGAAAAAAAAGCAGTTGTATAAATAATAATGTACCGGAAGTCTATGATAGATTTGGTGTCTGAATTATACTCTTTCTGTGTCTGGTAAAGTGGTTGTTGAAGGAAAGAAGGAAAACATCAATATAAAGGGTGACATTGAGTGTAGCAGTATATCTTTTCCATAATCTCCAGAAATGTTGATTTTTTTTTTCTGCAGGTCTCAGTCGGGAACTTCTCCAGAAGCTCTGAAGGTGGTAGCCCCCCCTCCACCTCCGCCCCGCCCCCACCCATCTCATTCCCGCTCCTCGTCTCTCGACATGAACCGCACATTCTCCGCCGCCACCGTTGCAGGACAACCACAATCCTCTACGATAGCGTACCCTCCCGCCGTGCCTCCTCGACCGCTACCCACGCAGGTGAGATGGACACAATTCACCTTTTTGATAACAAACCGCGAGCACCGTCCAACTGCATTGCATCGTCAAATTCAAGTGTGATCTTGACAACGTGATCTCCCTCCTTCCCTCCAGTCATCAGCACCACACACTGGGCATCGTGCGGAGGCTGAAGGTGCACCAGGAGGCGGCGTGGCGCTTACCACCACCACCTCCCCCCAACAGATTCCCCAGCAGCCCAACTTCGCTGACTTTAGCCAGTTTCAGGCCTTCGCTGCATCTGAACAGCCTTCCAGCCTGCCGGAGGTCGATATCCACAGTGAGGCGGGACAGGTAGGTTGTTATCTGTGTGTCTCTCTCTATTTCTTGTTATATTGTAAACATTTAACCAATAAGTCTGGCAGGAAAGATGGCTCTTGTTATTTGACCACACTGTGAGGAACACCCTACTTTTCTCCCCCATAACCTCCATAGGCATCACATAGAAAATCTGGCAACATCTGTGCACGATATGCATTTACATTAAACATAATGACCGCGACACTCGACACTTATCCATCATGACAACACACCTTGGCCTCAATGCAGGGCTCCAGAGTGCGACCATTTTGGTCGCATATGCGACCTAAATTTTTATGAGTGCGACTGAAAAAAATAGTAGGTCGCACTGGTGCACCTAACGCTGCTCGAGTGAAAAAAAAAATCATAAGCGCAGTATCTCTTTATGTTCTCCTGACGGCATCGTGGTCTAAACCAATAAGAGACGGAGCTCGGGCGGGTCCTTGCCTCTGATTGGCTGTGGTCCTTTTCACTGCTGTAAATTGTGTCAGTTCGAACAATGCGAGCGAGCAGAGCAGGTACTCTGAGCGCTTCGATTCTCTTTGAAAGTGAAGAGAGGCAGAAAGCCTCGCCCGGAGACTAATTAAAAAGCCCAAAAATATGCCTTCAGACCGGACTGGTTGAAGCAATTTCCCTGGCTGATGTACGATGAAGAAAGGGACTCAATGCCCTGCATTTATTGTCGGGAGTGCGGTCAGAATTTGTCCGGTAATAGTGCGTTTGTGGAGGAGTCAACAACATTTCGCATCGAGACATTGAAAAAGCGCAATGTGTCCAAAAAGCATACTACATGCCGTGATAAGTGTGTTAATAAAGTGGCCCCTCATCCAGCTGCGTTTCAGCGTCAGGCTGTATCGATCAGGTCCGCTGAGGAATCTGAAATTATTATAAAATTAAACGTCGCATACAATATTGCAACGGAGGAGTTGCCGTTCACTAAATTTAAGTCCGAAATGATTCTGATGAAAAAAATGCCAACACTAAAGAACAAGACAGCTGCGGAGGTTGGAAACGCCACGTACACGTCATTCATGACTGACGGCGACACAGAAGTCTCTATGAAGGAGTGCGTTATTGTCTACTGCTGCATTTTGCGTAAAGGGAGTCCGGTCAACATGTTAATTGGACATGTCGAGGTGGAGCATGGACACGCACAGTGTTTGAAGGCCCACATTACAGCATGAGAGATCATGAATAGGAAAATTGTATAGTAGCCTATTCCTAATATTATTATTAAAAATGAATAGCCTAAGTAAAAATATAAGTAGGCTAGGCTAAGATCACATAAACAGATTTCCATTTGCAATCTATAGGCTAGTGACCTGTATGATCTTTTTATGCTGCCACAAAGCAAGCATTTACTGCGCTTGGGCATCAGTGTGCAGATTGGCTGCAGAAAACGGTTCCTCTGGGTGCTGATGGTGCTGCAGTTAAGCTAGGCCATAAGGGGGGTGTCATTATGTAAAAGGAGAGCGATAAAAAGGTGACTTTTTGGCGTTAAAGGCGACATGATGAAAAATGTGGGTGCACCTAAATTTTGTGCTGGTGCACCTAAAAAAAAAAAGTTAGGCGCACCAGTGCAACCAATGCAAAAAGTTAGTCTGGAGCCCTGCCTCAATGTAAAGTTTCTTTTTAGTATGACATTGTAAATGTAGTTTTGGTCATTGTCACGCAGTCTGTTGTGTTAAGGGAAATATTAGAGGCCTGATTCTATGGTTGTTTTTGTGTCTGCAGGTTGAGAAGCCATCAGAGGGAGCGGGCCCTTTAAGAACAGTCAAGAGTGATGGCCAAGCAGACGAGAGAGCCTCAGCAACTGTCAACTCTGTAAGTCTACATGAAAGGAAATCAAATAAAACCCGAATATATGATCTAATACTTCCAGCAATTCAGCACACAACCGATCAATATCTGAAAAAATGTAATGGAGATGAATGTCATGTTATTATTGTGAATATGTTTGCAGAATAGTGACATTTCTATCATTGTGGTTACGGTTGACATGAGTAAAAGGCTGCTGTTGCTATTATTTTCATTATCAATGAAGCTGCTTATCAATTGCTTGCTTGATTGATTGTTTTGTCTTTAAATTGCAGAAAAAGTAAAAATGTACCATTCAAAGAAGGAACCAGCATTCTTAATTGAAAAGTGACTCGTGTGACTTTCATTTTCTTTTGCGAGTCCAATAAATTAATCAACTTTCATCTTAAAAAAAAGAAGAAAATTACCGATTTTTAATTTGTAGAAATTAGGTAAAAGCTTCTTTCTTGCAAATAGTAAAACCATAATATATATTTTTTCTGCCTCTGATTGAATCCAGTTTTTGCTGATTTAGCTCTTGGTTTAATTTCCCCATCAGGCCAAAAGTTCTGGGTCTGGTCCGCTAGCGCCTCCTCCAAAGCCTGTGCGGCGAAGGTTGAAATCTGAAGACGAGCTACGACCGGAGGACGAGCAACACGGTCCGCAGAAATCCAACGTCATAGCTGCTGTCCTGGCCACTCAGCCCTCCATCCCCAGGTAGAAAACGTGGTCGGTCAGTTAGTTTTAATGTAGTTTTTGTATGTTTTAGTTTTATAAAATGTGTGTTTTTGTGATTTCAGGTCAGTAGGAAAGGACAAAAAGGCAATTCAAGCTTCAATCAGGAGAAACAAGGAAACGAACACAGTGTTGGCACGACTTAACAGTGAACTACAGCAACAGCTTAAGGTGTGTAGGATACATTTTTTTTAATTTCTGACCTTATTCCCCCTCTGGCAAAAAAAAATAACAAAATCACAAATAACATGTTATTTTCCAGGACCTTCTTGAAGAGAGGATATCCCTGGAAGTCCAGCTGGAGCAGCTCAGACCTTTCTCTCATCTTTAACCAACGTGAAGAGGTGAAACTCTGCTGTTGTGAAGCAAAGCCGCGCCCCCCCCCCGACGTGACTCCCCCCCTCCATCCCTCCCTCCTCCTCCCACCATCTCGGCTTTCCCTGGAGGCTCCAACCGGCTGCAAGGGTGCTCTGGTAAAACTCTTACGCTCGATCACACACATTTATTAATCAGAAACCCGGAAGGACCCGAGAGCACAGTCTTACTAAGAGGCGGAGGCGACAGGAGCGTGGGATTTTACAAACTGGCACTTTTCAATTTTCTCTAAAGAGAGGTGAACGTGAAGACGACGGCGGACTGAGAAACGGTTCCGAGCGGCCGATAAGACGCTCCAATCTGCGAGTGCCGTCTGAAGACAAACTGCTGGTCTCTCATAACTTTACTCTCTGAATGACTGAAGAAGAAAGGGCAGAGTGTATTTGTCGTGTGTGTGACCATTTTGTGTATTTGTGTTCCTGCTTATTGACTTGCTTGAAGCTAGCACCAATGTGTTTATACTCTCTTGGGGTACAGACTCTGCTGCACCAAACTCCTGTCAAAACGCAGGCAAATTTAAAGCTGTCGGTTATGTTGGGGGGAAATATGCCTCGTCACTTTCTTTCTTAGAGTTAGATGATAAGATCCATATCAGTCTCATGTGCGTTCAGTGCATAGATGAGTCCGTAATTAGCTGAGCATAGCATAAAAATGGGAAGCAAGTGGAAACTGCTAGCCTGGCTTGTTCCGATGTCTACTCGAAAATTCCCGTAACAACATATTTTACTGTTATTTGTTTAATCTACAAGAACAGAACAGTAAAAACATCAAGTTCTTATTTTAGAGGGAGTTGGAACTGCTTTATCTACTAAATCTGGGGAAGAAACTGTATTTCTTCTTATTATTATTATTATCTATTCCCATAACTGTCGCCTCACTTGATGGCGTACCTCCTCTACTACTGCCAGCATAACAGCTAAAACATTGTGTAAAACTCTAAAAGCGTTACTTCTTTAAACGCCATATCTACTGAACAATCGCCTCCTGAATGTCACTATTTTCAAATAATCTGTTAATCGATCACAGAGGCGCACTACTACTCGCTTTGCAGGCTTCGAAAACATGAGCAAGTATACACAAAGAGGATCTTAAAATGTACCTATCTTTTGACTGGAGTTTGGTGTCGTTGGTCTCTCCATCAAACATACTGGGCTACTTCTGGACAGTAGTTTGTATGTTTTTGTGTGGCCTTCATCATTGGCGAAGGCTTTGGGTTTTTTTATGACTCATCCTGTGATATGAATTCAGCCCGCCTCTCTTCTTGCTGCCCCTTGAAATCAATGCGTTTTTTTTTTTTCTTGTATGTTAAACAACGGGGCATTGATGTGACTGAATGGATTAACTTTATGCCAAATGACTGAAATATCACTCTGCTCTCTCACCGCTCTCTCACCTTCACCTGGGCCGTTTTGAAAAAAGAAATGCGACCTCTTTTTTCCCCTCCCTACATCTCGGCTTTCTTTTGAACACCTTGTACTTTGGTTGCTGCGGGTGTTTCCCGCCTTTTACCTTCACCTGGATGGGGGGAAACAATTCAGTGAAAACAGACTTTAGTTTGAAGTGGTTTGAAGACGTCCCAGCTGCGGCTGGAGGCGTTTATGAAGAATCGCGTCGTTAATCGGGGGAGAAGTTTTCCTGTGAATTTTCCCGATCGGCTAACGCACACACACACACAAACACACACACACACACACACACACACGTGCACACAGATCCAAGCTGCCGGTGCAGACGAGTACATCAGTTTAAACATTCAGCTGTTTTTCAATCGGGCAGGCGGCACTATGCAAGTACGGGCGATACATCCTCACAGACCAACTATACTTAGCTGTTTGTACTATGATAGTAGCAACTGTGTGAACAGTATACTGATTTTCTTTTTGATTTTTTTTTTTTTTGTATCTTAGATCTTCCAGAACACCATCTACTGTATGTTTGTGATTTTTGTTTTGCCTTTTTCTTTTTCTGGAGCTCCCACACCCCACTCCCCCCAGGCTCCAGAGGGAAGTCCAGATCAGTGTTTTATCAGGGCACTTTCACCCTAAAAATCTGCAAGATGTGACCCTTGCTGGGTGTAGATGAAGCTTAACAGGACTACAAATGGAGACCAGTCAACAGAATGGGAGACCTGAATGACCCAACTGCACTTTGAACTCCCCACCCCTCCCTCCTCCTCTTCTTTTTTCTTGTTTTAATTTGTTACATCCCTTTTTCTTTCTTTAACATTTTGCATGTTGTTCTTGTCTTTCACGTGTTTCAAAAAAATAAGCTTTAAGAAAAGAAAAAAAATGAACCACTCAAGTTTTATTTCTTCAGTACAACCTTGGAAAATGTACGGTGTTTGTGTCAGTACCCCTAAAGATCCTGTTTTGTTTGGTACATTTTTTTTAGTTTTTATAATAGTTTTATCCCCGGAGCTTCCTGTGTGATCGGGAAGAATCTGTCTTCTTCTAAAGCCTTACTCCCCGACTGGCATTCAGGTTTCCACGATGGCTGACTGACCTCTCTTCCTTGTTGTATCAAGGTTCGCCTTCTTCTTTTCTGCTGTTGAGGATGATGATGATGATGATGTGTGTGTGTGTGTGTGTGTGTGTGTGTGTGTGTGTGTGTGTGTTGTTTCCAGACCTGGAACTAATACCATTTAAAACCCTATGAAAAACCTTTTTATGTGGGATTGATTTATGTTTGCTAGCACAATAGCTCCCATTCATCCCAAAATCCAAAAGGCAATCCAGGCAGGCAGGCGCAATCCCAGTCTTTGATGGGATTTTGAATGCTATTTGCTCCCAGATCTGTGTTGTATATTGTATATGATACACACTTTTCGACTCATGTGTAAATTTGCATTAATTGCTGACTAACAGCGAAAGAATATTCTATTTAATTCCTTCTCTCTTGGCTGTGGGATCCTAGATGTTTAACTGCATGGATGTACTGTATCTCTGCAGAGTCAATAGCAGCTGTGTGATTTTTACACAAAAATAAAAACGGCACAATATTTTAAACGCTTTTCTCTTTTACTGACTTCTTTAATGGGTTTTATTTTTCTTTTAAGGTCCCCTTTTTCATAATGCCTTTTTTTTGGAAAGTTTTAGATAATTTACATGATTTATGAGATTTATTTCTTGCTTTTATGAAAGTGGACCAATATTAGCTCCAGTTCCTCCTCAGGTCTGTCGGCACTATTGTTTGCAAGGTTAGCAATGTTAGCTGCAAGCTGCCAGCTCCACCGTCACCATGTTGAGAGCTGTTAAGAGGCAGCAGATATGCACACAGTTGCGCTTAGCACGTTTCCTGAGCTCTCTTATACTTAAAAGTGTCTCTAAGTCCCTAGGTAAATAGGTCCCTGGCCACCATTTCTAGTGGCATAGACACATTTTGGTTCCACACAAAGCTTTGTTTGAAAAGGTGTCAATGACTCTTAATTGCATGAATCAAATTACAAAACAACATTCAGGCAAAACTCCATAGAAACAAAAAGAAACTGAATGGGTTGGAGCAGGTTTTATTTGGTCTATATTGCTTTGTTACAGGAGATTGGGCTGAAAGCAATCTTGAAAATAATCAATTCCTTTTTCCCAAATTCAATTTGTTCAATCGGTGAGCTAAATTCCAGCAAACCAACTCAGATAACCGCTTCATGTAGAGATCTGCAGGTAAATCAGGTCTTTAAAGTCACTGAAGCGGCGTAAATGAACTTCCTCTAAACATTAGTTTTCCACAAGTACCGTATCGGAGGCAAAACCAGTTTAATATTCATGTGTTAGAAAGGATGAATACAGAGAAGAAGCCCTTTCAGAGTCAATAACATATATTTTGTTTTCTAGCAGGAGTTTTTTTGTTGTTGTTGCAAAGCCTGGCTCGTATGTTAAGGTCTTAACGTTGAAGGTACTACAGACATGAGCAGGCCAGTTATCTACATCTAATGAAGATCGTCTCTTACAGCAGGACAAAGAGCTCTAATGTAACAACTTAAATTAAACTGAGTCGTTTGCAAAAGCAGGACTTTATAGAGGGTTTCCATCAGAACCAGCAGGTTGGCTTCAGGTTTGATCCTCTTCCCAGGTGTGTTTATCGTCGGGTGCGAGTCCACAACATTCACTTGTCAGCAGACGGAGCGGGTTGTTTATTTGACCACACTGGAAAAAACAGAGGAAATCATCGGTGATTATTTTATACGCTTGCATCCTAAGCACTATCTCTGTAATCCTATTTATCTAGAAAATGATGGATTCTAGCAGCTCCGAAGCTGAATCGTAGGCGACCTCGAGGACAAGTGACGAGAAAAACGATAGGAATGCTTGAAGAAATGGTGCATTTAGGAAAACAAACACTGGTTAAATGTGCTCATCACTGACACGCTGGTCTCCTTGTAGCGGTCCAGAGCCTCCTTGGCCAGGACCTCGGAGAACTTGGGGTCGGTCCAGGGGATGTCGCCCGGCACGCTGATGTCCATGGGAGGAGAGTCGAAGAGCTGCACGGACACCTTTGTTTCTCCGGGCTGCTGCGTCTCCCTGCCCTTTACCTGCAGTCCAGTGACAGGTTCAGTCCTTTCATGTAAGTGTAAAATATGTGCATTTCCAATAGTGGCAAACTGTATGTTGTGCATATGCAGATCAAGTGGCTTTTACTGCTCCAAATTTGGTCATTTGGACCTTTTCACTTCAGTTAAATTAGTGCTACGATGTCTGCAAAAAGAAATGTATTATTATTAATTAATTAATTAATTAATTAATATTAATTATGGCAATATCACTTTTCCTCGATAGAAATATAAGACTCAAGACTCAGAAATCATTCCTTCCATGCTTTGCAAACAAGACGAACAGCCAATGATTATGAGTATAGTGCCGTGCCGATCCATGTGTACCATCATGTGGCTGGAACAGAGTTTTATATACAGAATGTTTTTGGTCTATTTATATAATATAAAATCAAACTGGTAAGCTGGTGTTCAAGCTAAGAGTAGCAAGTTTAAAGGCTGATTTGAATGCTTTGTCATGCATTCAAAGCTGCATATAATGCATTTCACTCACGCAAACTGTCATATTTGTATGATTTGTCTCCATCGGTGATTACACAACTAACATGAAGTAAAAAACAATGTTAATGACGTAGATTTTTGGCCCCAATTCGCTCCCCAGGCCTGCGTACCGTCTGAACCCGGAAGATGTCGTTCTTGGCGTTGGTGTTGTTCGCCAGAGACGACACCCAGCCAAACTCTCTGTTGAGCAGGTCAAGGATGGAGGAGGTGTTGAGCATCTGCTCCCTGAACGTCCTCAGGAGGCTGCTGTACTGCTGAGTGAAGCGCTCGGCTTCGGCCAACGCCCTCTCCAGCTCCTCCTTCAGCGGGCCCTCCAGAGGTTTCCCCCCTGAGCAGTCTGTGAATGAAACATCGTCCATCGTCAGCTTCCTGAGTGAGGTTAGAGAAATCATTACCTACCACGATTGGATTATATCCATCAGGAGAGGACGAAACATTTGTCTGGCGCCAACATTTAAGGCATCCACGATTCACATCCGACGGGTTGTTCCATGTCGACCTCTTTCTTTGCTCATTTCCTGTCATCTTTCCATCGTGTCATCTATCAAATATAGGCATTAATTCCCCCAAAATACTTCTAAAGGTGGGTAAAGTGTTAGATCCTCTGATACCACTGTATATTAATGAGTTGCTACTTTTGATGTTTTGGGGGCATTTATTTTAAATTGTCAAATGCTCCTTTTACAAAAATATTTTGGTCTAAAAGTTTTTTAATTTAATGATACAGGCTTCTTCACAACAGTTCCCTCCCTACCTTTTCCCGAAGCATATAAGGCCTTTAAGCTTCAGGGACAGCCAGCATAACAAAAAGGGAAGAGATGACATAATCAAATCCCACTCATTTGAAGCCCTCCTTCCTGTTTCCAACGTGATCAGGACTCCTAATTGTGCTCTAATTAAAAGTATTAATGTCATTAAGGTCGCCTCCTCCGGTTCCCTGCAGGAGGAGTCTGCATGAGAGGACCTCTCTGCACCCTTTTGGAAGGTTATAATTAGTTGTGTTATTACATCTCACATAATGCCTGTAATTACCAAGGATGTTATTGAAATTTAACATATTATGTTTGCAGCCTATATGTTCCACATCTTCCTCATCCTCCTCTCTATTATGTATATTTATTTTTCGGTCAGAACATAAAAAAAGATGAGCTATCTTACCAACGTGCTGGATTTCTTTGCATTTCTGACACTCATCGCGGAACTTGAGGCAGCCGGCTGAGTTGCGGCGGATCTCTCTGCAGGTCATCCTGCCGTTGCCGAAAGGTTTGGTGATGACCACGTCCTCGTTTAAGCTGCCGTCTGCGACCAAGTTTAGAAATATGCTTTCAAACTAACTGAAAAGCGCTGCAGGGACACAGGAGGGCGATCCCAGCCTGGTGCACATAACCGAAGCTGACAACAATATCACATTGTGATTAATACTCTCATCTCTGAACCAGATCTGTACCCCACAGTAGTCTACAACAGTGTTCCCCTCTTCCTTTTGCCATTAGGCAGACTTCCTGTATAAGACAATTCAAATGTTTACCTAAAAAGTACCTTTTAGAATGAAATTTGCAGCTTCATCACCATAAACATACAGAAGACGATTCAAACCACCTGCAAACCCTAGAAAGCTTTGAGTGTTGAGTAAACAGGGCAGAATACGTCAGACGGTACCGTCACTAGGAGATATGTCCATGTCCATGATGGAGCCCATAGAGCTGAAGAAGTTCTTGCCCATACCCATCATGGGGGAGAACAAACTCTGGAAGCCGTGGAACGGATCTTGGAAGAGAGAGCGAATGCTTCTGCTGGGTCCCAGGAAGTTGGGGAAAAAGAAGACCGGAGGGTTGTAGTGCACGTGGTCGGCCACCTGAGACACACCGACAACACACCTGTCAACGTCAGGTAGTGTAAAGTGTATCTTTAAAGCTCTTTCTCTAAACTAACAACAGTTGGAAGGTAATGACAGCAGTGAACGTGAACTAAAACAAAAAAATGCTATGTAGAGCTTGCACATAGACAAAAATATTGATGAGTGCAGCTTTAAACGTGGATATCAGAGACTTTAAAGCCTAATTATCAGATGTCTGTTGCTGCTTGACTTGACTTGGTGAGTTTTATGTGCAGGTTGTCTTTTTTTAAAGGACTACTGTATGACATTTCGCACCATCTAGTGGTGAGTTTGAAGATAGCAACCAACTGAATTCCTCCTCTCACCCCTCCTTTCCCAAGCATGACGCCTTCGGCTAACGTAAAAAAAAACGTGAAAGGCTCTTGCGGAGCCACTCTG
Organism: Chelidonichthys spinosus; assembly: GCA_029853015.1. Taxonomy (NCBI): domain Eukaryota; kingdom Metazoa; phylum Chordata; class Actinopteri; order Perciformes; family Triglidae; genus Chelidonichthys; species Chelidonichthys spinosus. Next base: position 12,172,597 of record CM056838.1, on the reverse strand, counting down.
TTGTTTGTCCCTTCAGGGCTACTGTAGAAACACTGCAGACTCCCTACGTAGACATGAAGGGCTCGTGAGCTGAGGAAAACATGATTCTTAGTTTAATTTAACCCTAAAATCCTACACACTGCTGCTTTAAGTGCCCGGACGTAGTGATCGGATGCAGTCTAAATAATATATACAGTAACTCGTATAATATACACTCAAGCAAATCCTTTGTGTCTAGTGTTCAGGGTTAAACAGTACCTTCATGCTGTCAGAAAAGATGTTGTCCACGCCATCGGCCATCTCCGTGAATTTTTCCTCCAGGTTCTTGAACTCGCTGCTCTGTCGCTGGCCCTCCTGCTCCAGGACGTCCACCTTCTCCCCGTTGATCCAGATGGAGAAGGGAGACGTCCTGTTGAGCACGTCCTCCAGCTGCAGGTGAGAGGAATTCGGAATCAAATTTCTGAAAACACCTGTATTTATATTTGGCTTATTGGGAGAGCGAGGAAAGAGTGATGTAGTAGGAGTGATTGTGTTTACATTTTTTTGTGTTTCTGATACCGATGCTCATCTTTTCTGTCATATTTGTAATTGTGCCATGCTGTCATATTAAATATGACTATCCACATGTCAGAATCCAAAGATACCACTCATAATTTTAGCACAAAAAACAAAATCCCTTCAGTTGAAGAGATTCCTATAAAGACGCAGCGGTATTGATTGATGATCAAAGCAACGGTTTGATCAATGAAACAGCATTCTGTCCCTTTTAAAGGAAGGTATCGACCGGCGTATATTCTGGACTGGAATCACATCTAGAATTAGAAGATGTATTTGTCTGACCTGCCGTCCCACCAGTCCAGATCCACTGCTGCATGTTCGGGAGTAGTATTTGACGCAGGTGTTCTTCAGGCAGGGCTTGCACTCCTCCCACAGGGCCCTCATGGTCTCGTTACAAACCTCCTCCTCCTCCTCCAACTTGGCCTCCATCTCCTGAGCCGCACGCATCGCTTGCTGTCGGGAAACACAAGATGTAAAGAGGCAAGCATCGTTGCATTGCGAGGGATCAAAAAGGCTAAAACATCAGTACGTTTGAGATTCTATCGGTTCCATTAAAAGGTTCTGATGTTAATATAGCAGAACGTACGGACTTGAGCTGATTAACTTGATATCACCCTGTTTTTATTCTTGTTCTACGTCATTAAGAAAGTGGGTTATTGTTAGAGTTGATCAAATGACAATCTTTATAAAAAAGCAGTTTTCTGCAATACATTTCGGGAATTCAGCGCAATTTTGTCAGGAAATGGAGAAAATGATCCACTTAAATCTTTTTCTCTTTTTTTAAGAAAATTGCTCCTGATTTGTTTTTTCTGAATTCTTTTTTGATTATGTCTCTGCCCACTTCCAGATGTTTTTGTTTCTACCTCTTTCTGCTCCTTGGTTTTCTCCAGGTTATCCAAAAACTTCTGGTGAGCCTCTGAAGATTTCTCCATTACAGTCTTCATCTCCTTCACCCCGTTGACAGCAATTTCAATCTGTTTGTCCAGATACTTTTCTCCTTGGACTGAGATCTCTGTAAAACAACAAAAACAACAAAAACAAATCACGTATTTACTGCAGGTGACTCCTGCATGTCTGCCCTCTTTCACCAAACTCATTTCATAACATGTGGGATATTTTTATTTCATGCTTTTTTGTTTGTTTGTTTAACTTTATTTATCAGTAATATTATTTTTGGAGATAATGTCCTTTTACTTTACTACCCCATTTTTAGGTATTTTCATATAAACATCAATGATTTTAAAGCAAACCAGAGTATTTTTCTTTAATTTTATAAAAGCTTTAGTCATTTCCAAAAGGTTGAGTTGGTTTTAAAGACCATCCAATTTATATTGTTCTCTCCGTAATTAATTGCACCTTCTGTTGTGATATCAAGCCATTCAGATACTACAACTTTAGTTATGTAGGCTTTTAGATATTTGAGATTTCGGCTGCTACTGCCATATAATGTAGGCAAATTCATTTGTGGTGCTCATTTAAAAAATACATTTAAAGGTCCCAATAGCAGCTTGTCTTTTAGGAAACAATGTCCTGTGTACTCTTGACTCCACAAATATAAATAATAATAAATATTAAGATACAATAACACATTTTGAAGTTGGAAAAAGACTTTTCTGGTGCATGCTGGGTGCAGAGAAACTCACGGTTGAGATCTTCTTCTGATGGAGGAAGGATGCAGTTGACTGACGCCAGAAGAAGAGCCACCACAGCCAGAGACTTGGACCCCTTCTTCTTCATGATCATCATCATCATCAACATCCTCTCTGACTCTCACAGGGCAACGATGAGAAAATACTGAAAAAACACCCCCCCACCAAGCATGGACATACAGCTTCAGTTTAAACTGCTGACTGTTGGGATGTGGTTGTAACGCCCCACCAGCTCCTCCAGAGAGCGACACAAGCTGGAAAAAAGCCAGAGACCTAGCAGTTGAAAATAACAGTCGTTGCTCAGCAGTTTTCCACCTTTACACAGCAAAGCATATAAATAACAGCACGGGTCGACACTGATAAATAATTCAAACTAATGGCTGCTGAATGAACCACCTCCTCTCCAGTTTCATATATAAGTCCACGAGCAAGGACATAATCATCAAACTGACCTCGGATCAGTGTCTCCTGTGACTTAGGCCAACTGTGCGTTATATAAAGAGAACAGCAGGCCCTTACTCTGTTTACCCATTTTTGTCTCTGACGTGTGCTTGGTCAGCTGCCCGTGTATTCAACAAGGACCGCTTCAACAGAGACTGACTGTAGAGCTCCTGATTTTTTTAATTGCCATTCACACACACACACACACACACACACACACACACACACACAATGACAGGCCTTTTCGCCTCTCTTTACAGCGTTTCCCAGGCAAACATAAGCCTGCATCTCTCTCTGGGAGTCTCTTCGTTAATTCATTCTGCAGCACGGCCACTATCCTCCCTTTTCCTCTAAATGCACGATCTATCTGCTGTTGCCAAGTAATGATAATATTTCAAAGTGCAACTTGAACTTGGCCAGATAGAAAGCGGAAGGAAGTGGATGATAAGTGTACGTTTATACTCTTTGGCCAAAAGTATGTGGACAGCATTAATCTGCTACTGTAATGGTCTCCGCTCCGTTAGAGGCTTTCAATAAGATTCTGAAACCCGGCAGCAGAAACAAGCTCTTAACACCACACTGTCATTATATCATTATTAAATTAATAGGGTGAACTTTTTAGCAAATTGAAACATCCGACAGACACGGGGCGACATTATCGTTCATTTGGAGTCATGTTTCATGGCTAAATGGCAAATTTAAGTCCAAGATTCATTCTCCTTTTAGCTCTGTTTTGGTCTCCTCCAACTCCTAAGGGAATTATCTGTCTCTTTAGCTGCTTGAAGCTACGTTTGGTTGGTCATCATGTTACCCAAGCTAAGAGAGACGTTGCGCCATCTGCAACCATTTGTGTATCTGATCTGTGTCATCTGATGATGTGCAGTTTGTGTTGGCCTACCATCTCCTGTTCCTATGGAAACAAGCAGAGTAACGGTATGCAAAGCGTGATGCTTTTGCATCATATTCCGTATAGAGCTCTACTCTCCATTCAACACCAAAAAATGAATAATAACTTCTACATTTATTTGTTACCTGACCTCTTGACATTCAATTTCCCCACTTTTTAAAATATTATTTCATACTGTCTAGAATTATATTATAATACAATAAGAAGGAGAAGAACTGCATTGTCTTCTTCAAAGTTGTAATTGAAGCTCTATGTTTTTATGGTTGCAACCACAGTGGGATTTGTGGACACTCTTGTATCTTTTATGGTCACTTTTTGTGGTCACTTTGAGTCTCTTATAGTTGTTTTGCCATTTGCATAGTCGTTGTGAGTTCCCTTGTGGTGTTTTGTGTCTGCAGCTGTTTCGCATCTTTTTGTAGTTGTTTGGTCTCTTTGTCTTTTTAAGTATCTTTGTTGTCATTTTATGTTTCTTTGTAGTCATTTTGAGACTCTTGATACGTGTTTCTTTAAGTGACATTTTGTTGGCGAAGACTATGGGGCTCCTGACACTTTACCCTGATCCTCTAGGTCCCTTCACTAATCCATCCGTGCAAATATAATCAAATACAGTTGAAATATTCAGGATGTTCTTTGCATAATTCTATACATTATATATTTATATACTTCCCCTCAATTTCAGCCTGACACATGTGGTATCTAAGGAAACTTTCTGGATCCCTTGAAATCCCTAAGTAGCATCATTAGGAAGATAAATTCAATGTGCTGATGATATAACGTCTCTGAATGTTTGTGCATTTAATCTGCAGTGAAAGACAGAACTGCACGTGCAGAGCAGCAAACCGCAGCGGCTTACACAATGTGATCATTATTCATGTGGCAATAAGCCTCTCACTTTAATCGCAGCACGCCAGATCCTGCAGGGTTGGTAAACAGGTGCTGACCAGTGAGACTATTTTAAATGAGAGAAACAAAAACAGGAAGAGAAAGACTTGTTAAAAAAAAAAAAGACAGAGCCGGAGAGAGAAAGGATTGATGGAGAGAAAGTTAAACAAAACAAAAATAAAACTATAGGAGAGAAAGAAGAATTAATTTACAATGTTGAGGTCAAACTACTTTATTTGCTGAAAAGCAGCTGCACGGTTGCACAACTGAAAGAATGCAAACCGACCAACCCTCCAGATGTTGCCTTCAAGGCCTTCTAGAAAGTTCAGCTCCGTAATGTAAAATACAGTAAAACATCTGTATCAGAGCTCATTTTATCCTACATGCATATCATATTACTTATAAAATCATATTACTACATAAAATTGGTATTATTGTATTCTCATATTTCATGCTACCTGGTATTCTCTTTCATGTCAATACAGAAATCATTTCATACTATTGTGATATTACTGTAAAATGTTTGTATATTACACATACAGCACATAAAACACTAATTAAATATGAAGTATTAATTGCTTATAATTGGCAAGGGATTTGATGATCAAATGATCATTTCAGTCATTTTTTACTTCACTGCCTTCAGCTTCCAGGTTCCAGAGTACGTTTTTTTGTGATAATAATTGAAATATCTTTTGTTTTGGGATGCTTGGTTGAACAAAATAAGTGCCCTTGGCTGTGGGGGAAACTAATTCTCCTTCTGTTTCTGCCTTGCTCTCTCTTTCTGGATATTCTGTGCTCCATTTACAACAAATGGGACACCGTCACACATGACCTCATTTTGGCCTGATTTTAAGTGTTTGGGGATTTATGCACCTAAAGGATTCACTTGTCACGTGGTTACAGAGAAATGAGGATCTAAACTAGAATATGCATAAACCTTTTCATGTTTTATAAAATGCAAGTAGCTGTTCTACTGGAAATGTAAATTTAGATGATTATTAGAATAATATCACCGCCAGCATTTTCTTAAAATCGTCCTTTCACTCAACACTGTGTCAATTTTCTGATTACACAGTTGGTTCTGCCCGGGTGCATACACAGCCTAAAGTGTGTTGAAGTGAACCAACCACAATATGATGTCATCTTCCCTAATCCAGTTGTTTTGATCCAAAGATGGAGGTCACACCCACGAGAAAGCAACACAAAACTACAGCTGTCAGTCATCTTGAAGTCTACATGAGAAAAAACAGCTGAATGCACCAGATGGTTTAATAATAAAAAAACACACATAAAACCAAGACACATTATACACAGCACATTAAAGTAAGAAATATCACATTTGATAAGCTGAACCAAAAAAAGGGTTGCCCTCTTCTATACTCGTTTATTATAACAGTATTATGACAGCTCGTATTTAAGAGTATATTTACCTCTGAATATCACCGAGCTGCAGACTCAAACAAATAATAAGGCCCCTCTGACTCACCTCTGTTTGTTTCCTGAGACTCCAGACCGTCTGAAGCTGCTCCGGTCTCTCTGCTGCTCCTATTTATACCAGCGGTAACGGGGACGGTGCAGACATATGATGCTGCCAGCCGCCGCTACAAATCAAGCTGCAGCAACAACAGCGAGAATACAGTTTCCTGTATTACCCTTCTAAATACACCGCTTTCAATAAAACTGCCATACAATGAGAAATGTACTGCATCACAATGATTTGGAGACCTGAATGTGACACCAATAATAATTTAAAAAAGAATACACAAATATTAAAAACAAATTATTTAATTATTAAAATAATAAATTAATGCATGCCATTAAAATGTGGTTGTTGCTGTTGTTCATCGTTATTCTACAGTTTAAGGTCAGTGAATATCATTTTAAAATGTTGTTTTGAGCACTGGCCAACAGCCAATCAAATTGCAGTGAGGCAACAGCCAATCAGACGCTTTGCTTTCACGACTCATCGTAAAAATATTCGGATTTAAAGGAGTTCTTCTCGAGGAACAAAATGGCTACCAGCTAACGTTAGCTTGTCATAGAAGATGTTTTTGGTGTGTTTTTTTGCTTCCCGTGTGTGTTTTTCGGAGAGAATGTTACCCGGACAGCAAACGGACTTTCGGGATGTCAAGCATCTTTCTGGGAGGATCACCGACAGGAAAGCAGCAGGACAACGTGGGGATTTCGGGAAAGATGGCTACTCGGCTACTCCAAATGATATTCGTATTAAAAACGGACTTTAGCGGCTTAAAAGCAAACCGAGGAGAACAGGTATGTGCCCAGTTAGATTGATACTTGTGTTTGAACTGTGAGGGGAAATGTGAAATAGCACATTAGCAGATTTGCTAATTGTCTGCTTTTGCATCTGTACAAAGTAGTTGTTGCCCCGCCATTTTTTTTACCACATGAAAAACGCCACTTCATAGGTATCCAACTATAATGTCTTGGCATTAGATAGCTACTTTCGCGGAGGCTAATTTTACTGGCGTTGCCCAATATAAAACGAATAATTTTACTTTATTATGTGTACCTTCCAATTTCTTCCACTTTAAGTCAAAAACCTTGTAGTTTTATTTTGAAATCCGAATGCGTTTTCCTGTATTTATGACGTTTGAACACTCCCTGACTTGACGCTCGTGAGTCTGAGGACTTTTCCAGAAGTTTTTCTAATTTATTGGCAGCAACACTAAAAAAAAAAAACAGTGTATTCATCCTGACCGTGACTCAACATTTAACAACCTCACTTTTACGTGTCTGTCTGCATAGTCTACCAACCAGGATTGTATGTGCAGTTTCACAACAATTTCATACCAAAAATATGTATCAAAAAGTTACTAGCAAAATTCATATAGAATTGTGATGCTAACACACTTCCTATTTTGATAGCATGTATCAAGCAAAGCCTTATAAATAGCATTTAATACTTTAGGCCAGCATCTTAAAATTAATGAGAAATTCTAATTTTGATCATTAAATCAGTCCATGCTGCTTATTTGTAGTCATACGTTGAGGTATTTTTTCAAACACAATTCAGTCTACATTGCCACATGTATTATTAAATATTGCCTTCTTTAAATTTTTGTTTCAGCACTACTTTCAATTTTCCACAGCAGACAAGTCATACTTAATAAATAAAGCACAAGTGTAACTAATGTCACAAATCATGAGTTTCCTAAGTGCTGCAGAAAGCACTGTCAGTGATAAATGCATAACATGGAACTGGGTCAAACAAATCCAGTGATGTTATTAATTACAACTGTGCTTTTACGAGTCAACTTTTCTGCTGCGAAATGCATTAATTTTTTTTAGTAAAAATGCAGAAGAGTTTGAACAGATGGGTGTGTGAGATACTGAAAAAATATTGAAGGAGTCATAATCTATTTTGAATACAATAAAACCAGAGTCATTTCTGTGTTAACAAGGCCTTACTTTCAAACGGGAAATCAGCCAACAACTTTCCGTAAGGATGTGGAGCCTTTTGGTAATCTAAAACAGCAGGAGGAGCTCAAAAAGGTTAACAACATGGACATGCACACACAAACAGATGCCAGGGGTTTGGAATTGGAGAGAAATGAATCAAGCACCAAGTATTATTAATACTAAAGTATCTTTAAACAGACCAGTTATCCTTTAATCCTTATAAACAACAAGTGAGGAGTGTGTCATCTAATGGGCTAGATGTTCCAGTAAATCTCTCTCTTTCGCCTGCACACAGCCACCCACACACACACACACACACACACACACACACAATAATACACCAATAGACAGATTCCTTAGTTCTGTGTCATCTCTCTGCGGAGTTTTGCAGATGTTTGCACTTTATCCACTAAAATCAAAGGATGATTATCAAAACATAAAAACATCAGTATGTGAAAACAAAAAATCTGTTTTGTATTGTTGTCTTCTGAGTCTGTAAGTGTGTTGTTTGAGTTGGTTGTCTTGTACCTCAGTGCAAAAGCCAAATGTGACACTAGGTGGCAGGAGCTCCATTCTTATACAGTTATTGTCATCCCCAGAGATCCCGTCACTGTTTACATACAGTATTCCAATCGTTTACCATGTGTTGGATATTTTTCTTTAATTCCCGGTACTTAAAGTAATCTTGGAAAAATTAATCCAACTATAATAAAATAAATAAATAATTTACAGATTTTTTTTACGCTTATAACAACCTTTCAGTGTTTTTATTAACAGCCATACAGAGTCAATTTGAGTCGTGTACAGCATCTTACTGGATCAATAGTGAGCAGAACATCTGTGTCAAGATAATGAGGACAGAGAGAAAACTGGACCTGTCAGTGTGAGTGAGACACCATGGAAAAATGTCATTTATATTCCAATATGGCCCCCATGTGTGAAATCCCAGCCAGCCGTGACACAGCATCTCTCATTTAACAGCGGTTCGGCTGCTGTCATAACAGCAGCTTTAGTGGATCTAATGCATTAAACAAAGTTTCTGTGCATTCTAAGCATGGCATGGAAATGACAGTATTTAAATCGGCCATCATGTGGGGAGGGACAGACAGAAGCCAGATGTTGTCATTGTGTGTGTCATTGTGTTTTTGTTTATTCTCCCTCGCTGTCTCTATTTCTGGAGACTTATTTGCTTCATGACGTACTCCGGATGGAGCTTCATGAAGCCAAGATGGATGTTGTTGCACAACAGCAACGTTCTGTCAGATATCAGTGGGGGAGATGGAGCTTTACAATGATTTAAAACCACAACAAACTCAGTCACACACTCACAGTGTGAACATTCTTGAAAGATGCTCCTCATCCCATACCGTACAGGCAAAACCAAAATAACTTGAATAGGTTTTATGTAGAAGTTTTCAGTTTTATAACTAGAAAAGTTCACACACATTTAAATTTTAATTAGCAGGTGAATGTTACGAGACTGCCTGTGTGCTTGCTTGGCGCATTTCTCAGGTTTGTCTTTAAATTTTTGACAACAGATGTTAAAGAATATTTGCCAGATATTACAAAACCCTGTGCCTACATTACCCACAATGCAACGGTGACAGTTTGTTCGGACATTTGGGTGTGTTATGCTTGTCATATAGCCTTGAGCCGCTAGCCTCAAGCAGAGATGAGGAGTGGGCTACAGAGGTCCGGTAAGATGACTTCTTTCTAACTGTTTTCAGACATTTAAAGTGGGATTGCGGGACATTTACATATAAAAGACATTCAAGCTCAAACGTGTTCACACAATGTTGATTAAGCCTATCGCCAGGGAAAGCTTACTGTATTTTTCAGTATACTGGAGTTTGGGTGTCTGGTGTCTGTGAAGACTTTCCCACACTGGCGGACCAGAAGTAATGTGTTTTACAGTATGTCAACCAGCCAGAGCTAAAGGGGCAGGAAAGGGGAGATACCATAGCGACAGAGCAACAGCTAGGAGTATGGTGGAAGCTATGGCGGAAAATCCCTAAAAGCTACCAAGAAACATTTCGGGAGGGGATGCTACAGATGAAAAAGAAATTTGGTATTCAGAGGACAGATTATTGTCAGAAAAGGGAAGTGATTGTCGACAAAGACACACACAAATTATGGCCTTTTCTTTCCACAGACTTGAAGAGTGTGCTCCTGGGGTCGGGGGAGATGCAGCAAGCTCACCTGCAGGCAATTTAATTACTCTCACTGCCAAAGGGGGGAGACAAAAGTTCCCCACTGCAGGTTTAATTCATAAAACTTCCCACAACTCCCTCTGGAGCAACAAAAAGCACTCAGACCCCACTGTACACTTGAGTCCAAGTCTTAAATATTTACAGCACAGCTCTGGTACTAGGTATCCCACTGAGGAACTACTACTTCCTTTGTTTTCCGTAGTTATCAGTAACTCACGTTAGTTCGTTTTTAAACATCCCACAAGCCAAAAGTGCACATGTGGAGCTAAAACCTCTGGCCTCGAGGTTCGTTCAGCTTGTGTTGCTCTGTGTTGACAGTTTACCAACCGCAGATCCAATGTGACTAAACTAATTATTGGTTACGTGACCCTTTGCAATCTTGTGTTTTGCTCCACTGCCTGTGTTTGTGTGTGTGTGTGTGCATCATGTGCCAAACTGTTCTCATGTTAAATTGGCTAACCAATGAATTGAAACCATTTAACTCTGGAGCCAATCCTCAGCCAGGGGCATGGATCTCTATATTTCAACACACACACACACACGCAGAGAGCTCTGACTGAGCTGCTCTACTGGCTTCTAACACAAAACATAATTATCACAAGCTTAATTGGTCCCATTGGTGGTACCGAACGACCCGTGGCTGACAAGAACTTCAAAGATTTGGACGATTCTGGTATCAATTTACGGGAAATCGTGTTTCTGTGTGGATGCGTGAGTACGAGTGTGTTGGAATGTGCATGAACTGAGCTGATTAAGAAACTTCACGTTCTGATCAAAGGCCAGTGGCTTTGTGGATCAAAGTCCAGCTGACTGATGTTGGTCATTAAATTACCTTATGGGATCCTCATGTAGCATCCAAAGCAAAAATGACTTGTAAAGTCACTCAAGGATGTAGAAGTAATCATCAAAAGGGCATTTATTCACTCAGATTATGGTTGTGTTGTAATGCAGAACAATTTGGCAGCACTGACATGTCGTGATAAGAGTATCTTCTGCAATCATTGCAAGGAATCTCCTTTTGAGCTGGAAATAGTTTCTTTGGTTTGATTGGATTGATTGTTTAAAATGTGCTCCACCTTCACCTTCCATTGACCATAATAATATGATAATATATATTTTCTGAAATGTGTAACTTTTGGCACTTTGAAGTTACTGTGAGAGAAGATCTCTAGTTATTTTTAATGCTTGTCATCTGTGCCATCGGGTCTCATTCTGCACAAAATCAGACGAAATCATGCAGGTTCACCCGAAACTCCTTCAGCTCCTCCGGATCTGGCTTTGCTGCTAAGGATGGGCACTTCAAGCAAAAATGCTATTTTATAATCACTGTAATTTGATCGTTATTCAAAGATTGACCCAAATAAGTAGTAATGTTACTAAAAATATAGATATTTTTAAGACCAGATGATGGTCACCTGGTTTCACTTAAGTAAATTATCTTCTTCTACGACTGCTTAAATCTCTGAAAATACACAGTGGCTGAGTTGTGTTCACTTTTTGTGGATGAGTAGGAATATTCTAACCTCATATATATATATATATATATATATATATATATATATATATGAAACCCCACAATGCCAGACAACCACTGGAGCTGCCTTGTCAGCTGGACGAATATTACACCTGCTGTTAAATCTTACACACTGGTAGTCGAGGTTAGCGGGATCAAGCTGAGAAGACTGCAAGCTGGTGCCAGTTAGGGATTATAGCTTTGACGTGTGTGTGTGTGTGTGTGTGTCTAGGTGTGTGTGTGTGTGTCTAGGTGTGTGTGCACAGAAACTATTTTCCTGTCTCACAGGCCAAGGACACAGACATTCAAGGTGTTCACGCCACAATGTTCAAACATTTGTTAGCAATTAGCCTCGGCCACAAAACTGACTTTCAACAAAACACATGGACCCTCCCTCGCTCTCTCTCTCTCTCTTGCTCTCTCTCTCTCTCTCTCCCTTTTTTTCGTCCTGGCTATTTTTTCAGTCCCTCCCAAATTTTCCAGTTTCTTTGTTCCCCTCCCATCTATCTCTCTCTCTCTCTCTCTTACCAATGTTCTTTCTTTTCCTTTTCCCTCACTCCATTTCATCCCTCCCTCTCTAATGCACATGGTTTCTGTCTGAGGAGGTTTAGTTTCCTCAGGCTCTGGATGGGAGGAGGATGTTGCCAGAAAGCTGCAGGCTAACACACATGTTAAACATTTAAGAGGAGCTTTCACCAGTTTCCTTCAGCACTGACAGACTTTGCAAGAATATTTGAAATAATCTAGGAACCGGACAACTTTTTAGGTAACAAAGGTGGATTTTTTTTTGCCAATATGGAATAACATTGTGGCCGAATCCTGAAGTGTTTTCTTTTTGTTCACCAATTTTTGAAACATGTGGATGTAAGACGTTTTGGGACTTTGGGGGTTTTCATCTTTCTTTGGAAAACTAGAAAATGTTTCGCCAATGAGTTTGCTGGTACCTAAAAAACTACATCGCTGAATAACTTTGTTGTTCCTGGACACTTGCTTTGTGACTGCATTATCACCACCGTCAAGTTGAGCATCAGCAAACTAGACCACAAGTTGTTTGTAAAGGATTCTTGAGAGAGGAATCATGAAAGGTAGAGAAATTTCTTCTGTTATTTTATTGCATTTATTCCGACCAACTACAAATTCCATCTTCCTACTTTCTTGATCATGCAAAAAAATAAATTCTTTCCAGTACCTGGGTGCATTTTCCAGTGGGGAAAATACTCAATATAATGTAGACAGGGAAGTATCTGTCATTATGGCATTCAGACAGGCACCTGCACAGGGCACCAGCAGCCACATATGCTTCTCATCTGCTGTGAATCTTGGCAGAGTGGTTCCCGAGAAGGTGCCGGTTTGTTGTTCTTGGATGTGACTTTGATCAGTCAGCTTTAAATCTCTATGTGTATGCGTGCACACCACAGCCTGTTTCATAAAACATTAAATATTCTCTAGCCCTGCCAATATGCCACAGATTGACTCAATATCCCCCTTTAAAGAAAATGGGGGACATCATAACATTTGAATTTGAGCTTTTTCACAACATGGCATGAAAGGGGAGCTGCTGCCAGCTTTGAAGGGGGCCAGGGTTCCTACATGGTTCCCAGACGTATATTTTGAGAAGTGAAAGGCTGATAGGGATGGGAGGATACAGTAAAGGGGAATGGGAAGGAGCAGGGATGAATCCCACATGTGGGGTAGCAGTTTGAAAGAAGTTAAGAAGTGTTGATATACCGTATTCATTACCAACAGTAATTAGTGATATATTTCTACTTCTTGTTTGAACATGATTTCTCCTTATAATACTTAGTGTGAACACAATAAAGAACAATGCTTGTTTATTTGGTGTGTGCTTACATGTCATCTACATGGATCATCAACTGGTGAAGATGCTGACTTTTTTCTCAGGACGTAGCTTTAGCCTTTTAGCACAATGTTATGTATCTGGCCATCAAGTTCATATATTTAAGATTGCTTTTATAGGGTTTTTCTTTTTAAACATGTCAGCTTGAAACATTAAAAAGTCAGCTGAAGACTGGTTAAAGTAGCTAGCTACATCCGAGAAAGTTGGCTTGCAACAGTTGTCATTACAACCAACAAAATCGAGGATTGAAACGAGAACCTGGTTTTTGCTTCCTCTGTCAGAAATCAAGGACCTATCATTTAAAAAATAAATGTGTATTTTGTTTAGTAAATCTAATGGTATTATCAGACTGCATTTGTGTTGTACAAGAATGGAAAGCACGCAACCGTAACTAAGGGGCAGGGCTTAGCAAACCGTGTGTTTTGGTGGTCGCTGCTCACTGCTTCCCAGGTGATTTGCTGGTTTTTGGTTTTCTTTTTACAAATAAATGTCTTGGAAGAAAAAAAAAAACATATAGCCACATAGTGGTATCATAAGTAGAATGTTGTATTTTTACAAGTGCCCAGCGCTTCACTTAACTCATGAAGCAAGTAACACCCACAGCAAATTAAAGCTAGCGTGTAGGACTTTTATATACAAATGAATGCCTGTTACATCTGGCGGCTGTGGCTCAGAGGTAGAGCGAGTCGTCCTCCAATCAGAAGATTGGCGGTTCGTCGGCTCCTCCAGTCTGCATTGCCGAAGTATCCTTGGGCAAGATACTGAACCCCCAATTGCCCCCGATGTGTATGAATGTGTTAGATCCTGATGTGCAGGCGGCTCCTCTGCCATCAGTGTATGAATGTGTGAAAGGTTAAAAGTGACTGAATGTAGTATGTGAAGCACCTTTAGTAGCTAGTTAGCTAGAAAAAGCGCTATATAAATGCAGGTTCATTAACCATACAATGCTGATTAAGCATCCCGCAGCTATTTCTTAGTGTACCGTAATTTTGATGTCAGGTATCTGGCCGTCTGCCAACCTTGCTCACTCACAGTGCTTCATGAAGTAGTTGCTAATTCTTGCTCTGATTTACTATCAAGTTACTACCCATATTACCCAATACCTTGACAGGAAGAATGGAAGGAAGAAAGAAGCCATAGCATCCAAGAAAAGGGTCAGATAAAAATGAAACTTTATGTTCAGAGGAAAGATAATATTCTAAAAAAAGAAAGCGATCGATGAAGAAAGAGCAGCTTGGGAGGTGAGACAATCTCCCCTGCAGGCATAGGCCATTAGCACGTCAACAGTTTTGTTCAAATAATGCTTTTTCAAACTCATTGCCAGCGTGGGGGTAAAACAAAAAGTTCCGCTTTAACCACCAAAAATACATACTGAACTCTTTTCAGCCAAACAGTACAGGAGGTCTGTTAATGTGGTTTCCAGCCCTAGCCGACCTGAACTAAACATGCTGCCTCATACATTCCTAACAGGGCTGGAGTGGAGGTGGGGGGGATGGGAGTCAGGCGAGGTGAGGCAGGTGTATGGCTGGCATAAGAGAAGGAAAGAGTGAGTGAAGGGGAAAAGAGAAGGGAGGCACAGAAAAAGATGTTCTTGTTTTCAATCCCACTTTTGCTGTGGCAGCGTAATAAATGTACAGTCAAAGCATTTGGATTGAAAGGAGAACAAGCAGAATGTCATATTGACTTGTTCTTTCTGTGTGCAGTGAGCTCTTTCTCATTTATTTTTGCTCACTTGGATTCGTTATCTGAAATGTTTCTGCAGGACTTTCCCACCGACTCTAACAGCACACATATAAATAGTCCAATGTGCAGCAACTGGATAACCTAATAAATAATGTATTGGTGTTATTCACTAGGTTCGTTACATTTTACAAGTTTTCATAACTTTTATTCAGATGTATTGGCAGTACTGTTGCTTTTACTTTTGTACTTTTAAGTAGAAACTCCATGTCCAGCTAGTCAAAGTGCCACAAAGGCCAATAAGATAACATAAGAGAAATCAGGTTCAAATAGCATGAAAAAATGATTTATTTTTCCTTCACAAAAAGAACTTAACCTGGACCAAAATAACAAAAACGGGTCAGATGGGCTGGTGAAAATACAGATCACTGGTGGTCTGGCCAACCACACAATGGGCCGTCGGACCAGAGACTCTGAAGTATAGAACTAAACTACATAGGGTCGGTAAGACACTCATCATATTATGATTCCAAATGGGTTGTACCATGAATTACACATGTTTTACAATTCCATGTCAAGAAAGTCGTACTTTCATTGAACTACATCTCTGTTTCATTAGCTAGGAAACAAATGTAATGTTATCTTACCTGATGTGTTACCTGATGGCTCATCTCCATGACATGAACCAAGAAAGACAGAACCAGGGGCACTGCAAAACTTGTCTTTCAGAAGGAAGCATTTTTCAAATGGTTTGGCTTGTTTTATGCATGTAGTCCCATGGGGTTAAAAAACAAATTAAAACAAATATCCAATACCTGCACAATGCATAACTGAATATACAAGTATTCGGGCCCAATCATTTCTTTTTGGACATTTTTTGAAAATGATCATCTTAATTCTGTTTCTGGAGAGTTCCAATAAGAGGTTGAGTGTACTGAGAGGCCTCCTATAATGCTATAATACTGAACACACCCTTTGGCCTCAAAGCCCTGTTAACTTAACCAGGCTTGTCTCTGTGTCCCAGCCTGGCTGTCCAAATTGGTTTTAGTCCTGAAAAGACATGATGCATTTATGGGATCGTGACACTGAAAATCTCCCGTTTGACTGCCGAACCACAATAAAAGAAAATTGTCTTGTAATGGCTCGTCTCTAACTATAACTTTGCAGTCTGCAGCAACACATACCAGGCGTTTATAGTTTTGCAAGAGACCACGCATTCCAGTCAGAGGACACCTAAATGGCTTGGATGTCTACTGAGGTTTGGAGAGGGACTAATCTGGCTTTATGAGTTGTGGTCAAGACCTCCACTCCGATCTGGAGCAGAGCCCATCTCGAGACTCCTGGTTTCACTTAAAGCTGCGATTTGCTGAGGTTCTTGAGCAGAATTTTCTGGCCAAAATAGCTTCAATGAATTAAATAAAGACAGGAACATGGGACAGCATGCCATGTTTAATATATGTATCTTTAGGTGGAGAGAGCGTGTCTATTTGCATGCTAAATTGCCTTATTCAGTGATGTGATGAAGTTACAGGACATTCAGGGCATGACCCACCAAGGATAACAATCCCCTGGCGTTAGTAACGTCCAGGGTGGAAATGAAGGGAGGGACAGGGTGGGGAAGGGGTTTGGAAAGTCTAAAAAACCCATAAGAGGAACCGCCACAGAGGAACCACAGACATGAAGTGGTGCTGAGGGTTAGCTGACTCAGGCCTGGCGCTGCATTCACAAACACCAAAGGTCCGATGGTGAAAGAAGATGGAGGGAGGAGGGCTGGCTGAGTGTCTCCATATGGGTGAAGAACAACATCCTGATAGTTTTTTTTTTTTAGTTTTTTTTGTCCTTCATAAAATTAATTTTCTAGTCTTATTTTAACTTGCCAACATTCACTTATACTTTAAGGAACTGATAAGGAACAATCAGAAATATATAGAAACACTGTAACATGTCTGCCCCACATCCTGTGTGTGCTGTTTTAACTTGCTGCTAGCCTTGATATTTTCATAGGTGTGGTGGCTGGTGCACTGTACACCATCTGAGCCAGCAATATGCAGTACAGTACTGACTGGAACCATAACAAACCATCTGAATAGTTGAGACGAGAACGGCTCTGAAAGCCATTTCTGTGAGGATTTTGTGATCCTGTGATCATTTTACAAAGTCCTGCTACTTTTTTCTCTGCGAGGTTTGCTCACATTCTCTTGTCAACTTGTCAAACATGTCTGATGAATGCCACCTGTTCATGAGAAGGAGTACATTCCTGAGATTTGACTATTAACATAATCAACGCCTGATGAAATCACCATATAAGGCTAGCTGTTCAGATCTTTTTGGCAAGAGATTGGGTGGAAGGACATCAGAGTCTGTGAGAACTGAGTCTCAGTCATGCAGAACCACCTGAGTGATTTGTTAAAATAGCTGGGAGTTGTCTTTTATCTGATTCTGGAGAGGAGAACGATATGTGGGTGTGATGAGCACCAACTACAACATTTAATAGTGTTAAAGTATTTATGTGGCTAGCAGTAGTAGCAGTAGTAAAAATAGCACTTATTTGTGATCTAATTAGTTTGTTTGGCAGAATTTGTAAATATGGTCATTGTCACCTTGTTGACCTTTATTGAATATCCACTGTTCAGTACTACATCCTTTAAAAATATATTTTGTTGGATTTAGTTTAACATATTTTTTCAAACCCCCCCTTCAAATAAACATCATTATAGCACAAGTGCACACTAGCTGCAGTGTTTATGCAAACTGCAACAACCAAACTTTTCCATAGTCTGCCCCACTGTCTGGATAAATGACCAAAAAAACATGTCTGGTTTGGTCTTTTCTGCAGAACACTGAACTGCATATAATCCATGGATTTCATATTATAATTTCAGCAACATTATAGTTTTTCCATAGAAAGCTGCCTCAATTTGTCACTGACAAAGCTTTCATCTAGTGACAGATGTTGTGCATTACTGGTCAATTGTTAGAATCTGTTTTATTGTCTATTAAATTATTATTAAGATGCTTTCTCCCAAATAAAACATTCAGAATTGTTGTTGTTTGTAGTGCATCCCAGTAGTTCCCAACTATGAAGGTCCCCTATCATTAACAAAGTCCCTTTTTTAACCAAAATCGTGACTTTTACCTAAATAAACCCAAATCCTAACCAGAGTGACAGAGTGCAATTTATCATACTCTGAAAACCACTGGAAGGCAATAACACAATATGTAAACAAGGACTGAAACACTTGCATTTTTATTAGGGAAACTGTAACAACATGCATGCAGCTAACTAAAACCATCAGATTTCAACATGTCAGTGGATTATTGTATATCTACAGGGGTGCAGGTGATAACTAAAATGATGATAGATGATGATGAAGCTGTCAAGCAAACTAATGTTAACTATGTGTTAGCAAGCTACTGTAGTTAGCTATAGAGCTATAGAGTGGTCAAAAAAGTGGCAATGGTTTTAGGCACTTGCTTTGAAAGCGCCACAATGGATGAGGAAGATACACAACATACACACATAACATAAAATGGGCTTTGTGGTATTATACTGTATATACATTATATAGATAGAAAACAAATAAAGTGTGTGTCAACTAATCAAGACTGAACCAAACAGTTTTCAGTAGTTTCACAGTGTATTGCCCTTCCCTGACTCGATACTATAGGTGTGACCTGGTAGGGCCCGTGTTGTGCCTGTCGTTTCAGTTCAACTCAGTTCTGCTATGTGAGTGTTGGACAGGTTGACTTCCTCACTATCCAGACAGACATGAGGGTTTCTTCCACAGAGAGCAAGGAAAACATGAGGGGAGGGAAAAAGAGAGGGAGGGAGAAACATAAACAAGGAGCAGACAGATATTTGAGGGTGGATACTGATGGGGATATTTTGAAATTTCAGCTTCCAATTGCAAATAATGTGCTGACGTTACAACATTTGAATCCAACCATTTTTGTGCAGCTGAAGTCCAAAACATGACAGGAATTCAGTTTTCCTGCAGAAATGTATTTTAATCAGGGTGGGAAATTCTTGAGATTGAAACCATGAAAACTCCACTGAAAACTCCACTGAAACCCTGAATAATGATGATACTGTATGTTGCTACGACCCTCACCATAATCTTACTACTTATACCAATCTTTCTCCTGCGTTAACATTGCAGTTGTACATTACATTGATATCTTTGGAAAAGAAACATTTCCACAATGTTAAAGCAAACTAACTTTTTTTTGCCAGTAGGGGTCAGCAGAACAAGCTGTAATGAATGAACATGTTAGTTAGATACATATATTAGCCTATTTACACATCCGGAAACACGGACATTAGCATTCAAGTTGTTTTGCAAATCCAACATTCAGTCTGATTTAAGCTCTGTCTTGGTTCTTTAGCTACCAGTTCATCCACCATCAAGCCCTGTTCCCTGCTGCTAATCTGTCAAGCAGTCAGAGCTACATTTACATTTTTGAAAAAACGATTAAGTGATTGAAGAGGCAGGCAGAAAGGTGGACAATATGCATTGGAAGGATATATTCAGCATATAAAAAAAATATAGAAGCAAAAAAAAGATGAAGCAAAAGTTGCTGCATTCCTCTCGTCCTTTTTCCTCTCCCTCCCTCATCATTACGTCAGCCTCAGTGTTTTGTGACCTGACCTCAGCAGCTCCACTGCTAATTGACATTGACCTTATTGTAGCATTTGCAGGCCATATCATGTTGAAGATTATATCATGTGTTTACTCAACTAGGAATATGCCGTTTGAGATCAAATATTGGCATAAACAGTCTGATATGGAAGTGCTGGGATCTCAATGAATAGTACGTTTTTTTTTTCTGTTAAAAAATATACTTTTTCATGAAAATTATGTTCATGAAGCTTCAGCTCTTCAAACAGAGACATTGCATGCAACTGTTTTTATTCTTTCCTCCCCAACATGTTTCTCTTGTTCTCTTGCTGTGAGAGGTCAGACTTCTTCATGTTGGGCTGATTATGTGGTAACCCGCAGATATTGATCCACAGCAGATTTTTTGGTTTCAGAAATTATTTTGCAACATTCTGTATTGTCTTGAGAACTGGTATAAAACAGAAAAATAAAAGATCTTTTTACAACTCAAACACTCTAAAGGAAATAAAGTTAAGGTTGTACAGTGAAACTCCCTTAGTCTGAAAAATAACCCACTGGACGCTCCCAAAATCCATCTCGAGGGCCCATTGCTCAGAAAATAAAAACACTCCATGCAACAACTAGAAGCACATTGCTAATTGCACATTGTCTTCACCTTGTATGGTGAAGACATGACCCACCCTACTCTGCCTCTGGTTGGCTTTCTCTGATGTTCTTACCCTAAACTCAGCCCATCCTCATGCCTAAACCTAACTAAGCCAACCAACAGTAATACGAGACAGATAGGCGGTTAATGCCAGGCCTGTAGGAGGGGAAAATATGGGAAGGTCTGATGATGTCATTCCGCATAATTAGCCATGTGCTTTTGTTTGATTCACAAAGAGTGTGTATTTTGGGAGCAATGGGCCTCGGAACAATAGGTGTTTGTTTACAGGAAAACAGGCTGTCTGATAAATGGACAGTCACCTGACAGACAACGAAATGCACACAATGTATGCATGTGTTTTGACACTCAATGCTTTTGGGGTCAAATAATAGTTCTGAAAAGTGTGTAGCTTGATTCCTTTACATGAACATGCATATTTAGTTTGGACTGAGAACAACTGCAATAGATTCTCAACCAGCGACCCAGTATCCTCCCAAACCATAATTTTAGCCATATTTTCACCAAAATAGACCCTAACCTGTGTTATTGGACTTTATTAGTCAGCAGAAGTGCAGCATTGGCAAAGCTAAGCTCCATTTACATACAACAGGGAGAACCATTGATACCTTTCAGAGCCCCTTTAAAGGTGGACTCAATCTACACTTTTGATGGATTATTCCTTTAAATGACATCACATCTGTCTAGACTCAGTCAACACATTTTCCACATTTCCACAATCAGAAACGTCATTGCAAAGTAATTTTGTTGTGCTCGTTTTCAGGTGCAGTACTGAAGTGATTCTGCAGTAGCATGTGTGACCGCATATATGATTACAGCGATGTTTCCGCAGTCTGACACTGTTTGCTTGAAGGCCAGCTCTCTTAACAGTGCCAACTGTCTCTCTTCAGCTACTCAACCTGCCAAACCCTTTTTTTCCCGCTGTTAATGAGTGTATATGAATGTGTTTCCCAGCTCTTTTCATTCAGAAACAGCCTCCCCTGCGACTCCAGCTTCCTATACATTAAATGCCTAAGGTGCGGGGTTGGGTGGTGTACACAGTTAATGACGTGTTGATTAAACTCCATTGATGTTAACATACAGTTATGAAAACATGACGATGAATGTATTCTTCTAGACCTTGTGCGGTTTATAAGGCCCTCTGGTTATATTCTGTGGACGTCATGCTTTTTATGTCCTTTTTCAGCGAAGAGTGTGTGATGACGACCTCCTTAGACACACAATTCTCCCACCAGAATCAGCACATAAAACCAACTCCTTTTGTCATGCTTTGCACTACTGTGGGGCTGTTTTCTCCCAAGTGAGCAGCTCAGCTCAGAGAAAACATTTGAGCTGATAAAGAATGTCCTTTTTGCCGTGCTAAGATAGCAGTAACATACTGTTCAGTACAATACAGAGACTTAGGGAGGTGATGCAGCTGGTTTATATGATTTATGAGGGGAGTAATAAAACTTGTTGCTCACTCCAACAGAATTGGTTCAGTTAAATGACTTCTCTCTTTCTTTCTGTTTTTGGCAGACAACTATGGTGGATACGAGAACCAGCTTTTCAAAGGTAATGGAAACAATAAATGTCAACCAGTTCACTGAATTGAAAATAATAGTTTGACATTTTGCTAAATGAGAAAATGAGCAAAAAATGTAATGTCATGTTTGTATTTTTTTCCTTGTCTTGTTTTTCAGAGGAGGATTTCACTGGAGAGGAGGAAATGCCTTCATTTAGAGGTGAAGACCATGCACATACACAACGCTAAATAACCCTAACAAAACATATGATCATCTGATACAATACACTTCATTATTAAAGATTACAACTACTACTAAAAATGATAGCTCCTCCACTTCCAACATATAGTTGCTATCTGTAAAATCTTGGTATACAGTCTAATATAAAAATGAATCAAATGAACACACTAAGTTGTATAACACAAAAGGGGCCATTCTTGTGTATATATATTGTATTATCTCTAAACAGATAAAACTGATATTATAGTTTGTATCTTTACAACTTTTGAATAATCAGATCAAATGTAGGAACTCATACATATCAGACATTTTTGTTTTAATGTATGTGTATATTAATTATAATGTCCTTCCAGGTCGTAGCAGAGGTGGCTGTATGAGGTGCCAGCAGAGTCACTCTCTCCAGCTGGCTGTAAAAGTCCTCTATGGATTTGTTGCCTTCCTCATCATTACTGTGGCAGTGCTGGCATCACTTGGTGAGTGAAAGTCTTTTCAGCCAAAAATACCTAATATATTATCCCCCTGACTGACCCACAGGTAATCCTACTGATTAACGCTGAACTTGGAGTGAGAAATAGGCTTATCATGGGAAAAGATCATACTTCCACGTTCATTTGTCTTAATAAAACACAGCCCACTTAACTACCATACATCAAATGAATGTGGTACTGGGCCCCGTGTGCTGTGTTTTACCTGACAGCTGCTCAGCACCAGCAGATGCGTTTCACATTAACATCACACTTTATTGGGTCTGAAAGTCATAAATCTTCATATTTTACCACCGTTCAGGGATCTCAAAGTGTGGAGAACGGGGATTGGTGAGAGTGATGTAAAAATCCTACAACACATGAACAAGGTTGTATTCAAGTAGAGAAACACAGTAAATATTGATTTACTTGTGCTGGGATGGATGTCCATACTTTTGATGGATGACAGCCTGGTAGTTTTTAATAACTGCTTAAGGATGTTTGAGGAGGAAACAAAGACATGATTAGTTTCAGCTAAGAAAGACATTTTTTTTTGGCAAAGAGAATTTTGATAATTGATGTTAACTGTCTTAAATTGCATAAATCAAATATGTTAAATTTACATGCCGCCACCACGGAAACAATTTTGTTTAATGCAACAAACTACTTGGTTAGGAAAGAAAAGGTCATGGTTGGGGTTAAGTATACTGTTATAAATGTTGACTTTCGGTCTCACAGGGACACAAACACCTCGGTGAAAGTCACACAGAACAAACATGCAAGATACACTAACAAAACTGCCCGAGTGTGAAGATTCATGCCTGGCGTGGTCCATGCAAGGGTGCCGGAAGTATTGCGGGAGGAACTGAGGAAGGCGCCATTGGCCCTCCCACTCTACGCCTCTGGCCGATTTGGTATCACAGCTGCTGTGATCCCATCACAATATGGTCAACTTCCAGCACAGCTGTACAACACCAAACCTCTGGAAAGTGTAAACACAAAAGATATTTCACTTGGCTGCAGCTCCCAGCTGTGTATGTGCACAAGGAAAAACAGAAACAAATAACCTTTGATTTTCTGTTCCCTGCTGAACATCTGTTTTACGGGGGAAAAAAACAATTCAGCAAAAATCTTAATCTTAAAATGAACAAATGTGAAATGAAGTAACATATTTTTTTTTTTTTTATCTCTGTGAACATTTTTTATTAATAATATTTTTATTAGCCAAGCATCACAATCAAAGCATTGAAAGAGAGCATGTGAAGAGATCTATGGTGGTTGATTTAAACACAGTCTATGAGAATATTTCTTAAGCATTGCTTTACAGAATTTAGCAAACGCCCTGAGCCATGTTCAGCATCGCTTGTCACAGCAGCTAATACAGTAGAGCAGGTGGTATGTGCAGAGCACATGTGGAAGCATTTATATATGTAAACACACTGTAAAACAGACACACACACACACTTCTCAAACTCACATTCACTGAGGGGCGGCTCTGGCTCAGTGGGGAGAGAGAGTTGGCTGTCCTTTAACCACAAGGTTGGCTCCTACTGTCTGTATGTGGAAGTGGCCTTGAGCGAGACATTGAACCCCTCGTTCCTCCCCTGACTCTTCACTGAAGCCCACTACTCCTAATGCTTATGATGGGTTAAAATCATGGGTGTTTGTATATGACCACTGGAAGATTTCATTTTTGTTGCTCTCTTTTGGGAAATATGTTGGTAGAGCATGACATGGCCAGCGGACTAAACCATCAATCATCAGTGTTTTGGTTACATTTGTTAGCTAATTATTACTTTACAATTTAACTTTAAATCCTTTCTATGCCCTGTTAACAATGAAGTACCCCTGATGTTAATCATTTCTGTATCTACTCAGCATTCCAAATCATCCTCCATGTTTTTGTTGTTGTTGCAAATTTAAACCTAATGGTTTGTTTCCCCATTGACTTACATTGACTTTCACAAGAACAAAGCAATATTCCTTCACTGAAACATGAATTCTGAATTCTGGGAATAAGAATATGTATGATTGTAACCCGTGACCATTCACTTTATCAACTTCTCTGTGTCTCCAGTGTTCAGGAAGGTTGACAACTTGTCTGAGGAGGAGTCCGTCTACCACAAGAAGATCGCCCGTGCTCAGCAAGGAATAGAGGGTAAAGTAGTTGAAATTACTTACAAATGGTCATGTTTTATATTGAGTCTGGATGGACTCATAAACCCTAAATAATGGGGAAGCCAAAGCAATGGAAAGAGACGTATGCACAAAGGACATTTTGAGGATTTCATTAATTTAAACAATTTATATTTAGAAGCTCCTTAAATTCATTTACTGACAGAATTTTAACAACCTAAATTTGCTGTTTAGATATTGTTCATTGTTTAGAGGTTCATCCTTGACCTCAACAAATCAATCTCACCTCAAGGTCCATTTGGTAGCTGTTGTGGATCTTTTGCTTAGTTGCCATGGAAATGTAGAAGTTCAAGTTTCCATTTTCCCAGCACCATAAGGACTTCTTGTTCATGTTGGATGAATACAAAAACAAACAGTTACAAGTATCCTCCACTACCTCCATCTACTGAGGAGGCCGATATGAACTGTAACAGCCACTATATTGACCTTGTGATGAGATTGGTTTGTATATATGAACCAGGTGCTTTTAAGGTCATTCTCATGTGTGAAGCAGTACGGATGATTACATGTGATGTTGAGGAGCGCAAAATATAATTTTAACGCTTACACATACGGTTACCAGAAGTTTTTACATAAACCATACACAGACATCTCAAACTTGTATATCCTGCCTCACTGTTTCACTGTCTCATCTCCCTTCCTTCACATTCTCTGTCTCCAACCTCAGATCTGAGCTCCACCTCTAACTGTTCAGGCTGTCTGGATGTGACTATGTACAGTGAGGAGATCAGCAGGCTGAAGAGGGAGTTTGAAGACATTCAGAGAATGATCCTGGGACAGGAGCAGGTACTGTGTGGTGAATCTCAGAACAAGCTCTTAGAGGCAAAGACGACATCTTCAATTGTTCAACCAGTAGTCCAAAACCCAGAGAGAGTTAATAATAAAGATATAAAACAGATCCTCACATTTTGGCTTTTTGTAACAGAAAAAAGCTTGATACAGCCTATGACTCTACCAAACTGTCTTTGATCCCTGTCTCCCTCCAGATCCTAGACCAGGCCTCCCAGACCCAGACCACCCTCAAGACCACAAGCAACCGGCTGACACGCGACATGCAAAACCACCTCATGTCAATCAAACTCCTCAACCAGTCGCTGGAAAGGTACTTGGATCGGGTTGAGGGCTGGAAGGACGTGATTGAAGAAACGGAAGAGAAAATGAAGACGCTGTCAGAGGATCAGTACGACATCAAAGCTACGGCACAGCAAGTTAACACTACGGTGGCACTCAGGTGAATGAAAAACACACATTTGTAGGGCTGGGTAACGTGGCCAATTTCCTAAATCGATTCGATTTCGATTCATAAGGTCCTGAATCGATTAATCACGATTCGATTCGATTCGATTCGATTCGATTGGCTCTTGCATAATGAAAATGGCTCAACTGTGTTACAAAATACAGATGTACTTTATGTACTTTATTTTCACCATAAACAACACAAGTTCTGCCGACACTCTCTGCTGACTGCATTTTCGTTAGGATGTCGTCTTTCACACATATGTATACATCATGGGGATAACTGTTTCAGTCAGATGTTTACGTTGCACCATAACGTAGTGTGGATCGAGCACTAGGGCCTTGACTTTTGCCCAAAAATCATATTCGAAGTTCGTTTGTTTATTAATATTAATATTCGAATATATTCGAATATTTATTAATAATCCTTTGACCATTAAAACCCTTCAGTAAGACCTATATGGTATGGTATGGTACTTAAGTTGTATATGTTTTGTCCACCAGAGGGCAGTGTATCAGTCAAAGTCAATAGGCAGGCAACATGTTTTCAGAACCTTTATTTATTTAAGGTCAGACATAAACTGTGTATGCATTCGGTTTCATCAAAATAAAGCTAAATAAGCCAGTCGGCGGGGTTTGTTTGCCTATTTATGGGCAGTATTCGGGGCGGTGCGTCTTAAGAGTTTACGGTTTTCAGGACGGAGCGCGAGTGCGGGCTCGCGGAGCGTAATTGTGGGCTCGCGGAGCCGTGTGCTGCCCGGTGTCGGTGAGAGCTCCAGGCTGCTTTCGGACATTATTTGGGCCGTCAGTGGCGACTGTTCGGCAGTGTTTGTTTGCCTATTTCCGGGCAGTATTCCGGGCGGCGCGTCTTAGAGTTCACGGTCCTCCGGACGGAGCGCGAGTGCGGGCTCCTCGGTGGCTGTTGTCGATGTTGACGCGGCCATTGTTCTGCAAAATTGGCACAAACCTAGGGCGCTAACGTCCCCTATAGGAGCCATCTTGCACGCTTGTGCGCATGAATGAACGTCAACCGGACGTAAACGCGCCACTGCTGCATCACGCACGAGGGGTAAACTTCATGCGGAAAAATCGATCTCATGCCCTATGAATCGATATTGCAAAATTTAAATGAAATCGATCCAAAATTGATTGAATCGATTTTTTTACCCAGCCCTACACATTTGCAGTTTAAAAAAAATGCACGACTACAACGTGGACACTTGTCAAATTTCCAAAACATTTATCACAACAGCATTGTGTTAATTTTGTCCGCTATTTTTAGATTCAGCCTTAGCCCTGAGACCAAAAAAACATATAGTTTTAATCATATTTAGTCAATAGATCCGTTAGATCATCCATAGATCTGTTGGAAAAAGACACGTTATAAAGACAGTTAATGTGACAACAAAAGCCTATTGTGTCAATTTCATTCTGTAACTTTTTGGCCTTAGTGTTAGCATTTGTTATTGGTATAGTTTGTACTCTAACATTGACATACATTTGGAAAGAAAAGGATTGTAATGTAAATAATGCATATGTTTCGTTAACAAAACCAGCATTTTTACAGTATTCATATGATTTTAGAAACTATATGCTAGTTTATTATCCCATCTGTTTAGCTACATGTTCACATATCAATGACCTTTCAATGAACTGGCCATGTGGGAAATTAAAATCAGTGGCTGTCAGTAGACAAGAAGTCAAAGACACAACTAAGAACAGCTGGGACACATGATGTTGATTTAAACCTACTATAGAATGTGAACAATGGAGTTCATCCAACTTTGTTTTAGTTGTTCTGAAATACTACCAGAAATTCCAATGAGGTGATCATATCTTTTGTAACATAAACATTATTGATTAACAAAGAAAACATATATTTTTAGATTGATTCAATTATTTAGATGATAGTTAAAGTCGGGGTTCAGTGAAAAAGTCCCACTGAGTGCAGTAAAAAAAAAGAAATGTACATTCACTGCACCTCACAAGTCTTCTGTGTTTTCCTCCGCTCCCCAGTACAATGTGGATTGACGCCCTGCAGAGAAAAGCGGATGAGGAGACTCTGGTTCTCCAGAAGTTGACCGCTGACTGGCAGAACTACAGCCGAGTTCTGAGCGCCATCAAATCCAACACCAGCAGCACCACACAGACCATGCGCTTCCTTCAAAACAACATCGTAGCAGGTCACCAGAGAATCGCCATGTCCACAGAGGTGTACTATGACCTCACCCAACAGGTGTGTGTGTGTCTGTGGGTGTGTGTGTTTGAAGCACAGAACCCCAGCCCCATATACAATTAGTTTAAAACATTACTTTAGGACAAAATACGATTTGTAATTGTTTCATCGATACATGGTCTCTGAAACGACCTAATGAGAGCATTTCTGTATTTGCTCCAGGTGATGAACCTGCAGATGCAACTTGACAATGTGACGTCTTTCATGGATGAACACGAGGAGAACATGCATGACCTTCACTACCATTCCAGGTAACAGATGTGTACTAGTACACATGAGAGGACATTGTTGTCTTACATTATCTGGAGGTGAACCTCAGCCCTTTCTTGCATGATCGCTACCTTTGCCCAAAAACCTGACCCCTGACCCTAATGACTCTAATTATAACCATAACCCTAAAGTCACAAAAGATGATTAACAGGAGAGATGTGTTCCCACATGTGACAATATACACATATGTCCCCACAATGCACAAAGATAATATAAACACACACTCTCAACATGCAAATGCAGAAAGGGACTATGAGTATTATCATCCAAAAAAAAAAAACGGTTCATGTATTCATACATGAAATTTTCGGTACAGGACGTTCGGTTCGGAATGCCTCATTCTTTCGGTACGCCCTTTCAGTGTTTCCCCTACCATTGTACAGGCCTGGCGGGCCGCCAGGCCAAAAAAAAAATCAATACGCCAAAAATAAGCCACCTATCAATTCATTCATAAATCAATAATCATTTACATTAGGAGTGCCTCCACGCAGCACAGTAAACTTGCTCCGCAAGACGCGCGGCCGCAACAATCCTCGCCGCGCGCTCCCGCTACGTTCTTCTTCGCGTACTTTATGGCCTTGATGTTGTTCTGATGCCGCTCTGCCTCGTTAAACCACCACGATGCCGCTTTCTACTTTGAAAACACGGAAAGTTGACACTGTATTTTGATAAGTTGTTGCACTCTTCAGACTCGTGGTGTGAGCGGAACCGGACCGGTACCAGAACCGGACCGGTGCATTTATAAGAAAAATGCCGCTGTGTCTCCGTCCAAAATCCGCTTTCCTCGCGCTGCCTGCTCGCACAGATCCGCTTGTGCGCACATTCGCCGATGCAGGTCGAGTGTTGTCGAGAAATATATGCAGAGACGGCGCTCCTTAAAAACAACATCAAGCCATAGGCAGCCTAATAAAATAAGGATTGTTTTTTGATAAGCTGTGGAACTCTGAGTTAACCTATTTCTACCTGAATTTCTATGAACTATTAGGCTGTTGAGTAAACCTATAACTTATATTTTACTTGATAAAATAAGACAATTTATGCACTCATATGTCGTTATAATGTTTTATAACGTATAAAAGTATCTGTAGCTATTAATGTGATGCTCCTCATTTTCCAGCCATATTTTTCCGGCCCCTAATTTTGGATCATTTCCATCAACCGGCACCTTAATAAGTCACTCTCTCCTTTAATCCTTGAAAACCTTGAATACACTCAGGTTGAACAAAAATGTTGAATGCAAATATAATAATTGCAGAATTGCAGACTGCTTGCTGTGCCACCTGACTTAATCCAACTGCACCAATACACCATCCCACGCGTCTTGTCTGTTTAGGGTTTTTTCGGTGGGTACCACCGGGCCTGAAAAAAATTCTAGGGGAAACACTGCCCTTTGACCCAAACAGCCGTTTTTTTTTTACTACATGACCACGCTAAACAGAAATTCTGGAGTGCAAGTTTTACATGGAAAGTTGTTGTTAGTTGTAGCATGATAGTTGGTTTAGCCCGGTTAGCCGGGTTAATTAACCTCCACCACGGTCCATGATTTGTGCCAACTGTGCTGATGCTGTTAAACCGAAGTTGTTCTTTTGCATGAATATACACTTCAAACATTCAATTTAGGACGGTTTCACCTGAATGTCATGTGAATGAATCATAAACAGACTGGAGAACGACTCCTTCTCACAATAGCATTCAGACACCTCCCAAGTACTGAATAATGCTATAATGTGTTTATCGCTGCGTATACGCAGCAATAAACACATATAGCAAACATATAGTCAAAGCTTCTAAAAAATTTGTCCCAAAAACCAAAGCACTATTTTGCGTACCGCTACACCCCTAATCCTCAACCGCCTGTCTTTAGGTACTACGAGAACCGGACAGGTGAGCGTTTCTCTGCATTGGATGGTCGTCTGAACTCCATCTTTATGGAGATCGACACTATCTCCTCAAGCATCAACGCCACCGTCAGCCACGTCCAGAGCATGTACAAGTACATCAACATCGAGAGCTCTTCCTGCCAGAGTCGGATGGGCAGACACACGGAAGATTTACAGGTAATAAACAGGAGATTTCTTTCTTCTTGCTGACATTTGAGTCCACTAATACAAATACACGCAAAGGATGCAGGTTAGAGCTGCTGAGATTGTGTTTTAAAATGTTCTATACCACAGTTTAAGAGCTAGGTAACCTTACAATAGATGTACTTATATGGACCAAATATGGTGTCATCTACATCCAACATCAGACGTCTGATGCCAACTCTTGCATTTAATTTATGGCCACATCGATTGGTTGTCTTTTTTATGCTTCTTAAAAGTTTTTTCTGGTGACCCATGTGCTTTCAGACTTCTGATAGTTCAGGACAAAGTCAATAAAAACTTAGGCATAGCTAGCAGGCCTCTTAGATTCCTTTTGTTGAAGTGTTTATTCTTGATATTGTTGACAGCAATGACACTTAATTGTTAGCTTAAATTATTTGTAATTTCTGACATTTGGCCCGGCCTGTCGATGACATTTTCTGTACTTTATTTGTTGTTCCCTGTTCAGATTTTCTCATTTTGCTTCATGTCTTTATCCTCACATCCTCCCCCCTTTTTGTGCAGAACCTGAACAACACAGTCTTGTTACTCCTCCACTTGGCCGATACATTGCGACAGCAGAACGCATTGTTGAATGTCCGACTGGATGTGGACATTAGGAACATGTCCATGGTGATGGAGGAGATGAAGCTTGTGGATGTTCACCATATCCAGCTCATAAAGAACTTCACTATAGTAAAAGGTAGGGTGGATGCTGTCATATATGAGATGTATACTTTATTTTTTTTTTTTAACTCAACCTCACCGTCCGCTATCAACAGGTTCTCCTGGACCACCGGGGCCCAAAGGGAACCGTGGTGAGACCGGCAGTAAAGGACCCGTGGGACTGAGTGGGAACAAAGGTGACCGAGGCCCCATAGGAGGCCGTGGATTTCCTGGAGAGAAGGGTTCTGTTGGGCTCAAAGGAGCACTAGGTGAAACAGGCCCCAGTGGCAATAGAGGGGCAGTAGGAGTCAAAGGAGCCAAAGGGTCTCTTGGCCCGCCAGGACCACGTGGTGAGAGGGGCCAGAAAGGTGAGGTTGGCTTCTCCGGTACAGATGGCTCCCAAGGACCCTCAGGGCCTCCAGGGATCCAGGGTCAGGCAGGATTACCGGGCATCATTGGGCCAACAGGAGCAAAGGGAAAACCAGGGCCAATAGGGCCATCTGGACCGCCAGGAACCCCTGGAATTCCAGGCTTGCCTTACCCCCATGCCCGGATCACCACCCAGCAGCGGACCGTGACGCCTGCTACCGGGCCCAAGAGACAGTAGGAGGACAGATTGATTTGTCCAGTACAAAGAGGAATTATTGACAAATGAAGGAATACCACCCATTGGGCCTCATTTATCAAACGAACGTACGACCGAAAACCGTGCGTACGACCATTTCCACGCAAACTTCGGCATTTATCAATTTGGACGTAAACGGAAGCTGCGATCAGATCTCACGTCAGGTCTGAGCTCGTGTACGCAAATTCGAGTCTATGGATTTGCGGTGCAGCACAGCAAAATCTGGCGTAAAATAATGAACAAACCTCAGCTGTCATTAAGCATAAGCAGTCACATATTTAGAACAGATCAAAACGGATTATTAAAACGAAAACATTTCTTTTAAAGCCCATGTTTTTACTGATACCACTTTCAAAAAATTAAACAATGGGATAAATAGCCTAAGATGACAACTAATTATTACACATTAAAATGTGAAAGAATCATAAATACAAGCAGAAATGTGTGTTTGCACATTAACTAAAGGCAAAAATGTGTAATTGTTTTTTTTTTTGTCCGATGGGTGTGACAGAACTGGAACAAAAATGAAAGCACCTGTTGAGATAATCATCGTTCCACTGTGGTTGGTCAGATGTTTATTCATTCCCCTATTTAAACAGATGCTTTGACAGTTATCAAGTCTTGATGATGGCAGACTTGCTTATTTTGGAGGAACAATACGCGCGTGTCAGACGTGAGCGCGTTTTCAGGGACCGCAGGGATCTCTGTGTCACCTCCACCACTTATGCCACAGATCGACTCCGACCCAATTAAGCAGGCAATTTTTTCCTCCGTCCCCGTCAAGATCAGGCTGGAGTCTGTTTGGCCTCCTCCAGTCTGCCTGATGCTGCGTTTAAAAGCAGCAACGCGTTTCTTGGTGGCCAGCTTCATATCCGACCATTTTTTCTTGACCTAAATGTAAAGAATTGTTTTGATCAGTTAGCAGACATAAGCTTTTAGGCTGCGGATGAAAAGATTCATTTAAGTCGTTAGGCATGGGTTAAGTTATTGAGAATTATATTCAAACCTCAGCTGGAGTCCGTTCCTCTGCGGCAACGCTGTTGACTGCCTCCGTTATCTTTTTCCAGACTGCGTTTTTGTGAGCCCCTTTTATGCCACCCTTCAGGCTGCCAAAAAGCACTGTCTTGTTGTGTTCCACCTCCGATGTCAGGATGCCGATCTCCGTGTCAGAAAAGTTTCTTTTCTTACCCATGTTTCGTCTCTCCATGTTTGACCTCAGTGGGCGAGGCCTCCGAAACAGGAATATTTATGGGCGTAACATGTTAATGACGATCGAATTCAGCCGCCGCATTTATCAAGGCCCGCTCATTCGTACGCTGAGATTGGTCAGATACGAACGTTTCATAAATCGCACGTGTGTCCTG
Organism: Chelidonichthys spinosus; assembly: GCA_029853015.1. NCBI lineage: Eukaryota > Metazoa > Chordata > Actinopteri > Perciformes > Triglidae > Chelidonichthys > Chelidonichthys spinosus. The sequence continues at coordinate 12,139,331 of CM056838.1, read as the reverse complement.
TCGTAAGACCAAATCTGCGCTCAGATCTGCGCCCGTTTTCACGCAAGATTGATAAATGAGGCCCATTGTGACTGTCGACGCAATAATCCATTACGATGGAATATTGCGAGACAAATCGAAAACTTCATGAACAGATGATGCATATAACATTTAAGAAGGGGCTTCAAATGAGGCCTTCCCCTGATATTATGGCATGGCCGCAGGAAAGGAACAATGAGAAAGGTCAGGAAGCAGAACTGAACTGTTGTCGAGAAGTGAGAAGAGTAACTAAGTCGGTTTCTGGAGAGAGTATGAACGTTGTGGTATGTTGGAGAAAACCTCGTACAACACATGGGTCTCATTATTACTTTCGATGGCTCTCTCCTTGTACATCATAGCCAAAGAAAACCCAAAGACAAAGCTTTGTCCACATATATATGACAGTATGAGTTTTTAGCAGAATTAAAAACGTGTCTTCGATGATTAACGGGCATAAAAAAACACACACATCTATTACTGAAGTTGTGTTGAATGTACTGGAAGCAGAGAAAATGTATGAGGTTGTTGTCAAGCCACCAAAACCTCATGGGGCGTAATAAATAGGAGAGCTGTTAACCACAGATTTGGACTAAAGCAGTGGCCTTTTCCTGTCCAAGCTACTCAAAGGTTTACATTCCCACGCACTACTACACTACTATATGCGGACACATTTTAAATTTTGTTACACATTGACGCATCCTTTTCTGATGGATGGCACTTTATTGGTTCTTGAATTGTAAAAATTAAAGTCAGTTTGCTTCTATTTCAGAGCAGGTACTCTGAAGACATTTCTTTAATCTTCTGACAAAGCTGTCATCTTGAATTTGATGAATTTGTGCTCTGTTTTACATTGTATGCAACACTTGCTTCTATTGTTGCTGTGCGAATGAAGAAAGTACCGTTCATGTTTTCGACAAGTTTGTCTCTCATTTGCTTTCCTTCTTAGTGATGAGAAGATCGATACCGCTCTCACCTTTCGAGCTTGGTATCAATGTGTCATTTACAGTCTCGAACTATTCCCTTTACGAAAGCTAGGAAGGTCATGAGACACAAAAATTAATCAAAAATGTTTGTAAACATGTCAAGTAATAAAATCAAAAACATTAAAGTTGCAGTTTGTTTTTGCACCATGTGTTACATGTGCCTTAGTTTCTATAAACACAGATGGCACAGCAATGACTTATAAGATACACGCAAAAATAACATTTTATCACAGAAAACGTCTTACAAAAAGGGAAACGCAGGATTTCTGTAAACCTTAAAATTTCTGTGTGTTGTAATGAAATGCGACTGGTTTGCATCGAACTTCAATAAAGTTTTTTTGACAGACTCGTTCTTGTCAGTACCCTACTGTACTTCCAAAGCAGAGTGCTATTATTGCCCCACGAGGGAAACGCAGCACTCATTAATTCAAAACACATGTCAAAACCCCTCCCATTAGATTTTTGAGGTTTGCTTCCACTGAGTATTCGATTATCTAATTTTGCCTGTTGTTTGAACATAGGTACTTGTTGCAGTTCATAGAATTTTGTAAAGTGTAGGTTACAGCTATAAGGATAAAAATAATATCTTTGATATGCCCCAACAATTTTAATGTGACGATGGACAGATATTAATATCGGAAAAAGGCTTATGTGTCTGTGTTGTAGAAAAGCAGCTGATAACCTCCCTGCAGCAGGAGACGCTGATCTCCCACTGGCTGAGATTTTCACATTTCTCCCTCCTCCTCGGTGCAGGAACGTGACAGACCTTGTGGGATGTTAGGAACCTGATCTCCAACAAAAACTTCCTTCAAGGATCCACCCAAATCCCTTATTCCTGCAGTCCTCATAACTAAGTTATGAGCGTGGAACATTTGCTCTATATCACTCGCAGTTTTCACCTCAGAAACTTGATGCAAAAGCGTTAAATTGCTGCTGATTCTGATCTCTGTAGAGGGAAAATAATATGGCCGGTTTGAAACCCAGGATTAGATTTGTATAGTGCCATTTTGAATGCCTTATTCGTGTGTCAGACGTCCTTTTATCTGACTAGCACCAGGGTTTTTTTCTGCTTGTGGTGAGGGAGACCTCCTGCAAACAAACTATTCCCACATGTGGAGCCATAAATCATGGACTGTTGTTAAATAGTTGGACAGGACACAGTAACAGAGGTCACCACATGGAGCCAGAGTAGAGATGCACTGAGAAAGCAAAGAGACAATGGAAGACAGAAAGAAAGAAAGAAAGAAAATATGTACTATACATTCACTTAAACTTTTTAAATGCGTGTTGGTTACTTCTCTAGCTAATACAAATATACATTTTACCTGCAAAGGAATAAAAAAAAAAAAGATATCGCCTGGTCCATGAAGGGCATTGTCATTCAGCTAACTAGAGTGTCCTTATGTCCCCTCAGCCCTATGTTCCCTCTACCCTATGTTCCTTCAACCTTCCTTCAACACTATGTTCCCTTACCCTATGTTCCTTCAACCTTCCTTTAATACTATGTTCCCTCATGTTCCTTCAACCCTATGTTCCCTCTACGATATGTTCCCTCAGCCCTATGTTCCCTCTACCCTATGTTACTTCAGTGCTATGTTCCCTCTACCCTATGTTCCTTCAGTGCTATGTTCCCTCTACCCTATGTTCCCTCAACCCTATGTTCCTTCAACACTATGTTCCCTCAACCCTATCTTCCCTCAACCCTATGTTCCTTCAACGCTATGTTCCCTCAACCCTATGTTCCCTCTTCCCTATGTTGCCTCAACCCTATGTTCCTTCAACACTATGTTCCCTCAACCCTATGTTCCCTCTTCCCTATGTTGCCTCAACCCTATGTTCCTTCAACGCTGTTCCCTCTACCCTGTTTCCTCAGCCCTATGTTCCCTCTTCCCTATGTTGCCTCAACCCTATGTTCCCTCTTCCCTATGTTTCTTCAACCCTATCTTCCCTCAACCCTATGTTCCCTCTTCCCTATGTTGCCTCAACCCTATGTTCCTTCAACGCTATGTTCCCTCAACCCTATGTTCCCTCTTCCCTATGTTGCCTCAACCCTATGTTCCTTCAACGCTATGTTCCCTCTACCCTATGTTTCCTCAGCCCTATGTTCCCTCTTCCCTATGTTGCCTCAACCCTATGTTCCCTCTTCCCTATGTTTCTTCAACCCTATCTTCCCTCAACCCTATGTTCCCTCTTCCCTATTTTGCCTCAACCCTATGTTCCTTCAACGCTATGTTCCCTCAACCCTATGTTCCCTCTTCCCTATGTTGCCTCAACCCTATGTTCCTTCAACGCTATGTTCCCTCTACCCTATGTTTCCTCAGCCCTATGTTCCCTCTTCCCCTATGTTGCCTCAACCCTATGTTCCCTCTACCCTATGTTTCCTCAGCCCTATGTTCCCTCAGATTTATAATAAAATAAACAAGTTCCTAACCCTAACCCTAAGTAGTAGAAGGGTTAGGAAATTCTTAATTGTATTATTAATCATTTTAGTCAAAGACATGCTCCCTTGTTTACACACCAGAATGCAATATAGTGACTTTAAATGTTCTGCCATCATTTTTGTTTGTCTCAAAACTAAAGAGTCAGAAATTAATCTTTGTAGCATAAAGACCTAAAACCAGAAATCATGCCACATTATGCGCCAGAAAATGCTTAATGTCATGTAAGCGCCCTATGTTTACAGTTTGTTTGGCTATCATGGATGCTGTTAAGGTGGTACTCATTTTTACGTTTGAGCAAATGCTTTTGGCCTGTTTGCATTTGCAAATACAACTGCTATACTATGTCGAGGAAGCGAAGGAAGTCAGCATTAAAATATTGGTTGAGGGGGGTGATATTTGTTTCTCTAAATACTCTGCTATGTATAAACGTGGTCTAAGACTCTAATGTTGCTGAGCATCTACCGGATGAACTAAGTGTCAAACGGCACAACATATTAGTTGGTGTACTTCTGTGTTTGTAACTGGTTTGCTGTGGACTTTTGTTGCGTGTTTTAAAGAGTGTGATTTTATTCATGGATGGTGTTGTTTTACTGTGCGGTTTTTGTGGAACCCTTTTATTAATTGCGTGTTTCAGCGTGTGGAGCGTACATGTATTTTTAGAGCCTTGTCTGCCTGATTACTAATCCCCTGCAGCTGCACCACTCTCACTCACATTAACAGACAGCAGGTAGAGCAGAACATGAGCTCGTCTGGGGTTTGGCTGAAACTGGTGCAGGTGCAGGGGATTAGTAATTAAGAGTTCCTCAAATTGAAAGGGGAAAAACAGCTGAAATACATGGTTAAAACGGTGAACTCCACATGTTTTATACTTATGTTGTATGACAGAAGCAAAGTGTCAGAAAAGAGAGGAAAGAATGCAGCTTTAGCAGTGCAGACGTATTGGTTGATGATTTACAAAAGCTAATGCAATGAAATATTTCAATACATTTGAACAAGTTTCCAAATACCGAGCATTATTGAAATTTCAGTTAAGCTAATCCTGATTCTTTGAATACTAACGCTGCTTTTGTCCAGGTAACTAATTCCTATTTCTAGCCTCAGCAGCATGCAGTGATTCATGTTAGTTTGTCAGCCAAGGTCTGTTTACATTGGCAGGAGTCACTAGTTAATTTCGGTTTGCTGTGTGCACCACATGCTTACTTACAAGGTATATTTGAGGGCTTTAAATTTGCCAGAGGTCATCGGAGGGGGATTTTTGGAGGAGCTTAATTATTGTTTTTCAACTTATCATAGTGGATCAGCATCTCTAATTCTAGATGGGGAAAGAAAAAACATTCACGACAGATGTGAGGTAGATGAAAACCTCTGTAGTTTCAGCTTTTTTGGTTTCTGAGAAAAGATTTCTTCGTGGGTTTTGAAAGGTTTAATTAACCTGAAGGTAGGGTAATCACTGTGAAACTACAGCAGTGAACAAAGTCGGAACCTAAAACGTGTGGGCATGGCGTGCTCTAGCTGTGGTGAAAAACACCGGGCGGAGCCAGCAGCATAAATCAGGCCAGACATGCTTTCAGGAACCAGGTCTGACTTTCCCAGGTGGAAGATATTTTACTGCCTCGAGTGTAATTTTCTCACCCGGAGGCTCAGCAACAGGCTGAAAGCTCTAACTTCAGAATTTATTTTTCTGAGAGCCATTAATGATCTGGATGTAACACCTCGCTCCCTCTTTCCACGTGAACTCTTAGAGGCTGATTGGCTGTGAAGTAGACTGAGTAGCTGTGATGTGCCATAGTGGTTTGTAAACAGTGTTTTTCTGCTGACTGATGAGTGATGCGATACCTGCACATTCAGAGATGATGAGTGGGCAATAATTCTACAAATTGTCATTCATGTTCAGATGGTGTGTGTCTGATTGTCGAATTCACCTGAATGGTTTTATTGACTGATATCCAGTCTGATTATTGTGGATAAAAATGGACACTTATAACTTAACTAGATCAATATTATCAGCATGGTTCACTGCAGGGATGACGCATTTTTGTAGGCCTACCGAGAAGTTAGCATCACGCATGATTCCCCTGGAAAAAAAAGTCATATATGTTACAAAACCCCAGAATATTGCTGCCTATTTGGCCAAAAACTAAAAAAAATATTGTGACACTTATTCCAAAAATTAGCATTCACACATCCAACGCCAGACTTCCAGACTTTGGTCTTGTTATGAAGTATCTCTTAGAAAGGTCTTGCAAAAATCTTGCTGTAACGCAATTCAAAGCTCCAGAAAAAATCCTTTATTTAAATGTAAATAAACTCGCACAGTCAGCGTTTACACAATGTCAAGCTTTAACTTGTCGATGACGAGAAAATCTCACGGAAAGCAATGCCCCGCAGCTCCTCAAGCAAATCTCTTTCCATGCCTTTTAAAACAATAATACTACTATTTTTCATTGTGACAACTGTTGCTGCAAAATTTAAAGAAATAATGATTTTTCCAATTATTTGTCAGACAAAAAACAAACAGCGCCGGTGACACTAATGGCGATTGATGGACGTGTTTACTCTTAACAGGCGTTGATTGCTTTGTTTTATTAAGAGCGACAGCAGCGTTCATTAATACAACAACTTAGCAATGTTAATTTTCCAGCTGTTCGCTTCTCTTCTGCATAAGATTAAAAATGTTCAGATCTTCCACGTAGAAAAGTTAACGTGATCAGAACAGATGATTTCTCTTGGTGTTCCATGTTTCCTCTCAGCCGTCTGTCACTTAGACTACCGCTTCAGGTTGAGTCACTTCCGTCCTGATCACATGAAATCTGCCAGGAGTGGGAGGTGGCCTGCACAGAGACATTACCTAAGCTGGAGCAGCACACACACACACACACACACACACACACACACACACACACACACATTTACACGTGTACACATGTACACATACATACACACACAATTTGAGACGTTAGCTAACCATTGACTCTACAGGCCCCCAAAGAGCTAATTACGTAGACAGCTGTAAAAACACACTTGGCTTTTCACTGAGCTCAAGTAACCATTATTCTATGTGTGTGTGTGTGTGTGTGTGTGCGTGTGTGTGTGGACACCTGCTGTGCAATGTGTGTAGTGAGTCAGCAAGTAACTCCTAAAATAATAAAGCATTTGGGCCTGTGATTAAAATGCACAAATTATGAAATTGTGATTGCAATGGTGAGGCTCGAGGTTAAGCTCACACCTCACAGACAGAATGTACATTCATTACCTGTATTAACCCATTAACACTTGCCAAAGGTTAAGGTTAACAATCATTGTAAGATGAGTGGAAGAATTTCTCCCTGCCACCTGGGAAAATGAACAAAAGAGTAACGCAAAGTGAAAATTCACTTCACATCACAGCTTTACACTTAGTTTTAGATCGGCTATTTGATCCAATAGGCCGACCCGGAAGTTAGCATCACACACGGTTCCCTGAACGCCACTTGTACATTTTTTGGAAGCGTGAATACAACAAAAGTATTTTATGTCGTGGACCAAAGTTTTACTCCTTTATACATACAATATGAAGTAGACTTTATGCATCTGGATGGAAAGATAGTTTCAACATGATAGAGAGCTGGTCAAAGCAAAAAAAACAACATAAATACACCAAATGAAACTGTTAATACAACTTGCAATTTTCCCATCACACACCTGTTTACCTTGAGCGCCAGCCCGGCACTTAATCCACTTCCTCCAGATGCTCTGAAGGTATTTCTATAAGTAACCTAACATTTCATACAGAGACCAAATTAAAGTATTGTATGTTTGTTTGCTTTGCATGGCGGCAGGAGGGGGGAATGAGGTCTTGTATTATTATAACCATGTGTTTGGAGTTCGAAGTGAAGTTGCAGCCCAATGAGGAGGATTGGTCTGCAGTCACAGGCTGCACAACTTTGGCCAATTTGTCCTCCTTGGTTTTGTCTTTGGCACGTTGCTCTGGCGTGTCCCGTACTGGCTCCACAAACTATCGTGTGAACCACTTCGGGTTTTTAAGTGCCTTTTTTTTATTGAGGTTAATTCGGATCAAAATGTTCCTCTTGCCTATTGAAGCCTGGTGAGAAATTATAATGAGTAAGAAGCAGAAATCAGAACGTTACACAACACATGTGCAGCCAATTATCCAGATAAAAATGTCTGTTGAATGAACAGCAGAAAAATTACTTCAATTCTAGACCGAGTGTTGCAAAAAACACAGTGAGCTTTGTTATATTTCATTGTTATTTTCCATAAAAAGGTGAAAAATTCATGTCCAGCTCTGTATGAACATTGCCATGAATATGTTTTTTCATCATTCTCGGGAATGAGTCATTACGATTGGTCATCTGGACTCCTCTTTTGCAATCTGATGTTGTCAGAGATGTTTTTGTTTATGAACTGATGTTCTCTCCATCTCCACCAAACAATCCGTTTGAAAGCTAAAAGCCTGGATATCATCACTGGAATGTAGCAGTGACCCGCCGGTGGTCTTGTTGTGGGACGGTGGGGTTTTTTTGCTCTTGTGTGTACGAGTCAGGCGGCGCCCACATGGCAGACAGCTGTGGTAGCCGAGCGAGCCGTGACAGTCTCTCAACATTAAAAAGCAGTTATTTGCTTGAAATAAAAACATATTTCTCCTCTCCTTTGCCATCCCGTATTGCAAACTCAATTCATCTTTTTCCAACACGCAGGAGAGGTTGCCATAACAACGCAATTGCATTTCACCATCTCGCCACATGTTTACGCAATAAAAGGTTTCTCACTGCTCCTTTAATGTTCAAGCTGGTGTTTATAAGTCAGTGTGGATAATAATCAGTTCAACAATGCTTAGAAAGTAAGGGACTCTTTTATTCAGCTGATGGAGCAATGCCAACAAAATAATATCCCAACAAAATGGAATCGTGTCTTAAAGGTGGAATTAATCAATATTTTTATGACGTATAATGTGAAAGCTGTTGCTTATATTGACACACCCACAAATAACTATCACCCAACTCTACAGAGCTTTTATTTATAGCATCTTTCAGCTCATTATCTTTGTTTTAAGACCCACAGCTTTATTGTGCTGGTTCTATTTGTCTTTTTTAAGGTTTGTCATAATAAAACAGGGTGTGTTTCTTCAAAAAGCTGCACCCAACACATGACCCTGCACAGACACCCGGTCAGACCCTTGGTTAACCCTCATCCAGTGTTTTTGGGAGCTGCAGAATAAAAATCCTCTCCTCATTTCCCTCCATGCGTTTAGAATAACAGAAGTGCAGCTGCTCGATGCTGCTCTTTCTCTCCGCCGCTCTCTGCTTTTTTTCAGGGGAAGCAAAGCTTCATTCCTTCAGGACAGCAGCTCTGCCAGAGGAGGAATGTTGGCCATTACACATTTAAATAACCCCCCCCTGTGTTACGTAACCAGGCTCCATCTGTCTTCTTCCATACGCTCATACTGGCCTCACTACACACACTCAAAGTAAACAAGAAGGTGGACCCAAAAACGCCAAAACAGACACTTCAGACGGCGGAGTGAAAGCGGGAAGTTGGTATGGGGGGGGTCAGTTATCAGAATTTAATTTAATTAAAATTTTGTGGAGGCAATATTCCAACGTCATCCATCAGTTCCTCGTCGGTATTTACGTCATTACGTCTCGTGTTCGTGTTCATGTGAATGGGGCTGGGGAACGAGGCTGGACTCAGGGCTGGGAGGCGGGGTTAAAGGAAGTGCTAGTGCCCTTGCTTCATAGGCCCCATGGGTGTGGAAGAGAAGATCTGGGTCATTTTATACCCGGCAGTCAAATGCATTTGTTGCTTCATGCAGCACAGAGCAACATTCATGGGAATGAATGGGGCACACTGCGACAAACGAACCTCCCGAATCTCAGCCGGGTGACAAACCACCATGGCAATACTTGTCCTCTATTATATTATAGTTATATTATTAATCAGTTTGAGCTACTTTTTCCAAAGTAGTTTCTCTTCAACTTCTTCCAGCGTGAAGTAATGTTGCAGAACTTCCCCAGCACTGCGTCTTGAGTCTATAGCCTTTGTGTAATGGAACCAGATGTGTTGTTTGCTTGTGTCGGTGCCAGAACAGTATGTACTGTCAGTGTAAACGAACCCGTGGGTGAAACGTGAATGAAATGTGACAAACAAGATGTTTTATGCCAACAAGTCCATTTCAACACACATAATCACTTACATTGGGAGCCGATTGAGGCGAAGCTGCAAATGTGACGGGGCCTTAAATGTTCAAACAGTGGCTGTGTGACTGTGGGTTTGTGGGATTCAGGGATCAGAGATAATTATGGGATGTTTATAATGTTTATAACGTAAACATCTACGCTCACGCAGCCATCCGCCTATAGCACACACATTCTTCACTCATCCACTCATGTAAACACAGAAATATAAGATACGAGCTTGAGTCACCTTTTTAGCTCCGCCTCCAGGCCCAGAGGGAGGGCCCGTCACAAGATGTAATGAGGTATTACATTATCGGTAAAAATGTCATTACAATATCAGTCAGTTATTACATTCTTGGGTTTTATCACTTTTTTGATCGAGTTAAGTGCAAATTTTATTACATTTTCAGGAAATTATTACATTATTGGGTGCTGCAGGGCGGATACGCAAATTATTTTTCACCTTTGTTAACATTGTGGCCATTTGGCCTTGGCGGAGGTCTGCTCTGCACTCTGCTTTTTAACGGTGTTTAGGCCTAAACCTTCCAGATTCTTAAGAGCTCAAAGTATTTATGACCAGAAGATGCTTTCATTCTTCAGGATGGATTTCCACTGAAAATCGAGCGTACAGAAAGGCTCGCGGTGTCCCAAACTGAGCCTTTGAGCCCTTTCCTGCTAGTAATTCTTTCTTTGCTGCATCAGGAACCATTCGAACGGCTTCTTCTCGCTGTCCAAACATTCCTCTCACAGACTCACAGGAACCTCTGCTCCGAGGCCCTGGGCAGACCTGGCTCCCATTAGCACTTGGAAACTGTTCAGCAATTTGTATCTGCGATTGATCGAGAGTCCCCGTTTACCATGGAGAAGTGCCGGTGCTCCTTCTACTCGAGGCGACACTCTGGGAGGATTAAAGCAAGTGTTGGCCAATTTCAACACATATTTTGGCCCCTGCCAGACCCACAGAGACTTCATTACGCTGTCAGGAAGGTGTAGTAAATGAGTGATCATGTGTCACACCTATCATCATACTAACCGGCTGATACACAAAAAAGATCACACACATGGAAGCAGATATGGGAATTTGCAGCTGTGTCTGTAATTTGTCCGTTCGTTGGATTTCCTGTTCCGAAACATCACATTCACATTTAATTTGTCATATTTTTCCTATCAACACCAAGTTTGCAGGAGGAAACTACAGATTAGTGGTGAATGTGGTTTTCATGTAATAATTTTTTTTAATTTATTTGACAATTAGTGAATAAACGGGGGGTTAAAAGGAGTTCTATGCAGCACTTTTACCGTAAATAATCTTTAAATCATAAACACGTTGTGCAAGACTCGGGCACACATAAACACGGGCTGCTGCCAGGTTGAACAGCAGGAGCGCACATGCTGAAAATAGAGAAAAACAATCACCTGGTATCTGTTAACTGCATGTTCATAATAAGTCTGATGATAAGCCTGAGAGGAAAAATAATTCAAACTAAATGTGCAGGATGCCACTGTAGTGAAATGAACTTGTGGCATCACTTGAGGCAATTCTCCCCAAAGACCTCGACACAGACTTAGTTCCCTTTTGTTTGTTCCCAACTTTTGTTTTGCTTCTCATTGTTCCTCTCTGAGCAGTTAAAGAACTCAGATTTCAAAGCAAACGTTGCCTGTTTTGAGACAATTATCCTGTCACACGATGCTCCTCAACATCTGTCCTCTGCTGGGCTATTTACAAGGTTTTACGGTAATTGTTGTTGCCGGGTAACATTGAAGGCATCGTTTGGAAAACTGGTGAAAGCCACATCTTCAGCAGCAACAGCACACGGACACAACATGCTGCCCTATGAAACAAATGAGGGTTGACCTTTTGGGCACCTCGTGGGTGAGTGGCACGCACGCATGGCGAAGCATGTCTGTAAGCTAGGACACACACACACACACACATATACAGAGACACACACACACTTTTCAGGCTGCTTCATCATTCAACAAAAGCAAACACTGCTGTTAAACACAGCTTGGTATGAAGTGTAAGTGTGTGTGTGTGTGTGTGTGTACATGAGCATGTGACACTCTGCCCTGTGAGGTACGGTTCAGTAGGTTAATATGGCGGACACACGCGGTCGGAAAGAATTTCGTAAAGTTGGAAGACAATATATGGAGTACTATTCATGATGTGTGTGTGTGTGTGTGTGTGTGTGTGTGTGTGTGTGTGTGGTCCTGTTTTCACCACTGTTTTCAGCATTTTCACCACCAGCAGATGTTAGAGTGACCACCACAGGGGTGGTATGCTATTTCCGTATGTGTGTGTGTGTGTGTGTGTGTGTGTGTGTCCACTACAAGGGTGGTAGAGGTTATTGTGACTGGAAGCCACAGCAGATAAAACAACGTGGCTGAGACCACCTCAGACCTCACTCTGACTCTTCCCCACACACACACACACACACACAAACACACACACACAAACACACACACAGACACACACAGACCATGTTACACAAGTCTGTCTCTGTGCTGTAGGTGGAGGATGGATTACACATAGGAACGCACAAATACATGCCCATAAACAACAACTCCTATAGCAGCTACTAGTACCGTCACTGATAACACCACCAAGAACAGAGTTAAACACCTTTATATCCACAACGGGGAGAAAAAACACAATACAGATACGACACTGTGAAGCAATCAAAGGGAACGTTGCTCAAAGTGAATTAGAATTAAAAAAGCAGGCAGTCAAACGACGTCAAGGAAAGAGGATTATTTTTTCCACTGGTGGAGCCGACGCCCTCCGCCACAGAATGAGACCTTTCTTCCTCGCTTGTTCAGGTGAAAGTCATCACTCATACACCGTTTCTGGCACGTTGGATTAAAGGATTTCCATTATGACGGAGCAGACAGTGACCTCTGGATGTGTTGGAGGACAATGTGGAACGTTTTTACAATTTAACATTTAGTGAATTTTATAATAATAATAATAATAATAATAAAAAAGACAGAGAAGCGGTACAGTAACCGTAGTCAGAGCAGCAGCAGTAATAATAGTATTTATACAAATACTAAAGTAATAGTACAGTAGGAGTAGCACACTGCATTTAGCCTGCTAAGGATGTCTTTTCCCAGCATGCTTTGCAGACAGTGTCAGTGCAACGGGAGGCAGCTGGAGCATCTGGGATGATGACTCATGTTTTCCAAACAGACCTGAGAGCAGAGCACAGATTCAGCTATTTACAATGGATTCCCAGCATTTCTTCTAACTTCGAACAGCTTCGGGATCAAACTGTTGACTTTGAACTCGCTCCGGTGCATCGAGGGGAAAGTAACTCATAGGCAGAATAATATCCTGTTTTTTTTACAGCAGTAAAAAAGCTGAATAACACATTAAAAGAAGGAATTATGGGAACTGTGGGTGTTTGGCAGGAAATCCCATCATTTCTCCCCCATGCATATTAAATTTAATGTCAATGAGAGGGCCGGACTCTGTCTGCCAAGGGATGTCTGTCCTAATTTGTCACGCCACACCACTCCGCCTCTCCCAGTGTCACCGACAACACTTTCGTTGTGGCTGATTGGGCCGACCCTTTGCCCTTTTGCAAAGCTTGTTTTTTTTTACAGCATCTCTTGCTAGTATTTTACTCCCCTGTCATTTTATTTGTCGTTCTTTCTCCTTCAGTCTTCACCTTTTAACCAGCGAGCTCCATATCCAGCTGCACAACCTGCTCCAAATCCTCTCCCCAGCTCCCCAGTATGTTTACCTTGAGCTATAGTTCCCAGAGCCCTTTGTCCTCTTGTTCCCGGCATCGCTGCTCAAGTTTCCCCTTGAGCAACTTGAGCAGCGATGCAAGAAATATGCAGTAGCACAATGTAGGAATACTTTGTTGCACTAAAAATTCTACCTATGTAAAAGTACAATTGGCATTGGCTTATTGCAAAGTGTCCCACTTATGAATAATGTATATATATATATATATCACATTATTTCAACAACACCAAACCTCTGGTTATACTGTAATCCCCACTGCTACAGGAACATTTATAAAGTTTTCCTAATTAGCTTTAACAACCTGGAAAATACTTTTCTTGCCATTTTATTGTTGTGAGACTTTGTACATAAAGTGACAGGAAGACACCTTCTAATTAGCCGCTGGGTTTCTAACTCCAGACACCAGTTTGAGTAAAGTATAAGTAAAGCAAAACATTTGTATTTTATGATGCATTTTGCAACATTACCAGAATAAGGGACCCTTTTTTCTTTCTTTTTTTATAACCAGACCTTAAAACATGAGAACCCCCTTGTCTTAAGGTGGAATCGAGAGAAATAGAAACACTTAAACGGAGCTTGAAACACTTGTTTACAGTCTGGTTTTATATGTATATGAAGTCTGTAGAAAGAATTCCTGCACCACCTTGTGTTCAAAGAGCAGACTTGTAGGCCAAATTAAATGATTCACATAACATGCAAGAAATGTTTATTATTTTCTATATGGTAATGATTAAGTTTTGTTATCATTCTGTGAATTTTTCATGAGCAAAGGAACAATGATTTATTTCTGTGATGTCATAAATATATGTAGCATCGTTTAGAAAGAATTAGAATGAAAGAAAGGAATTAAGTGGATTTTTTTAATATCAAAAACATTTATTTTGTTTTAACTAATGAGCTGACATGACTGTCTCACCGTTAACTGGAGAAAAGGAGTATTTTTGAAGATTGTTGTGTTTACATCGCTGGCTTACAACCAGTCAGCACTCGCTGACTCACAGACCAGATGGAGGCTGTAAGAGGACGGATCCATAACCAGTGGAAACCTGGCCGAACCACAAACACCGAGCCAAGTCCTACACCGGGAGAAACTTTAGTATGTGTTTTCATATCGAGACTGTAGTCTGTAGTGTTTAATGCCATGTTATACATGTTATGAATGTGTGTATTTAGTTGAGATTCTTTCTTAATATATATCTGATTTCCAATAAGTCAATATGTCGTCAAACCATTGTAACCCCAGAATGTTCTCTCCTCCCGGCCTACAAACGGAAGCCATCCTGATGACGTGTGAGCAAGTTTTCATATAAGGTCTGCACACTGATTAAAGCTCCCAAACGTGGATTTATTTAGCACGACATTTCGGACATGTTGTCACTTTTGATGAAGGGCACATTTTGACAACCTTCTCATCAAATTCTTTCATATTAATTGTCTATTATTCTTTTCAATTTATAATCATCTATTGACTACCTTACTTTCGGAAACAAAGCCTTAAATGCTGCACATTAATAACATTGTCATGGTTTCCTCATTAGACGGAGTGTTATTCTCAGTTGTTCCGTAGTAGATGTTCAGCCTGCGAACGAACAAAACATGAAACATCAGCTGCTGCATCTATTCACTCATATTGACACAATATGAGCAGCTGTACTGCATCAATACCAAGAAGTCGACGGGGTCCTCTGGTTTGATCCTGGAGCAGTCCACCATGGCCTCCGAGAGCGAGGGAATCACGTACTTCATCAGATAGTTCCTCTGAGGCAGAGAGTGAGCGTCCAGCAGCTCGCACTCCTGTCGCCTCACCTCCGACACATTCTTCTGCTAATAATCCAAAAATCATTGATTACTATTCACCAGTCATGCTCATTTATCATCCATGAACGCACACAACACTTACCCACTCCTCATACTGAGCAGCCATCTCAGCCAGCGCAGCTTCATTCCTGCGTTTCCTCTCTGCAGGATCTGCAGGAAGCTTCGGCTTCTTCCCTTCTTCTCTCTTCCTGTCCTCCTCCTCCTGCTCCGCTGGACTCGGGCCATAGTGTTTGGGAGTCCCCACCATCTCCGTGATCTTCTTCAGAACATCTGTGTACTCTGAGTCACCGGTGGAGACCTCTGGAGAGAAGCAGAAGCACGGTGAATTGGGTTGGCAACTTCTACAAGCCTCCCTTCTGAACATTATGTTGCTTGATGCTGCGAAGTTACAGGAGGAGATTGATTTATGGCATGAAAGAAGGAGGCTTGCTGTCTTTCTTAACATGCCAGATGCTAGAAGGGGGGGAATACCAGACCAAACATCACATCAGCATGTTTATCCTCTTGACTGGAGGTACAGTTTGACAGGTTTTTGATGTTTGCTTAATTGCTTTCTTTAGAAGAGTTAGATGAATCAGCCGGTTAGCTTAGCTATGCATAAAGAAACAGCTCGGCTGGCACTGCCTAAATAATCTGCCTGGCAGCACCTCAGAAGCTCACTGATTAACATGTTGTATCCTATTTGTTTAATACATTAAAATCGGGCATTTCCCGATTAACAAGAATGAGTGGTTGCCAGGCAACCAGCAGAGACTCCAAGCAGCTCCAGGCCAAAAAATAGCCTGCAGTCTCCCCATAAAATCAAGGGTTTACACTTTGTTTTTTTGACAGAACAAACAAGCTTCTGTATGATGTGATTATAGAGAGATTTTTACTGCACAGACATCAGATCACTCGTCTAAACCCTGCACATTTCCCTAAATGTTAAACTATTCCTTTAAACAGAGCAATTCAAACTTAGAAATGGCATGCTCTTTGATATATGACACAATAACAGGAAGTGTGTTTCATTTGATTTAAAAAAACTCAATGAAGATGATGTTTATGATCTAAAACTAACATGTGTGTCTTTGTGGGTGAGTACCAATATGTTCAGGGCAAAGCTCCAGTTCATCAAAGTAGTCCAGCAGGGTTTCCTCCGCGGTACCGAGTTCTCTGTATCTTTTCAGGCGAAGGACAAATTCCTCTTGGGTGAAGTGCAGTTTCTCTGCCACGCTCTGTGGGAGTCCCTGAACTCTCTTCGTCAGAAAATCATCCGTCGCATTGAGGGCAAACACATTGTCTGCAAAACATGAAACAATAAGAATGTTTTGTATTATTAGAGGCAGTTCTGGCTTATTCTTCATATGATTCCCAGGAGCACTCTTAGTGGATGCTATGCTGTAATAATTTTATGGCCTTTGTTGAAATGTTCTGGTAAATGTAAGTAAAAAAAGAACGTCAGCAACCTGGAGTGATGTTCTTGTTGTACATGTGTGTCTCGGGCATCAAATCCTGGTTCTCATCTGAGTCCTCATCTGAAAGATAAAAACATCACATCTGCATTAATGTCATCAATTTCAATATTCTGATAATAATATGAACGGATGAAACCTACCATAGAAAATCAGCTTTGCCTGCTCATAAGTCTTAGGGAAGCCATCGAGAAGAAATCCTTGGTTCCTGCACGGTTTGGAATTCAGCTTTTCTTTCAAAATGTCAAATACTAGATGGTCAGCCAGTCGACCTGATGGACCAGCACAGATGTTTGCATGTTAAGTGAGGAACTAAAAGACTCATTATGCAACAACAACAACAACCTATCAATAATCCAACTGCAGATATAACTGAATGGGAAGACCTCATTAAAATAAAACGTAAGAACAAACCTAGGTTGTGTTGTAGGCAGTAATGAGAAATGTACTTTCCTGCACCAAAAGATACTTTTGAAAATGTAATTTAAAAAATCCAGTGTGTTGGATTTACGGCATTTTAGTGTTCACGTTTAAAATAGGCTGCCTGTAGTTAAACAACCAAAACACAACTATTAATTTTATTTTATTTTTTTTATTTATCTTATTTAGGTCTGTAGTTCTGTGACTAACCTGCATTCGAGTTCATGCTTTTGTTCAAATGTTCCAGTTGTTTCCGAGCAGCAGCAGCTACCTCTTCACTGTCATTTTCAGAGTCAGCTCCATCGGCTATCTCCTTCTGTAGCAGATAACAGGAAACTTGAATAGATGAATAATGAGCATGTATTTGTTATAAGTCTGACACCTTCCATAAGGGGGCAGTATATTTCCTTTATTTACTTGACAGTTGTGAGATTCAACCCTTCTATCCCACTGACCAGTTGTGTGAACTTCTCCTCAATGACCTCTTTCATCTTGATGTGGTGGATTTGGTAGTGGCGGCAGAGCTTCTCTGCAACGGTGGTTTTACCCACAGCTGGAGGTCCAACCAGGCAGATTCTGATTGGCTGAGGAAATAAATGGTGGGATGGCAGTTTTTATCAGTAACAGAAACAGAAGGTAGAGTAAGTTCTTCCTGCTCTCTGTATACGACACTCACAATGAGCTGCCTGGTGTCTTTATATTCCTCCACGATGCTCGTCATGTTTTTGACCATCCCAGCTTCAGACGTCCAAAGGAGACTGAAGAAGTCTTTTATGATAAGAGCATCCAAGCGCAGGTTGATGTTAAAGTACTCCAATTCATCCGGCTGAAATGAGAGAAACACAACATATATTATATTCAAGCAGTAAAATGTATATTTGTAACCGACATTCACTCAAAGCGAACAGAAAAAAATTCAGTCCTAATCCAGTGCTGTCATCCTACTGTAGATACAAAAGAAATCCTCCATTTATGACAAATACTTATAGTTAGAATAGTATATTAGTATATTATAACTGTGTATGTGATGTAATCCTTCCATTTATTTTACAAATTCTTTAATATGCACACTGAGTGATTTATTGAAAATAAATATAAATATTACGTACTGTACCTTAAAAGCCGTCATGGCCATGGAATCCTGCTCTGGTACTTTGTTAATTTTTCCTGCCCCAAGTGCATCGCTTATCATCTGAAGGGTTAAAGGTCAGAGGATAAGATTACATTTTGCCATGTTGCCGTTGCAGTTCATACTAGAAACAATAGAGTGATAAGAAACACATAGAGAGGGAGAGAAGACATGTAACCAAGGTCACCAGCTGGATTCAAATCAGTCATGGGTCAATTCATTATTCATTTTGTTTGGGAAAATTATCTTTATAACACGGTTACCTTTACGATGTCCTCTAAAGTGTTCTTGGAGTCATCGACAGCAAAAATGTACTTCGACTTTGGCTTGAATTCAATGATATTTTGGATCACTCTGAAACAGGAAAACAATTCAGCCATTCAGTGCTTATCATAACAACATAATGCAGGAGGTAGGAGTACATTTAATTATTATTACCCTCCAAGGTCATACACGTGAATCATGGGGATGTGATTTGTGCCGTCTCCAAAGAGAGGGACCGTTGGAACGTGCATCAACCAAGACTCCTGTTTGAAAACACAACACAAATCCACAGAAGATGATTTGCAAGTTTGGCTATACAGGCAAACAAAAAACATATAGTGAGTTATTACGTGACACATTAATATATACCTTGAAAAAATAATGAAAAAGGTTCTCTCCCTTTCCGTACTGATGACCACAAGCTATGACATATCCGGTGAGTTTGGACTTTTTCTGTAAGATTCCAAAATCAAACAGAATCTGTGATGTTTACGTGCATTTTGTAGTCTCTTAGCCAATTTATTGGTTGATATATTACTTACACCTCTGCCCAGTTTGAGAACAAGTTCTTCCAAAAGATTGTGGTTCCTGAAATTTGGATGCGGCCTTCTTCTTCTGAACTCTTCCTCTCGCAGAACACCAGTTTCTTCCTAAAGAAAGGAATTATAATCCTATTTGTTGGTTTTATTCAAAGGGTAAGTTTTCTTTGATTTCCCTACCGGCTCACCGGATCCTGTGGCTTGGTCATGGCCCAGGTCATCACACTTGAGAGTAAGATGAACATTTTCCGAGACTTGAAGTTTTCAATCTCGGCATGAAGGGCTGTTGTGAAAGAAGGAAAGGGGTACTAGCGGCCTACAATGAAGGATACAGACGTCAGTCCACTGAATAATACACCAACATGCTCCCTTACCTGTGATTGCCCATGTAGCTTCATCCACCTGCTGTTGGGTTGTGCTTTCTGAGATGTTGTACACAACAACATCGCACTCCAGCAGACGCTCAAGCAGCTCCTCTCGAGTCGGTGACTGCCAACAGAGATTACACATCCGATTACACATCGTCTGTAATTTGCATTGTCCAGAAATAGACACAATGTACATATTGTGCTTATAGCAAGTAAAATCGCAGAATACAACAATAAAAATGTTGCATTCAAGTGATACAAGCATCAACTTATCAGCAAAACATACTCAATCAAAACATTCACTCCTTAACAGAATCAAAATATACTTTTGTTGTTTTACAGGCCTTTAAAGGCAACATTGTATTGGTGTCTATACAGAGGCAATTTTTATTATGGGGTAATTAAAAAAAAATGTATATAGACTATGTGACAGTCATGCCACCTGACTCACCGTATAATGTTCAAGCAGAACGTTTTCTTCGTCATCTTTGGCGGAAGGAGACACAGTTCCCACTATTTGGTAAGCGGGTTCACCTCGAGGAGGGGATTCCTCCGCGTCCTCTGCGTCCTCCTCGGCCAAGATGGATGTCGATAGAAACTGTTGAGACGGTCAGAAAACAACACTGTACAACTAGTGCACGACAAGCCATTATAACAGACGTAATGTTAGCTTAGCCTTACCTTAGCGACGTGTTTGGAGGAATATCTGTCGACGTCGTTAATAAAAATGCGTTTGGGACGAGTTTGTTGCTTTGTATCGCCCATTTTAAAAAGGCCTTGAGTTTTATGTTGTAACGATAAACTTTATATTAAAAAAAAAAGTTTTTAAAGCTCCTACAAACGTATAGGGTAGCTAGTTATTAAGGTTCTGTACTGGGTCCGTTGCTATGGACTCCAGTTGCTACGGCTCGGCCAATGTAATGCTACGCTGAGAATACGTAGTGATGACACGTCACGTTACTTCATGAACTTCACATTCATGTGAAGCCATAGGGGAGAAGGTAGTCTAGAAGCTGTATCCTATGATTTAAGGGACTTTAAATATTAAATATGTAAATATGTGGTATTGACTTCATTGTGCCATATTTTTCATGTTGTCAAAGGTGTTCAAAAGAATAATTCATATCTGTAACTTTAGCAAAAGTAACAATACCACAGTGTACAAATATGTAAAAGTCCTGCTTTTAAGCAAAAGCATCAATGTGTACATACTGCTCAGTAACTTAACTTATATTATTACATCACAGTTTACTTGTTGATTATATTTTGTATTACTACATCTAAATCTGGAAAGCAACTAACTCATAAGATGGAAATACTTATGTAAAGTACTTAAGTACTACTTGAGTAAATATACTTATAGTTACATCATCACTATAGTATTCCTCTTATTTTGAGGATATACACCCGGGCTTAAACCAACACCCGGTCTAACTCCTGCCCCCTCAAGCACACACACACACATACACACACCTGTGGGCCTGTATATCCCATCATGGCTAGGGACAATGGAGTGCTGACATGGAAACAAAACACCACATATATTTATAGAGCTGACGTTATCTGAGAAACTGCTGGCAGTGCTTGATGGTGTCTGCTCTGTACAGGTCTCAGCACTCAGTAACTCACAACCTGTCAAATATTCAAAGCACAGTGAACACACTGAAACAACCTACTTCATAGACGATTAGTTGTTCCTTGCCTTGTATAGTAAACCTCTAACATACATTTAAATTATCAATGTCCTGTAATTAACATTAAGATATTTTTTTTTAATAATTGTAATTAATTGTCCAATGAGAATCGGAGCCCAACCGATAAATTGGCTGACATTATCGCCCAGTCTAAGCTTATCAGACAAATATTGCATGCATTCTCTGGCCACTTCACATCTGTCTAAAAACATGTGGAAAACACCAGCTGTGATGCTTTCATCCTTTGACCTATACCATGGACATTGGACCTCCTTTTTCCTTCATGCATGGAATTCAACAAAGTGCTTTTTTATCTATGTTGTCATGACGGCATGACCAGTTGACAGATTTGTCGGCTGTACATTCATGATGCAATCCTCCTGTTCCACCAGACACCATAGGTGCTCCTTTGGAATGATACCCGGCGACTGTGGAGGTTATTTAAGAACAGTGAATTCAGTGAATTGTCTTCTTCAACAGATGACTTGAACTTTGAGACATGGCAGGGATGGCAGAGGTGTTAAAAGTACAGACATTCTATACTCAAGTAGAAGTCCTGATTCAAAAATACTCTGGCCAAAGTAGAAGTAGTGATTCTACTTCTTTACACAAGTAAAAGTGAAATAGTACAGGTTCTGAAATGTACTGAAAGTAAAAGGTTTCACTTTGAAGGACATTTCTACTGGCTGTCTAATTGAATCTCACGTCATATTAATAAGAAAAATAACTATTGTTAATTCCCCTCAAATGCATTACAACTAAAGGAACGTGACTGTTTTTTGAAAATGTCACTACAAATATTAGTTTTTAAATGTATTAAGAAAAAGTAAGAAGTCGTCAGAAAAGTAAAGTACAGATACCTGGGGGAAAAAATTATTTGTAATTCAATACTGTACTTTAAAAAAAAAAAATTGATCCCATCATTGGTCTGGTCCTACCCAGATCTACACAGATTGGGCCCCATTCTACCCAGTTTTTGTCCTTTTCCTAAAGGTTTTGCGGGCAATGCCAACATTTGATGTCTTAAAACAATGTTACTGCTGTCACATATCTCATATTTCAATAATGATTTAGAGTTACAAAAAAGCCGCTGACATGATTGTTGTGATTAACATGTCAACCAGAATGCAGTTTGTCAAACGCTGCCGAGCAGCAGCTGTTGGCGGGCATGTGGCACATTAAGACGGCTGCTGGTGCCAATGACAACGTGTTCACTGTCAGTGAGGGGTTCTGAAATGTACTCCTCTGCAGCGACAAGGCTTTGGTCATTTTAATCCTCTGGTGTTATAAGTGTGCAAAACATGCTAACGAGACCACTGGTATTAGTCCTTTTAATCTTATTAAAGTAAAATATGACTGAGCGTAACCTATTATTATTATTATTATTATTATTATTTATTATTCATTAATCTAAGAAGCCTTCATCATTTCTCATATTTTTTGCACAAAGTTTGATTGGAAACCTCCCACTCTGTGCAAAATGCAAGAGCTTAATTTTCCTGTGGTCTTTTGCTATTTCTGTACGTATTGTAACATAAGTTTAGTTTATAGGTATATTTGAACATGGACAGGAACTTTACTCCCTTGACAGATGTTATATAACTCACCCTAAAACACAATACAAGCAGTAACACGATTTGTAAAAAAAAAAAATAAAAAAAAGTAAAAGAGCGATAGCAAAAAAGGGCATAAGGGCGTTCTCAATGGTAAGTAAACAAACCACTGTTGAAGCAGCAGTTGACTGTTAGAAAGCAATTGTTGCTAACAGCTGCTGAAGTGTGTGCGTCTGTGTGTGTTTTGGAGGAGGGGGGGTGTAGTGCAGGGGGGGCAGCTGTCGTGACAGACCATCCGTGTGCTTCCCACATGCCCTTATAAGGACGGATGTCCCTCAAAACCATGACCCATTTAAGACCGATCTTTAAAAACCTGCTGATAAAGCTTGAACTCTGCCAAAAAGTGCTTCCTTGACTTGAAGGGAGCTGTTGACAAAACACAGGGAATGTCTCGGACACTTAGTTCATCAATGTGCAGCAGTTTTACCCTTTACTGAACAAGAAAGTCTCTGCTATTAGCACTTATTGAAACACATACTCTGAGTATAAGTTACATTTTACAATTATTCTCATTTATTCACTCAGTCTACTTTATTGATTATTATTAATTAAAAAAAGAAGTTCTCAATAAAGCTGAAACAAAGCTAGTATGTCTATGTTTGTAGTTTTCTCTGTCATTTTTTTGTGAATAGTTATTTGTCGAAACGTTTATTGTCTGTAAATATTTGGATACGGTTGTAAACCAGACCTCCATTTCTGAAAAGTGAATCCAACGTAGAAATGCCCTAAACTTGCATTTTCTCCGCTGGCCATCAGGGGGCAACTCCTCTGGTTGCAAAAAGAAGTCCATTTGCTTGGGTGTCTATGAGGATATGAGGTTAATTCTCACTTGATTTATTATGTCAGTAAACATTGTAATGGAAACATTTATGGTTTCAAGTCTTCTTCAACACAGCATGAGGTCCATTTAGTGGAAATGATGGTCCCAGTTAGGATAAAATAGTCCTTAACACAGGATGTGCTTTAGGGCGTGGCTACCTCATGATTGACAGGTCGCTTCCAAAATGCTGAACTCAAGGCTTCAAAACAGTAGTTCGCAAACCAATGGGTTATGTCATGATGACTACGTCCACTTCTTATAAACAGTCTGTCTTGTAAACACATCATTCAAAGTTCATAGGACTTTCACCCAGGAGACCGCTGTTTGTGTCCCGTGTGAAACCATAACTCAACATGCAGTTATTTTTTATGTCATATATCTTATTTTAACCCAAACAGCGATCAATTCTGAAACCTAACTTGTTTAGTTTCATATAGTTGTATATCTGTCTTCTTATATTTAACTGAAATTATGAGAAAATGAATGAAAATGAAAATGAATTTGCAACTATTGTGATAAAGGAAAGTCATTTTTCAAGCAAATATGATTCCTGCTTCTTGATTGGGAGGATGCGTTGCTTTTCTTAATCTTATGGAAAAGTGAACTGATTATCTGAATATTTGATCACATCAGTTGATTTTTACACAAACCCTCTTAACAAGACAGAAAACCCTTTTCAAACTTCGATAATTCATCAGGAAAACATTCGGAATAGTTAACAGTTGGCAAAGACACCGTGTGAAAGTAGCTCTCTGTTATTGAAATAGACATTGACAAGTAGGTGAGGAGCGTCTTCCAGTGAGGTACATTACACAGCACACGGCTACGAACGGATTATTTCAGAGTGTTGATGGTGTGGCGGTGTATTTACATTCTTACGGCGCTCACAGTGACCTGATAGGGCTCCAGCACGGGGACGAAGGCAGCGCGGGGGCAGTGCAAGGTGACGAATAAGGAGCCTGAGCTCTTCCCCCGGTCTGCGGCGACATGCAACCGCTGGCACCTGTTACACTCCATTTCCCTAAAAGGAGACACTGGAGCCAATCAGAGCTCAGAATCCCCGCTCGACGCGGGTCTGTCGTCTGCTGGACTCCTCGGCCCGAGCCTCAGCTCACTCCCCCAATATCGCCTCTCAGCTGTCTGGCATGTTTTTGCAACCCCCCCTCTCCTGTCTGCTCCCTCACACATCATGCCATGTCACTGGCAAACTCTCGCAGGCTGGTTCCCTTTAGACGGCTCCTTAACCCGAATGCTCAGACACAATCTCTCAGCTTACAATGGCAACCCCCAATCACCCACCCATCGCCCTGCTCCAGCTTAGTCATATTAACACATCCTTAGGGACCTGAAGTGGGAGAAAGATGCTGCCCTTATCTGTCGTTGCATGTTGAGGCGTCCCAAAATCTCTGCCACATTGACTTTAAAAGGACACGAGTCGATTTAAAGGTCACACAATGATTCTTAAGGAATCCACACAAATAATTGACACCTAAAATACTATTAAGATGCAGCGTAGTCATTTTCCAACAATATATATTTGTCTATTATTAGAGCTACGTAATTAATTAATGAATCCCAACTTTCTTATCATGCAACCATCCGTCCAGGTAAAAGCCGTTACTCCTCACTTCTGTAGATATGCCTTTCATCCCCAAGGCAACATCTCTCCAGTTTGCTGGCCTCCCCGACACGGGATCCACTTTACTGAACCATTTTGCTAAGCAGCACTTAATTTGGGCCTATGTGAACTCCTGAGCCCGCCCACGGCCCCCCCTCCGAACGCTGGGACATATTTAAGGAGCACCTCGCACCCTCGACCCTTTGTCCCGGTGGAAACTCCAGTCTTGTGGTTACAACTTGGTGAGTCTCTTTGCAGTCTTCTTGCATTTTAGCTTTTTTTTTTTTTTTGATGGGGGTCTCTGGGAAAATGAGCACTGCTGCTGTTTCTGACACAACATGGATTTACTGTTTGACAGTGTGAAGTTGTTTCTGTGATCAGAGCTGATGATGTTTGGGAGGGGGGGTGGAGGATGACAGAGATGACATAAGACATAAGAGAAGGGAAGAAGTTGAAGAATTAGAGGAAGAAGAGTTGACTTATGGAAAGGTCATCTTAACCATGACCTGCATTATGCAGACCAGAGGACAGACTGAGGTTTAGGATGGAGTGATGGGATGCTGGCTGTGGAGAGGCAGACGTGCAACTCCAACTCAACCAGACAAAACATATTAGCTTCCATCAATATTAATACGCTTTTAGATTAAATGGATAACCAAGCAACTCGGTGAAAACCCTCCCAAGTAGTATTTATAACGCTCCATCAAAAGCCCAAAACCAAGTCCAGTCTGCTTCTCCTGTTCAGGACACTCTTCAGAATTAGAGTTTTAATTCTTAATCTCATGCAGGCTTTCCTGGTAAATGAAAAAAAAATCATTTTGGCATCAATAGTCGATATTTAAATGCAGAGATGGCCTCTAAATATATTTTTGCAGATATTTTAAAAATTACTAAAAGTGTTTTTTTCGTTTGGATGTTGAGTTGCAGATAGAGGGTCAATAGTGTTGAGCTGATGCTTAATTGAATTATGAGATTTTTGTACTGAAGAAGAGCCTAACTCATATCTGCAATGAACGGTATTGATTTGGAAACGTTTATCAAGTATTAAATAATACTGGCCTGGCATATCAGAGTCAGGTTTATGGGAGGAACCTTAGAGGAAGAATGTTTCAGTAGTAACTTCAAACTCTTCATTTGGAGCCAAATACCATTTAACTGCTTTGTGCGTCTGATTTACGTGAAAACAACAGCAGCCACTTAAATTGAACGTACACAGATGTTGATGACTGGGGAAGCTGGTATGAAGAGGGGGGATGCAGGATGCACTGGGGATGGAGGCAGCGTCCAGAGATCCCGGAAGGATCGGAGCACATGGTCCGGCCCCAAACAGAGGAGTCCACTATGTGGCGACAGCTGAGACCTCCTCCTGCCACTTGTCAAAAGACAAACACTACCTCAGCTGTTAACTGGGCCCTGGCTTAGCGATGAGATATGGAGGGACGGGGTTGTAGGTATGAGGGGGGGGCAGAGGAGGGTGACAAGGGTCCCGAGGCTGAAAATAGATCCGTGTGTGTCGAGTGGGCCGGGGCCATGTCCCGTTTTGGCTTTCCAGGCAGCTGTGAGACTTAGAAAGGAGATTAGAGCACTCGGACGTGTCTTCATACTAAACATAGTGCTACATTGTTTCTCATTGCGTGGTTTTGTTTGGGGTTTGAAATGGAAATATAACACATTCAAGCATGATAGGGGTATTAGTTCCTGCATTTGATTTCACTTAAATATATTAAGTGTTTTGCTGTAAACATCTTCTAATCCAGACAATATAAAACATCCCAAAACAATGATTTTCCATCCTCTTTCTTGTCCAGAAGGCCAGCCCAGAAAAAGACCAAACATGTGTGACGACGACGAGACCACCGCCCTGGTGTGCGACAACGGCTCTGGCCTGGTCAAGGCTGGGTTCGCCGGTGATGACGCTCCCCGCGCCGTCTTCCCGTCCATCGTTGGACGCCCCCGTCACCAGGTAGGAATACGGATGATTGTGCAACTTTACCACACGCTGTCTGCACACTGTGTTTTCTGAGACGTGTTTGCTTGGCGTTGCCAGGGTGTGATGGTGGGTATGGGCCAGAAGGACAGCTACGTGGGGGACGAGGCGCAGAGCAAGAGGGGTATCCTGACTCTGAAGTACCCCATCGAGCACGGCATCATCACCAACTGGGACGACATGGAGAAGGTGAAGAAAAGCAGTGTGTTGTTTCTTCACGATTGATGACTAATTCTGAGTCCTTTCCGTCCCTGACACCATCTTTCCTGTTTTTGCAGATCTGGCACCACACCTTCTACAATGAGCTCCGTGTAGCCCCAGAGGAGCACCCCACCCTGCTGACAGAGGCCCCCCTCAACCCCAAGGCCAACAGGGAAAAGATGACCCAGATCATGTTTGAGACCTTCAACGTCCCCGCCATGTACGTGGCTATTCAGGCTGTGCTGTCCCTGTATGCCTCCGGTCGTACCACCGGTGAGTCTCAACCAAAGACAACATAACAATAAAAAAGCTCACACATTTCGTGTCGTCTTCTGACAAACTGCTGCTTCCTGCCGAATCAGGTATCGTGCTGGACTCTGGAGATGGTGTGACCCACAACGTGCCCATCTATGAGGGTTATGCTCTGCCCCACGCCATCATGCGTCTGGATCTGGCCGGTCGCGACCTGACGGACTACCTGATGAAGATCCTGACTGAGCGTGGCTACTCCTTCGTCACCACAGGTGAGGAGGCCCCGACAGCTGACTGCAAACACAAGTTGTATGACTTATGATTACTTACTGTGATGAACTTCCTCTCCCCGCAGCCGAGCGTGAGATTGTGCGCGACATCAAGGAGAAGCTGTGCTACGTCGCTCTGGACTTTGAGAACGAGATGGCCACCGCCGCCTCCTCCTCCTCCCTGGAGAAGAGCTACGAGCTGCCCGACGGTCAGGTCATCACCATCGGCAACGAGCGTTTCCGCTGCCCGGAGACCCTGTTCCAGCCCTCATTCATCGGTGAGTCGTGACCTCTGACCCCCGACACTCACATTCTGCTTATAAATGCTAAATAAGGCTCTCCATCCAATACTGATAGTTTTCAAATTCTGTCACATTTTGGATGTTGCTTGTTTTTTTTTCGTTTTTTTGACAGGTGGTATGCACTCTCCTGTCTTTCTGTAATTATTAATGCATTATCATACATTCACTGTCAGCCCTATGAGCACTCACCTTCCTCCTCTCACCTGCCCAGGTATGGAGTCTGCTGGTATCCATGAGACCGCATACAACAGCATCATGAAGTGCGACATTGACATCCGTAAAGACCTGTACGCCAACAACGTGCTGTCCGGTGGAACCACCATGTACCCTGGTATTGCTGACCGTATGCAGAAGGAGATCACCGCCCTGGCCCCCAGCACCATGAAGATCAAGGTGAGCCCTCTATTGACCAGCGCTGACCAGTTAAATCCAGCCAACAGGAAGCGCTGCATGCTCTAACGTCACCTCTTCTCCCCCCTCGCAGATCATCGCTCCCCCTGAGAGGAAATACTCCGTCTGGATCGGCGGCTCCATCCTGGCCTCCCTGTCCACCTTCCAGCAGATGTGGATCAGCAAGCAGGAGTACGATGAGGCAGGCCCCTCCATCGTCCACAGGAAGTGCTTCTAAATCTCCAACATCCCACCGTCTGCACCAGCGTTCCATCCATATCTGTACTTGTGCTGTTCCTTTTGCTGTACATACATGTTCTGTTGTAATAAATAGTTGCTTTAACAGTAACCGTGTTGGAGTCTCACTATAAGACGTCAATATGCCTGTTGATTTGGCATATATCATTTTATCTGATGCTTTTACTTCATCTGACTCAGACATGGACTCGTCTACAAAACAGCACCATTCATAAGTTGTGATTTAATCTTTCAAGCATCCTTCAATTTTTCACTTTTGAAAGAAACTTGTCATCGCCCCTTGATTTGTCCAAATTAATATACTGTATATTATAAAAGACTCCTGCAACGTTGTCGTATTAACATCACTTTTGTTCATCTCACCTCTCCTCCATGTTGCTGGAGTTTTTTTTGCCTTAACGAAAGCTTTATATTTTCCATGAACTTTGCAATTAGAAGAAAACACTTTAAGTCATTAAGGCAGTCATTTGTATTGATTGAGATACTTTTTTTCACAATTTGAGATTCCAAATCACTTTAATTTCCCATTTAACAAAGGAAGAAACAAATGATCTCTTCTATTTCCAATAACTTCCTAAAATAACTTTCTAAATTACTCTTGAAAACTTTAAAAATATACTATCAAGATGAGGAATTAAATCATGTGTGAGTTGTTAACCAGGTGTTGAAAAGTGTTGTGTTCAGGGCACATGGGGAGGGTGGTGGATATGAGCTTTCAACATGAAAATACTGTTAACTCACATCAGTTTTCTGGTGGTGATAGCTCTGATTTCCCAGACGTTTTCTCATACAGTTATTTCAATATTGAGAATGTCTGAAAACCATCACCACCTCAAAGCTCATATCTACCACCCTCAACGTGCTCCCTGAACACAACGCTTTACCTTCACTTCCTTGTCACCTGTGCCACAGGTGATACTGATGAGCATAATAATGCCGGTCTCCTTCATTCACCAGTGAATTTTTACCTTGTGTGTTGTGTGTAAGGGAGATTTTAATTCCAGCCTGTCCGTTTCTGACCTCTCGGCGACGTTTCGACCATGAAGGTCACCGACAGCAATGTGATTCGTTTTCACCTTCAAGTTATTTATGGGATAACTGTGAAGAGCTTTGAGAAGAGGAAGGAGAGACTGTTCATGGGTGGTGCAAAGATCTTTGGTGTCCCTCTGGAGAATTTACCCAGGCAGTACATTCCTGAGTTTGGACTGGTGCCCTGGTGAGTAAGAGGAGCGGGATGAGGAAGGGTATGACATGAAACCGGTCCCGGGGGTTAATCCAATGCTTTTAACATGTTGTGTCTCAGCTTTTTGGTGACTGCTTGTTCACTTCTTCTGGAGCGTGCTGGGACTGTAGGCCTGTTCAGAAAACCAGGTTCTCTTCCTCGCATCAAGACCCTCAGGGTAAGATTTTTATAGAAGTTCTACCGGTGGTGGTTTGCACTGACACTGGTTCTGTATCTGATCTGACTTGGCTTTGAAGATGTGAGTAATTGTTGCCCTCCTTGTGTTTGTTTGAGGCCAAGCTGAACAGAGGAGAGGGGTGTCTGTCCACAGCCCTCCCTTACGACGTTGCGACGCTCATCAAGCAGTTCTGCAGGGAGCTGCCGGAGCCTTTAATCCCCACTGAGCTCCATGCAGCTCTGCTCAAAGCCCAGTCACTGTCCAACCTACAGGACAGGACTTCAGCCCTACAGCTGCTGTCCTGTCTGCTACACGCCAGAAACTCCTCCTGTCTGCATTACCTCTTCGACTTCCTCTCCAAAGTGGCCCAGAGGTTTGAGAGAAAACTAATTATGTTGGGGAAATTAAACACACTGTTCAGAGCATCATTTAACTGGATACACGTTGCTATTTATCTGTCTGGCAGGTTGAATTGACAGAATAACGATTGAGGTGAATTTCAAGTGGTTATTTAATTTGAATGGTTCTCTGTATCAGATGCACCGAAAACTTGATGACCAGCTCCAACCTCGCCACCGTCTTCGCTCCGTGTCTTTTACCGCCTCCCAACAAGGCGGAGATGTCTGAGGGGCGACTCGAACTCCGGGTCCTTGTCTTACGCACCTTCTTTGAAAATCCTCGATTATTTGGTAACAAGCCAGTCATTGTGTTCTGATCTGTTAATACGGGTATGTGAACGGACTGGACATCTGCAGCTTTCAGATCTTCTCTTCTATAGGTGTGATTCCTAAAGCCGTGATGGACAGTATGGAGTTTATGATGAATTTCCATCTTATGAAACCCTCAAAGAGAGGACACAGAAAAAGCCACAGTTTGAAAGGTAAAAACGGCCAAGGTATTAGAAAAATTTTACTTTTTTTCCCTCAACTGCACTTTAACTTCTCAAATCCAGTGATGTGGCCCCTGAAGACGATGCCCTGGACTCAAGGGAGGCCAAAGGACAGGCCTCCAGCCTCTGAGCAGACCCAAGAGACCACCTCGGGAGACAGACCACTCCGGAGAAGCCTCGGCCTGGAGACTTTCCCCAATGTTGCGCTGTTCAGGACCTGCATGCTTTCTGCAGGTAAACACAACATGAACAAAGGAACTGGTCGGGACGCATGTGCATTTTCCATTTTTCTACTGAATGTGATCTTATTAAAATGATTTACAGAGGATGGTTTTGGCCCTGCAACGGCTTTGCCAGACAGTCATGGCCATGCTGGGAAAGAGACATCCAAGACCCCACAAGAAAGACCAGCAAGGTAAATGAAGAACACTTGGTAATTAATTCAACCTGTGGTTGTGTCCAACTAACGATAACCCACTGTTGTTGCAAAAAAATCAACAAATATCAAAATCCGATGTTTCTGATTTTGGTTTGCGTTACTTTTTTGTTTTCAGAGATCTGCGATTGGTTAATTTCCCGAAGTTCGGCAAAGGGCCACATTCGGAAAACTCTCCTGTGCTCACTGGTGTCGGGAAACGGCATCTCACGCCTTGGAGAAGACGTATTTCACTATGATTTTTACTTTTTTTTTTATTTTGCCAAGTTGTCGGGTTGTCCCACATTACTGCCACATTTTAGATTGTAACGTCGGATAGATCTGTTCATATTTATAAGGTGGCTTAGAGATGTTTAGTGTCTTTAAATAGGATCTTAAGTTGCATTTTAAATAAATTCACTTATTCCACTATTTATTTCATTGTTGTATGGATGAACTTTCACCGTAGTTTTATATAAATAAAATGTTTCTATTCATGAGATTATCTTTGATGCAAGTAAAATCTTATGAAATGAAACGTATCAAGTAGTCGACCACAGGCCTGTGAAATCAATTCATGTAAGAAGTTAAACAAGAAAGCAAAAACAAGAAAATAAAAGTACAGACTAAGAAATGAGCACTGAAATTATAATAATGGAAATGACATAATGGCAGGGTAGAGGACATAATATGATCTCTGCTTCAGACCCTTTTCTTCCTCTAAGTGCTTTCATGAGTC
Organism: Chelidonichthys spinosus; assembly: GCA_029853015.1. NCBI lineage: Eukaryota > Metazoa > Chordata > Actinopteri > Perciformes > Triglidae > Chelidonichthys > Chelidonichthys spinosus. The sequence continues at coordinate 12,107,120 of CM056838.1, read as the reverse complement.
CTCTGTAAATAATTGCCACAATGTAGCAGCCAATGAGAAGCCAGGATTTTTTGTATCTTAGCAACTGCATCTGAACCGTGAAGTGGGACGGATCGCATCATCCCGCAAAGGTTGCGTAATTGCCACTTAGGATGACGAGGGGGATAAAGTGATTTTCCTTCAAAATAAAATGGGAGAAAAACAACAGTGGGTAGCAAAACTTAAAACAATTGTTTGGCACAACATGTAAATCGTTAAAATCAATGTTTGTTTTGTTGTATGTGTTGTTTTTTAAGAATACTTTTCGGTAAAAGATGGCAAATTTTGAAGTCGTTTTTCCCCCATTGTTTTTGAGAAGCAAGCTTTTATTCTGGAAACCGGAAATGTACGTTTATTTTCTGGCTAACTTGACAGAAGTCTTGCGCAGTACGAAGGTCCCATCATCAGCGCGAGACACGGTAAGAGAAAAATCCAGCAAAATTCGCTTTTTTTCGGGCGCTTGTGATATTTTCTATCAATAAAACAATATTTCATCAAATACATTTGATGAAATACAGCTTTTATTGTAAACGGTGATATTTAACAGTTTGATACTCTATAAATAGCCTCCCACATATGTCTATTTACATCGGCCTTGGCTGTGTTTACAGAGTGAGAGCCGCACAACGTCTTTATTTAATTTAGAGACAATCAACCTTTTACGGTTTCTACTGAAACGTAAAGCATCCTGTTCAAACACACGTTCCGCATCCAGGTCCACTCTTCTCTAATTAGCCTGTCACGTGACTAACGCATGCGTTTCCACATGATTACTGTCCATCATTTGAACGCTGGTCTAACGTGTTTGTCCCCCCCAGCAGATGACGGACATGGGCTCGGCGGTGCGGTTATCGTTGCTCGGCCTCCTCCTGTGTCTGCAGCTCGGCAGAGCTCCGGCCCGCAGCCCCCGCACGGCGGACCAGGTGTCCGAGGCCGACATCCAGCGGCTGCTGCACGGCGTCATGGAGCAGCTGGGCATCGCGCGGCCCAGGGTGGAGTATCCCGCACATCAGGCCACCAACATCGTCGGGCCGCAGAGCATACAGGGTATGTAGGGCGCCGTTACAGGTGAAGACGACAGGTGGGGGGGGGGGGGGGAGATCCAATGGCTGAAATCCAAAGGGAGACGTGGACAGTTGGGAGGGTTCAAGTGGAAGATGTATTTCTTCATACTGTAAAGACTGATTATATGTAATAACACTGGATCAGAACAACCCATAATCGTGGGTTTGATTGGTGACCCACTGTTTTATACCATTACATGGACAGTGATATATTCTGCATTCGTCCCATTTATATATATATATCTTAATTCTGTATTTCTGTTTCACCTTTTGTATAAAATGTAATAACAAACCAGAACACGTCAGCACATCCAATCAAAAGTATTTTCATATTGTTTATAGTCCAAAACTCAGACACAAAGAATGACTGACTGAATCAATCTTCTAGCTGCTCAGGCTGCTGCTGTTTTTGTACTAGTGGTTGTAATGTTTGTTTTCGTCCACAAGGTGGTGCTCATGAGGGGCTGCAGCACCTCGGCCCCTTCGGCAACATCCCCAACATTGTGGCCGAGCTGACCGGCGACAACGTGCCCAAAGACTTCAGTGATGACCACGGATACCCAGACCCTCCAAACCCCTGTCCCCTGGGAAAGACAGGTAGCCGCTCTTGTTCCCAGCACATGAAGAAGACGAATATTATAATTAATATTAATATATTAATAATATTCCTGTTCTTTATTGTATTTACATGGTATAATTGAATTTCTGTTGTACTATTCTGCTCTTCGTCACATCCACAGCAGCAGACGGCTGTTTGGAAAACGCTCCGGACACGGCCGACTTCAGCAGAGAGTTTCAAAAACACCAGCACCTGTTTGACCCTGAGCACGACTACCCGGCGCTGGCCAAATGGGTGAGTAGCACTGCAAATTGATTTCTTTTCTTTATTTTTGCCCAAACAACAGTCATAAATGACGGTAATATGACAGAAAAAAGGCAGAAAACCTTGATGAAATCATTCACCAATTGTCTAATGTTTAAAAAAAGAAAAAAGAGAGAAAAATGGATGTTGGGAACAAGCAAGCCAGCTCAGGTTACATGATTGGCAAAGCATGCCATTTGGATTCACTCTTGTGTCTGTCTTGTCTAAAAACAAATCACCTCTGTGAGTGTATTTAGTCCCTGAAATGACATTTGGTGGTGTCTCGACTGTAATTTAGGAACAAAGGATTTGACTTTGATTTGACTGTAAAACAATGGATGCATGATTGAATGTGTTTCCTTTCAGAACAAGGAGCTTTTGTACCAGAAACTGAAGGGAGGACCGACGAGAAGAAAAAGGGTATCATGTTTGTTGTCTTCTTTCTTTGTTGTGTGTGAAGAGACCACATCGCCAACACTAACATCTCCCCTGAAAGGAACCATGTACTCCAAAACTCGCTGCTTCAGATGTCCAGTGATTTTTGTTCTGCTTCTTCATGTGCGTGTTAGCAGTGTGTGCTGTATGGTAATGTAGTTCTCTGCCTCCCTGCAGAGTGTCAACCCGTATCTAAAGGGCCAGCGGCTGGACAACGTCGTCGCCAAAAAATCCGTTCCTCACTTCTCTGAGGAAGAGGAGGAAGAGCCGCCGACTGTCCCTGCTGCCATCAAAACCACCACCTAAACTCCTGCACCCGAAACACCCACTGTAGTCATAAAATATACTCTCAGATCTGAGTTTTAAACACATTATATTTAAGCATTCTGGTTGGCAGGCGATGATGGGGTTGTGTTGTGAAATAAGAAATGGTTAGCAGATAAAAGATAAGCAGCTTGAAAACGGTTCATGCTCGTTTCTTGTTACTAATTAGCCCAGATTTTGTTAATTATATAGAAACAGCATAATGTGTGTCCGTCTTAGAACTGTTGCTCTTATTTTTATATTCATAGGAGTGGATAAATGTTTCTCAGTTAACAGTTGCCTGAGATTCATACTTTTAACCCAAAATGCTAGAATACAATGTGTTAAAGCCTCGACTGTCAGCCAGAATATCTACGACTGTATCAGAATATGACGTATAAAGATTTGGAGGATTGTTGAGTCATATTTCATGACTGAACAGAAACCGGCTTCCTCACTCGGAGGTTTCTCGAAGTTGAATTTTTGTATGTCTCGGTCAAACCATTTAATCACCTCCTGTGTCTTCAGAAGCAAAGAGTGGACACGGATTCCTGGAAGTTATACATCGCTTTGCTTCATCCCGTGAGGGATGACTGTGGACTACACCACTGCAGCATGGCAAATATGGTAGCTCTTATCCTGTTTGTGTATGTTTTCTCGCCACCACACTGGAGTATGAGTCTCAGCACTGAATCGGTCACTTCATCTTAACCTCAAACAATGTTTTTGTCCTGTGAAGTCAAATAAACGATTTATCTGCATTGACAAAGTTTGGAGTTCTTTCAGACAAGGATCAGGGTTTGGTTTGAGGGAGGAGGGGGGGGGGGGGTGGGGGGCGTGTTCTGCTGAAGCAACTGAAGACAGAAGTGAACCCCTCAGCATGTCATTCATTAAGCCAACACATAAGAGGAAGGACCTGAAGAAGAAGCACTGTGACTGGACTGTCTCTTTCAGAAGCTTATATTAACAACAGGTAACACAATTTAACAACTGCTGACTTCTTGATTTTTGACCTTAATTATTAATTTGCTTGTATATTCGTTGCGTAATGCGTGCGTAAAAGTTGCGCGTAAAATCCTCGCAAATACCTGCCAATAATGCTCTCCATCTTCTTTTTGCTCCTTCAGATCAGAGATGAAGAAGACACAGTCGGTGCTGATCTCTGCAGCCGTCCTCGCGCTGTTCGTCGCCCCGCTGAGGAGCGCGCATGCCGCCACCTTCCAAGGCGCGTTCCCGCACCCGAACAAATACAACCCGAACGACTCGGATAGATGCCAGCAGCCCGCCATCAGTGGACTAATTTCCCGCGGGGTGGGACCCGTGACCTCCACCGACGACGTGCTGGAGTCCAGTCAGGAGGCGCTGCACGTCACGGAGCGTCGGTACCTGCGGCTCGACTGGTGCAAGACGCAGCCGCTGAAGCAGACCATCCAGGAGGAGGGCTGCCTGAGCCGCACCATCATCAACCGGTTCTGCTACGGACAGTGCAACTCCTTCTACATCCCGAGGCACAACTACCAGGACGGGGACGCCTTTCAGTCCTGCTCTGCCTGCAAACCCAAAACCTTCAGCACCGTCACGTACACCCTGTTCTGCCCGGGTCAGATCCCGAGCACCAGGAAGAAACGGATCCAGCGCGTAAAACAGTGTCGCTGCACAACCATAGATACGGATTAAACGCAAACGGACGCGTTCAGGTTGATTTATATCCGCTTCCAATTGGAGGAAAAGTGAAACTTTGAAAAAATCAATAAATAAACAAGTGTATTGCTTAAGGACGCCAGAATAAAGTGGGAACAGGACAGTGATGAGCCTTTTTAAATAAATATAGAGAAGATGCTGATGTATACATCATCCGCCCTCGAAAATGATATTTTGAGCTGCAGTTAAGAATTCATCACAATGTCCAAAAAACTCGCTTATGTTTATCATCAGTGCTTCAAAGTCCCTTCTTTGTGTGTGTTAACAGATTTTGAGGGTTTGTTGTCAAATTGTTTTAGATGCAGAGAGTTAAGCCAAAAGTTAAGAGTTTATTTAAGTGAACCGATGATCTAAAGCATCAGTGTTAAATCTTAAGCAGCCGTATTTGTTGTGCATCATCTTCTCAGAAGTAAAAGGGCACATCTCCAAAGGATCTGAGCGTTGTATTGTTTCCACTGTGTGGGATGTAAAGCTGATCGAGATGTTTTTATTTTCTCTTTCTATTCAACCTGCACTGCTAAATGCCACTTCCTTTTATGACCGTGTATAATATGTGTATCATATGTTGTTAAGCTGCTTGTGAATAAAACAAGCTCTGAAATCACAGATTTTCTGATCAGGGATTTTATTCGTAGAAAAAGATATTCTGGGAGGATTACGATGTCAAAATCAATGCAAATAATCAGCATTGAAAGTTCACTATACGAGCACATAAATACAGCACTTAATCATTTCTAAATATTGCACATTACATTTTTAAAATCTAAGTACATTTTTATGCAGCAAATCATATAGCAAAACTGTCGGTGAGTGATGAATGACTTTTTTTTATACATCTACAAAGTTTATCTTGTGTCCAAATATCTGTTGGTGTGGCATCGTAGTCCACATCCAGCCTGATCCAAGATGGTTGCGTGGCTGTAATGGTTCCATCAACTTCATACACTTCTCTCTTATGTTGAAGACATGTTGGATTCTTTCTGACGCAGTCTCTCTTTCTGTTGGGAGCAAAACATGGTGGAGGACAAAAACACATTCACAATTCAATCAAAAGCAGGAAGTTGCGTGATATCTGCTGACGTAGAATGAGAATATTTGCGAATATTCATGTGTTTATCTGCGTTGCACGTTCAAGGTTTAAGACTTTTTGTAGGAAAACCCCGTCTCACCAGGCTGTTGGGGTTGATCTTTCTGGTCTCCACCTTCTTCTCCGCTGTGATTCTCTTCACCGACAGCTGAGCCTCTTTTAATCTGCAGAAACGGGACAAGTTTTTGTTACGACTTTGGCGTGTATGTGAAAAATTGGTCAGTTTTCTCTGTCACTGTTTACAGAAAATAAATGAATAAAATAGGGTCAGTCAGTGAATACAAGTTTATGTCAATCAAACTAAGGTGGTATACCACTATCTGTAAATCTGCCACGTGGAAATCATTAGGATGATTTGATCAACCTGCACTTTTCTGGTGTTTTCCAAAGGGCTTTCCACTATTATTATTGTAACTCTGAACTGAACCCATTTTTAATTTAAAACAGCGTTGATTCTAGAGATGAACAGATACCTCTCTTTAGAGATGCTCTTGTTCTCCCTCTTCCACCTGGCCTTGAAGTCGGCACAAAACTCAAACCAGAGCATGAAGACATGACCAGTGGTCACCTCCTTCTCCCCCATCTTGGGCCTCAATCCGAAGTACAGAACCATGTCCTGAAAACTGAGCAAAAAGAAAGCAGAGAATCATGTGACCGGTCGTGTCTGTGAGTGAGTGAATGTGCACTCCTGTGTCTGTCCGCGGCTAATCTCGCATTCTGCTGCAGCAAACTGCCTCATATTTTGGGTGGCCAGCCATGGCTGCATGCTTGAGGACCTCTCGTGGGTTTCGGTGACTCACACTTTCTCAAAACACTTTTTATTGCCTGTTTTTTTTACTGCCTGATGACTCCTCGCTCACTCTTAAACAGCACCTGGCCAGAGGGGGGTATTTATTGGCAGGTATGCTACCTTTAACTTTCAGGAAAGCATGATTAGCACATTAGCAGGACAGGAGTGTTAGCTTGTTTTGCCCAGAAATAAAAAGACATTTTTGTGGCTGCTTGTGTTGACGCTGAACTAAACCACAACATTCAGATAAAGGTCAGTATGATGACACAAAATAATAGCATGATTCAATTCTCCAACCTTTTTTGGACACTCGTCAACTGATAGGAACTTTCTGCCTGTTCTTCTCTTGCTGCAAAGAAATAAACAAAGAAAGTGTTTAGTTATTGCCAGACCCCCAAAAAACCACACAGATTATATTGTAAACAGTAATAATCCCTATGAAATACTTCACACTACATATATCTTGTATCACAGTGACCTTGTCAAGTGGAGCCAGACAACCATTTGATTCTGCTGCAACTTTACACCGATCTATCTTTTAAATCAAGACACATTCTCTTACAAACCGTGGTTTCTTTGTTTACAGTTGTGAAGCTCACCACAAAAAGTTGTTTTCTTTTACTTTTTGGGGGAGAAATGGCTTCTGTCATCAAAATACAGGGTCCGATCGTTTCAAAATAGTTTTACAGTGCATTCAGAAATAATTTAGACCCCTTTACTTTTTCACATTTTGTTATGCTGCAGCCTTTTGAATTCATTGTTCCTCTCATAAATCTACCCCCACTAATACAACCTCTGAATACAATTAATTATTTGCAAACTTATTAAAAAGAAAAGAAAGTTTTCCTGTGAAATATAGCTCAGGTGCTTCTTATTTCTCCTGATCATCTGAGGAAGGTTTCTACGCCCTGATTGGAGTCCACCTGTGGTCTGATTAGTCTTGATCAGAGCAAAAACCAAACCATGAGGTTCACAACTACCTGCAGAGCTCAGAGATGGGATTCTGTCACGACATTTATCACAGAAAAACTCATCTCACATCCTGCTTTTGCTTTGTCATTTTGGGATACTGAGTGTAGGTAAATGAAAGGGGGAATTAGCATTAGCGAAGGTCTGAATACTTCCTGAATGTGCTGCGTATCAAATGAAACGCACGTGATCTGAGGGACAAAGAGCTCTAACACGAGTCCAGTGTTTTCTGGTTGCTACTTGGAAGCTTTGATGTGTCACTTTTCATCACAGGCAGAAAATGTGGTGATACTCCAAACACATCTGTGCCATTTCAAATCCCATGGATGGGAAGCCCTTTAATCGGCTAGTTGGATAACTATTTCCCAATGCCGGTGTGTCTCAGGCAGGAGTCTCTGTGTCGTTGCCAAATCTGTCCGATCCCTATCTGAGTGTCTAGCCTCGACTCTCCATCCATCCTATCTGGCCGTCACAAACACACAGACGGTAATAAGATTCATCTGACTGTTAAAGACAATGCCATAGTTTAGATGAAGCATACAGAGAAAGAAGCTGGTTCCTGATGAGGGGTTTGCATTGCATATTACATTTGAGCCTTTTTCAGACTCTATATTCCTTTTAACCTATACTTCTCCTAAAGAAATCAACCTTAATGACACACAATAAATGAATACCAGTCTATCATTGTGTGTCCTTATAGACCTTTGTATCCTTAAAAGACATTCAGGTTTCCAGCTGAACAATATGCTCACCGCTGACAATGAAAGCCTCCATCTTGTCCTTAAACGGCTGCAGGTTTTCTTCAGGAGAGTCGGAGCAAACGTTCTGTACATCTTTCTCACATCCTGATTATGAAAAAGAAATATGAAAGAGGTTAAAGAAAATTCACGTATCCATGTTATGTTTCACATCCTTAAGAGAAGATGAATTGTAGCTGCAGAATAACTTGCTTTTCTCGGCAGTAGCTGATATAAGTAGGTCAATATTTCAAGAATGTTTCTCATTATTTTGATTAAGTTTCTCACTACGTTGTGATTCAAAGGCATTATGGTTGGATACTCGGTCATTATTTAAAGATGACTAGTCATTATTTGGGGATAAGTGAGTCATTATTTTCAGAAAGCTCTTTTGTTTTTAAGATGCTGAAGGACTTTGCACACCAAATCTTTATTTCGTGTCCCAAATTGTCACAAGTTGAAGAAATAAAAAACAGCCTCATGTTCTTTCAATCACATTCAAACACAAAGTCGAATCTGTGAAAAGCCATATAAAGGGTTGTTTGATCACTCGGAGCCACCGTCATCAAAAAGTCATCTGATAAACTGATTCACTTGGTCTCCCAGCACAAAGATCAAAGTAAAGAACACAGAGATGCAACACTTAAATATAGCTTGTGGCAGATGAGACAGTAGACATTTTGCTCTAGGCAGCTAAACGATAACTTCTTGCTAATGTTATTCATTTATTAGCCTCGGTTAATAAATGGGGCTGGATTGAATGGGGCTAGCGCTATCCATTCAATCCACTTATTGCAAACTAATAGAATAATAAAATTCATCAGACTAAGATTTTAATTGAGTGTCCGATTTAAAAAAATGCAAACAAAAAATACCAACTTGCTCTGCAAATGTCATTATTTTGAGAAAGTTGTTGTGACTTTTTAGCCCACAAGGCTAATATTTCATTTATTTTACTTCTCTCGTCTTAAACTGGCACAAATGGGCTTCCATAGAAGGTTCTGGATTAAACTAGCTCTTCTGTACCCGAGCAGGAGTTTATCAACACAGCTTCCTTCTCACAGCAGATATCAGAGGTTGAGATTCACCCGGAGATGGCGGCTGCAAACTCCCTCTCTCTCTTCCTCCACCAGTCTGTGGCTCCATGTGGCTCTGCGTCCAATCAGTGGATCAGAGGAGCCAGTCTGCGGAGCCAGTCATAATAGAGGCTGCAGAGGGAGCCGAGCCCAGGCCCCGCCACCGACCCCCCTCACCCGGATGCTCGATCAACATCTCCCAGATAAGATTACAAAAGAATACTGTTTTCATTCTGGATTTGTGTAAACTGTGGAGGCGGGTATCTCTCTCTCTCTCCCCTTTCTTTTGTGTTGGACAGAGGTTTGCTCATTTCAGACCAAAGAGGGTTACAGACCTTCACGTAAACAGTGCCGGCTGATGCTCAGATGTGAGAACGCAGCAGTTTTTGGGTTTCGCGTTGAGAAGATTTGAAAGGTTTTGGCGACGATAGGTTTGAGCCAGTCGCCTTATAAAACACAGCAATATGATCACGTCTTCAGGAAACAAACGATGCTTCACAACCCGTATTTATTTTTAAAAAGCTGAAATGTGCCGAGAAACGTGAAAATAAAGAAAGATCTCCACAACTACAAAACTAACTTATCGCAGCATGTAGTCATACATGATCATGGAACGAAATTGTGAGACCAAAGGAAATTAAAGTGATATAATAAAGCTAGAAAGTCTTCCGAATACCAAAATACAAAACACGACAAACATAGTCTAAAGCCATGTTAAAAGTACAGCCGTACTTTAAGCTAGATGATACTTTAGTTAACATCCTCACAAAAACAATGCTAACATGCTGATGTTAAGCCGGTATAGTGCTGACCGTGTTTACCATGTTGGTTTGCCGTGTTAGCATGCTAACATTAGCGAATTAGCCATAAACAGTAAAGGATTATAGCAAAGTATTGAAGAGTTGACCCGGGAGCAAGAGGCATCGTTAACGGATCGCCAGAGTTATTCTGAATCCTTCTGAAGGGCGGCTTGCTCAAGCCAAGACATTTTACTTAAAAGTCAGTGCACCACCAAACTTATTAGAATTCATCCTCTGGGGATCATGAGCGCAGGACAATTCATTTGATAGAAGTTGAGCCTTTTTCAGTTGGAATCATATTGGGCCTCATTTATCAATCTTGCGTGAAAACGGGCGCAGATCTGAGCGCAGATTTGGTCTTACGACAGGACACACGTGCGATTTATGAAACGTTCGTATCTGACCAATCTCAGCGTACGAATGAGCGGGCCTTGATAAATGCGGCGGCTGAATTCGATCGTCATTAACATGTTACGCCCATAAATATTCCTGTTTCGGAGGCCTCGCCCACTGAGGTCAAACATGGAGAGACGAAACATGGGTAAGAAAAGAAGCTTTTCTGACACGGAGATCGGCATCCTGACATCGGAGGTGGAACGCAACAAGACAGTGCTTTTTGGCAGCCTGAAGGGTGGCATAAAAGGGGCTCACAAAAACGCAGTCTGGAAAAAGATAACGGAGGCAGTCAACAGCGTTGCCGCAGAGGAACGGACTCCAGCTGAGGTTTGAATATAATTCTCAATAACTTAACCCATGCCTAACGACTTAAATTAATCTTTTCATCCGCAGCCTAAAAGCTTATGTCTGCTAACTGATCAAAACAATTCTTTACATTTAGGTCAAGAAAAAATGGTCGGATATGAAGCTGGCCACCAAGAAACGCGTTGCTGCGTTTAAAACGCAGCATCAGGCAGACTGGAGGAGGCCAAACAGACTCCAGCCTGATCTTGACGGGGACGGAGGAAAAAATTGCCTCCTTAATTGGGTCGGAGTCGATCTGTGGCATAAGTGGTGGAGGTGACACAGAGATCCCTGCGGTCCCTGAAAACGCGCTCACGTCTGACACGCGCGTATTGTTCCTCCAAAATAAGCAAGTCTGCCATCATCAAGACTTGATAACTGTCAAAGCATCTGTTTAAATAGGGGAATGAATAAACATCTGACCAACCACAGTGGAACGATGATTATCTCAACAGGTGCTTTCATTTTTGTTCCAGTTCTGTCACACCCATCGGACAAAAACAAAAACAATTACACATTTTTGCCTTTAGTTAATTTGCAAACACACATTTCTGCTTGTATTTATGATTCTTTCACATTTTAATGTGTAATAATTAGTTGTCATCTTAGGCTATTTATCCCATTGTTTAATTTTTTGAAAGTGGTATCAGTAAAAACATGGGCTTTAAAAGAAATGTTTTCGTTTTAATAATCCGTTTTGATCTGTTCTAAATATGTGACTGCTTATGCTTAATGACAGCTGAGGTTTGTTCATTATTTTACGCCAGATTTTGCTGTGCTGCACCGCAAATCCACAGACTCGAATTTGCGTACACGAGCTCAGACCTGACGTGAGATCTGATCGCAGCTTCCGCTTACGTCCAAATTGATAAATGCCGAAGTTTGCGTGGAAATGGTCGTACGCACGGTTTTCGGTCGTACGTTCGTTTGATAAATGAGGCCCATTGTGTTTGTGCTGGAGGAAGAAATCTCAAAGCCTGTTCAAATGAAACCGTGTTTACACTTGCTAACATGCAATTTAAAGTGTTTAGAGTGAAGCTTTATTGAATATAACACAGCCTTTGGATCTCATTTCCTTCAACAGTTCACATGGGTGACTTAAGAGAAACTAATCTCCCTGTAACTTTGTTGGGAAACATTTCATTCCAACCAAACACAAAACACGGGGAGAGTGAAGATCGACAGAGACCGGGCATGAGGGCACTTCAAACAGGCGGGACAAAAGAAACTGCATCAGGTAATCCAGATCACACGGTGGTTTGAGCAGACGGGTCGATAAGACAACGCTGTGTTGAGAGGTAAAGAAAGCTATCCGTGGCACACCTCTGGTGGCCCAGGTGATACAGACCAGCAAGTTGAGGATCTGAGCATCTATGCAGAAGCCCGTGCAGCGATGCTGGAGATACCGAAGGTCTGGAGATGACATAAGTGGGAGGCTATGGTCTCCCTTCGCCGGCGACAGGCACACAAAAGCACAACGATGGGAGATGCGATGGGCAGGAAGATAAGAAGCTGGATCTGAAAGGCGCCAGGCCTGTATCAGCAGCGAGACTCCTACGAGTCTCCGAGTACACGCACAGAGAGAAGTGCAGGCAAAAAACACAAGTATACATCAGCACACAACAATGCACTCGCTCGCAGTCGTCCACGTGTAAGAGTCGGCATTGTCCTCGACGTGACTTTGACCGGCGGGCATCGCTGAATGGCGTCACATGGGCACACTTAGAGAACAGGCTAGAAGGATAAGAGAGGCGGGAGGAAATCTTTTGTTCTGGGGCTTTAGTGGACTCAAGTTTGGTAAAAGAAGCAAGCCTTTAGCCCCTAAATATAAACAGTTACTCAATGGCTGGGGCCGGTGATGGGAAACCGGGGTGGTGAGTTGTGGGAGGGGGGGTTTGAGGAAAAACGATGCCAGACTGGAACGAGTTTTAGTCTGTGGGAACCTCTCAAAATCAGAGTGATAGTTACACAGGCGGGCTGAGGTTTTCAAACAAAAACACACAACAAAATGACCACAAGGCGAGACTATTCCGGTCACCCAGTCACATGGACGCTGAGGCTCCAAGTGGAGCGAAGGTTTTTGGGGGTTACCATCTAATCTGATGAACCAAGCTGGGGAGAAGGGTATTTGCAGGGTTTGGAGGGGTGGATAAGTTACAGTAGCGACCTTACTTACTCGTCAGATCTCGTCCAAGCTGTCTCAGGTCTCTGCTGAGGTCGTCGAACTTGACCTGTGAAGCCAGGAAGACGTCCTGAGGTTCAGGGAGTGGGAATACACTCTTGTCTGTGCCGGCGTTCTGGTGGAATACATTAAAAAAACAATATAATGTGTCTTTTGACGGTAAGAAGAGTAAAAATGGGTGAATACAGATATAGTCAACCTAGAATAAGGTGTGAAGAATTGTTTTTAAACTAATACCGTGTCCACATTGTGCAGGTAGTACGACACCACGTAGTCCACCAGGCTGATGCGATTGTCCTGAGAGGAAAAGAAAGGAGTAAAAACTGCATCAGTAAAAGAGTAAAACCTTGTGCAGGCTCGTCGCTCACTGTCATACCTTCGTCAACGTCGTTAATTTTCAGACAGATGGGATCACTCTGGGCTTTAATATGGGTTTAAGTGGGAAAACAAGTCCAGTTGATAAAAATGTCGATGAACTCATTTGCTTCCCCTTTCATGTATCACCATGGGGTCATGGTAATAAGCTTTACAAGCAGCAGGACGTGCTGTTGTTTGGCCTCCCAGGCTAAATAGCGTAACCCGGTGACTGACTGGTGGAGGCTGAGAAAAAAAGTTCACCTCATCTGCAGGATTAAAAGTGTATTTGACTCAAACATCCATCAAAGATAGGATTTTTTATTTCTTATTTTTTCTTATTTGATTTGTGAGAGACACGACTGAATAAAGCTGACTGGGATTCTGACAACATGCTAGTAAAGTGCTGCTTTTTACTACACTTCCTGTCTGGAAATGTAACTACATATGATTTAAATCATCTACATTTGTACTTATTTTTGTCTGATAGACCTTATTATGAAAAGCAGGATCAGAATAAGATGTGTTATTTGCTCAATTGATCTAAATACTTTGAATTTATTTAATATAAAAAAAAACCTCCTCAGCATCTGCTTAATATTTCCCTGCAACATCCTCACATCCTGTCAACCATTCACATCAGATTGAATCTGCACTAGAAACAGTTTTCTGTTTATGAGCTGAACCCTCCATCCCTATTAATACCACGTTCACCATGTTTAAACTGCAGAAAGAAAGCACAATGAAAAGGAGGGATGAAGCCGCTACACTTCATCAACAGTTAAAGGCCTTACTCTGCTCTTGACGTCCTTCAGTTTAGGCAGAATGTCCAGGCCGAAGCCGTCAGCCTGACCTCTGGTCCTGTTGCCTCCGTTCATGTGGTTGCCTAGCGCCAACACCAGCCCCATGACATCCATCACGCCATCACTCTCCAGCAGCGCCTTAAACCCAAACACACACACACACACACACACACACACACACACAGGATGATCACCACAATTGGGATGATTAAATCCCATTTGATTTACACACAAAATACACCGAACGTCATCTCATTGAACCAGAGGGAGATAATACTTGTTTGAATATTAATATATTGAAAGGAAAAGGGAGACAATTAATAATTGTGCAGGCGCTTTGTTTCCTACCTTACAGACGGAGGAGAGTGTGTTGAGCTTGCGTTGGATGGACGCCATCCCATCGACGAAGGCCGACTGGAAGATGATGCAGTGAGCTCTGCCTTCAAAGCCGGGGATCTGAGACAGCTCATACAGGAACCTGAAGCGTAACCACATCCACAGTTAGGGGACAAATGTGTGATGATGTCCATCCTTCTATACATGTCTGTCAGCGGGTGAGATACCGACTGTTCAGGTTTGTCCAGCAGTTTAACGTCCTCTTCCTCCGACGTCTCGTAGTGTCTTTTGATTGTGTCCAGTTCTTCCGGCTGCGCTCTCTGATAAAACATGAATCGAGGTGTTCATAATCCTACAAATAGCACTTTGCAGCCAAACTACAGTATGTTGTATTAGTAGTGGACTGTAAAACCTACATTTTCATACAGCGCTTCAATGGTCTCCAGGTCCACTACAGAGTGATCCCCTGCCAGTAAAGCTAGGACGAGGAAAGGAGGAAAAACAATGTGTTACATCACCATATTTGATACAATTGGATTATTGTGAGGGAAACATTAACTTGGAAACAGCATTTTAATATTTCATGCAGCCAAAAAACTTTACACTTTTTTACACTTTTATTTGGACCAACTATGATAAAAGAATCAATAAAAATGACTTTATTTAAGTGCATTAAGTTGTCATATGTTTTGTGTACACTGGGTCTCAAAAACAAAACACTTATTAATATGTATTTCATATTTCTGCCACTCACTGAGCCTCACTGAGCCTATAATCATATAACTATATTGTACGTGAAGTTCAAACCCAAGCTGTTTCCCAGCCAACTGAACAAATTGAACCTCTCCATAACTCACCTTGTTGTATGTCTTTCATCTCCAGGTGGAGGCTCGAGATGAGGATGCCCACGGCCTGGGAGCGCTTTCCATCCAGCAGCTTAATGATCTGACACACACACACACACACAAACACACGGTTACCATGACCACAATACCACTAGAAACCATTAGCGAGTCATTAGTGGAGAGTTTATTGTGAAATGGTAGAACAAAGCCAACAAAGATCGTGTTATTCATCACCCTTCTTTGAAACTTCATGCTCGTGAGCTTTTGCCTTTTTATTTAACAATTGTTTTGTTCTCATTGTCTCAAATATTTGAACACATTCTTTTGTCATGTGTTCTGTATTTTGGATTGCCTTTGTGGTCAAGACTGTACAAATACACATTTATTTACTGCTTGTAAATGCAGAAAACACAAATTGCATGAGGAATTGCAACCTGTCCGAGTTTTGAAGGGTATGACCGCAGCTATGAGAAGAGTGGGAAAATATACTTCTAGTGTGAGAGGAAAAGAAATCACGACTGTAAGTTGAATACAAAGCGCTTGATTTGTGGAAGACAAGCTCTAAATTAAATTGTGTCTAAATCTGGGTTTATAAACTGTTGGGTCAATGGCATCGACCCCCTCTAGTGGACAAGCGTCACATTGCAAATAATCCCAAAAGTTAAAGCCTGTCTTTTCATGATCATCATGAAAAGACAGGCTTTAACTTTGTAGTTCATTTTGTGCATTACCTTCCTGGTTTTGGCTTTCTTCTCGTAAGCCTCCGACAGCGGCTTCCTCTTGGTGTGTGTCGTTGTTTTGGCAAAGAGATCCTCAAACTCTCCGGTGTTGATTAGATTTGGTTCCTCGAGAACATTCCACAGTGTGTTCTTCCTGAAGTAGAGAAAATCCTATTGATTAATCATTCTCTAAATGTCTGTTTTTTATTATAATAGATGTTTCATTTTATATTGGGTTGTGCATTCTAAATCTTTTTTTTTTATTAAATTAAAATGTCAACACTTTTAATTAATATCATAATGTTTTATTTATCTGTTAGCTTTTTTGGAGATCCATTATAGAACTAATTTTAAAAGTGTTCACATTTTGACTTCATTGAATTGATTTTACTTTTTTTTTTTTTTTAATCAAACATAAAATCAAATGATCATCTTGTGTATGTTCTTATTTAATTGACCTACTTGTTGTCCTTGATCTGGATTCTGGTCCAGTAAAGAGGCTTCATGGGTCGGGAAGGCTCCACTGTGGGTTTCCTGGGAGGCATTTCAACAATGAGATGCCCACCTAGAGCAGGAGGTGGTGGGGGAGCTACGCCTGGCATGGATGGAGGGGGAGGAGGAGGTGGAGGTGGAGGGCCATCTGACAGCTGCATGTGGTTTAGGGGTGAAGATAAACATGGCAGAGGAGGAGGAGGTGGAGGTGGAGGTGGAGGAGGTGCAGGGCCATTTGACGGCTGCATGTGGTTTAGGGGTGAAGATAAACATGGCAGAGGAGGAGGAGGTGGAGGTGGAGGAGGAGTCAGATTGTCTGTTTTGGTGGTCTGAAAAGGAGCAGGAAGTTGCTCTGATGGACGTAGCATGGCCCCAGGTGGAGGAATAGTTTGGGAGGGAGGGTCATGTGTTGAGGAGGAAGCATCCTCCCTCTGACCTGCCAGGCTGAAGCTGATAGAAACCAGATCCAGCTTTTTGGGGGTCACCTTCTGCTGCTGAGGGCTGGTCCAGACTCCCCCTTCCCCATTCTCAGGAGTCTTAACAAATGTCTCCCGATCGGTCTGGATGCACACCGTGCGGAACGATCTGTGTACAAAGTCGTCTCCCGTTGACACGGCGACGTCTTTGAGTTCTCGGCGGCGGTGGGCCCCGACCTGGGAGAGTTTGTCCTGCACCTCAGCCAGACGGGCGGCACTGTCTTCGTTCTCCACCCTCAGTCTGGAGAGCTCCCGACCAAACTCCTCCTGGAAATAATAAGAGTTAGACCCAGTTTGAATTAGGAAACAGAGTCACAATTTAGGAAACATGCTTAAAAAAAGAAATAAAAAAAGATCATGCAGCCAACAGAAAATGTTTTGAGGGTTGTGGAAATACATTCTTTCAAACTCTTATTGGCTAATGATAATAATCCAATTGTGGTGAGATCATTATCATGAATTATCCCATGATAATTAATGCACAAGAATAACAAACTGGGGCTAGTTTGACTTCATCAGTGGGGATGATGGTAACAACATTTGAATTCAGCAGCTTCACTGACCTGTAACTTCTCCAGCTCCTCTTTGCATTCTCTCTTCAGCTGCAGGAGAGCAGCCTGGTGCTCTGGGAGGAAACACAACAACAGTTCACAGTTCCTTCCTGCTACCACAAACATATGTTCACTATTACAGCTGTGGCGCTCAGGAGCACTCTCTTCATCATGTTAGTCATGTGGATGGGGGACAAGCTCAAGACAATCTGAGAACTGTGACTGATTCTACAAATCACATTCATGTTTGAGCACTAAGAGGGCTGTGGGCCGTTATATATAACAGTACGAAACTTCACCAGATGATGGCAGTAGAGCGTCAAACGTAAAAGAAAAACATGGTTCACTGGCATCTTGGAGAAAGTTAACCCAACATTTATCTTCTAAGCCACTTATTGAGAGGCCATACTGTTTTATATTACTACACTGAGGGGCCATTTTATTAACTACACCCTGTACAATATATTACTCAGCTATGAAACTTCTTCTAATGTTCAGTTTTTATTGACACAGTTGATATGATTGAACATCGAGGTCTTAGCTGATGCCGTTGTACTGCTATTGTTTTTAATTGTACACCTTGAGTGGCTTCAGGCAACAACAACACTAACAACAACAAGGTCCCATTGGGATTTTTTCAAATCGATTGCAGTCTGTGCCACATGTAACCCCGTGTGCTGAAGGTGTTGGAGGCTGGTTGGCTGTGGACGCTCACAGGGTGGAGTTGTGTTTACCGAAGCAGCAGAGCTTGATATTTAATCCAGCACATCACAGAGCAAACACTACTGGCTTTACTGCTCCGTCTGCACTGAGTTGTCATGGATATTTAGACCAGTTTAACATAATGTTGTTTTTTTTATTGTACAGGCAGGTGAGGTATCAATTGTATGTATTGATTCAGTTGTATTTAAGCAGAATTTTCTAATGATGATCCTGTCTTTAACAGCTGAAACCACACACTTAATGGTATATTTATATTTTTTTATCTGCTTTTTCCTTTATGACAGATACTCATTATGTGAGATTTGGAAATGACAACATGTTTCCTAGAAATAACACACTACTTTTGTTTGTGGTCTGCATTTTTTGTCTATGAATGAATTTTTTTCAGCAAACAAAGGAATTGTTCATCCAAAGCAACCTATAAACCATGATTTTTCAGAAACATATTCTATAAATGGCTGTACTTTGTGAACTTTGTGAATCAAATGTGAAAGCTCAGTTCATAGCAGAGTGTGGGTTTATCACTGAAAGGAACAGTATGTAGACGTTATCTGGATTTTTCAGCAGAAATTAAATAAATTGGCTATATTTTCATTATCGTATTATGTTATTATCACTATCTTTGAGCCACATGAGGAGCAGGTCCTCTTCCTATTGACCGCCATGTTTCTACAGGAGCCCAGAATGGACAAACTAAACACTGTTTTTATGTGACCAGATAATCAACACGCATGGACAGGTAAGAGTGAACGGATTCAGTCTGCAACTTCACCACTAGATGTCACTAAATCCAGAAGAAAAGAAAGTGGAGACCGTGACCACTTACCACGAGATAGGAAAAGCTAACGGTGTTGAAAAAAATATGAATTTATATAAATTTGAGAGTACCTGCTTCTGTGTATTTCAGCCCAATTTTTTCCTCCTTAAGTGGCGGCCAGATGGCGTGCAGGCGACCAGGAGTTCTTTCCTCTCCCTCTCCTGGGGTGGATGCTTCTGACTAAGAGGAGAAAACATAAACCGTTATTATCATATTCTAATCATTTATAAAGAGAGCTCCTTAAACACAGGGCAGTTTCTAATCGCTCTGGTAAAGCTAGTTGAAGCTCGATGCCGACTGATACGCAATTCGTACTTTGCCATCAGCTGCATCTTTCTTCTCCGGCATCTTATTGGAGCTTCTCTCAAAAAGCACTCGAAGTGCATCTTTATCAGCTCGTATCTTCTTCCTCACTGCCTCCAGGTCCACCTTCTCTGCTGGGTCCTTCTTCAGAGGCTTCGGGGTGAAAAAAGCTTTGAAGGCATCGAATGCAGCCTCGGCACCAGAAGGTTTTGGGGACTCAGATGAAACATCTGCATCCTCCCCTGTATCAAGTTCTTGCCTATCACCATCTTGACTTTCTTCTAACTCATTTTGATCCTGGTCTGCATCAGCCTCCGTTTCCTCTTTCTCATCTTCTCTCTTTTCCCGGTTCAGGAACTGGGAGATCTGGTCCAAGAAGCCCCTCTGAACTTTAACGTCCTCCTGCTTCTCTGGGAACAGGTCCCTCCTCGTCCCTTGAGATGAAGGTTTGATCTGGGCCACGGTGTCATGCTCGGGCCCGACCACCCCCTTTCTCAGGACTCTCAGGCCGCTGAAGAGGGCTGGGAGCTGGATCGGCTTGTCTGTAGGGGATCCTGGGTTGAAGGTGGTTCTGGTGGTGGTGGATCCAGGTGGAGGGTTATTGGCTGCAGATGTCGTGAAAATATTTGTTGAGGTGTCTTTGGTGCGGGGAGCGTGATGGAATTGCGCGGAAAAGTCTGGAAATTCATCATCTTCCTCTTCCTCGCTGCCATCAGTTTGTGTTACTATCGGTTCAACCTCTTCCTCAGCTGCAGGTCCTGTCTGAGTCGCCGTTATCACCGCCTCTTTGACGTTAGAGGTTTCACTTTCTGCAGATTCACTGGGACCAAAACCAGCATCTGAGCTGCAAGTAGTTTCTGCAAAATCTTGCACAGACTCCTTCAAGGTGCGTTGATCCAGCAAGTCCTCTGACGTGTGACAACCCTCTTTAACTTTATCACAGCAGTCGTCTGGCGTCTTATTGTGCTCTTGATTTGTTGCAAAGGTCTGTTTCTCCGAGCCATTTATGGCCACGCTTTGCTGCTCTGTTAGGTTGACATTATTTATCTCCTCTCCTGTCGTGTCTGAGTCATTTCCTGCGTCTCTCTTTCGTATATGTCCCATCGATTCAGAGGTCATTTTCTCCCCTTCTTGAGGCAATACAGCGTGTGATAAGGAGTCGCTATTCCCCACAGCATCTTCAGAACTCATGTCCCCATTTTTCTCCAGATTAAAACTCAGCTCTCCTTGAATTATGTCCCGATTCTCCTCCTCTGAGAGGCTCCTGAAAAACTTTAGGACGGCTTTTTGCTTCTCCATCGCTCACAAGTCGCTCAAAAAGAAAGCATGGCATTATCTAGAGGGAGCAGGAAGTTCCTTGAAAAAGCTTTTCCCACAACGTCAACATTGCAGTATTTAAACCGCTCGTATGTGAGAGGTGCAACATTGTGTTATCTTACATCAAGAAAACAAATGTAGCCTGAGAAGGTGTGCAAGCATCTGTGTGGCATGCACTTGTTTGTAAAAGCGATTCCAGGATCATGCAACGGCGCTTTACGTTCAACAATAGCCAGAAAGTTTCATGTTTAAGTCAATAAAGTCACCATTTGTGAAAATCCGACCTGTTTCTGCTCCAGTTTGTTGTTAAATAGATGAATCCTTTCACGGCTGTCTTACCGGAGAACTAACGTTACCAACATAAAACGGGAAGTTAGTCCCTCAGTGTGCCCAGTAACAGGAGAGAAATCCACACAGTAATGGAAAAGGGAAGAGTTTTCCATGCCATGGCTCCGTGGCTCTGTCGGCCAGAGTGACTCAGCTCAACCACAATTAAAAGTCAGATCCAAGTCCTGATTTTAGCTTCCAAGTTCTGCCTCCTTTTTCTCTCCGGCTCCTCTATAGCTTCAGTAAGAGTTTGCAGAGCAGCATCGTGGAAAGACATCCTGCAGATGGTCACGGTGTAATTGGAAGCAGATGGTGACTTCAGCTACTGTTTGTGAAAACACCCTGACAGATCCGTGAGCCTTAAGGCAAAGAAAGCCACCCAGAACAGATGGAGGGCCACCGCACCCACAGCTGAAGGAGGGTAAACAGGACCGCCAGGGATCACTTGGTAAACGCAATGGCCAGTAAAGCCACAGTCACAGGGAGGTCTCTCAGCTCCGCTGCAGGTACTGAGTGACACCTGCCTAATCTGGGCCTCTAAGTGGGTTTCACCCCACCTGCACTGTTAATCAGCTCACGTTCAATCTGACATGCTGTGGAGAGACAGAAAATGTTCTGTCAAATATTTGACTTGTACAGATTCAAAGATAATGTTTCTGGCTTCGCTGTTTAATGCTTTCCTTTCCTTTTGTGCGTAAAATAAGTCAACAAACAGACACATTAATAGGTTTTCAAAATAAAGTTACAGATAAATTAAGGTGGTGACAGATTAATACATTCCCAAATGTGAGATATATTTAAAAAAAAATTAGCACATCTTACAAAAAGTAACAAACATTTATGTTCTCCGAACTGGTGTCACAATCAAGGACAGGATAGTAGAGATGAGATCAATACTAAAGAAGAAGATCATTTTGGAGAGAAATCCATAAATAAATATAATAAAAGTAAAAATGATTTAAAATATAGAACAATAAAATAAAACAAGTACTTAACTAAATAAATAGAAAATAAGAACTGAAAGATTAAACGCTTCATAAAGCAGTGTATCATAAAAAATAAAAAAATTTTAAATATATCTTGTAAGTGAGTTTAAGATGTGAAAACAATTTTATATAACATCACAGAGCAAAAACTCTTAATATGTGCACAAATCCAGACACAGACAAACGTTTGGACTGGCCAACTTTTCAAGCTACACCTGGAAGTGCCTTCTTCTACTGTTTTTCATGGACTGAATGAGACGGTAAATGTTGGCCCTACACCTTCGCTGGCTCATGTTTGGGTTATTCTTAGTCCTCAGGTTCCACCCTTGTTTGCTTTTATATTACGTTATCACAGCCAGCAGCAGTTGAGTGACATGTTTACTGAATTACACTGCCATGACACTTTCTCTAAGTACTGTACTCCAACACATGGCTGTTACCCTGCAGCGGCGTCTTATCCCGTACACTAAATAGTACGGATACTAATAGTGTTTTTGCATTCCCTAGGGAGGGACACTGTGGCTGTTATTATGTGAGCTGTGTTTATGTAATAACGAACACAGATAATCCCATGAAATAGCATTAGAATCAGAATGAGCACTCCTGAGCAAACACACTGGACGTTATCCAGCATTGGAAACATTTTCGACAACTTAATACTTGGTTGAGTTCATAGCTTCAGTTTGGATGTGGTATATAAAGAATAAAGACCATATTATCATCTCCATTCTTTTTACTTTGAATTAATTTCAAAACATATCTCTAGTGAGCAAGTTCACAATTTAAAATAAGATTCTGAACACATTTCAAAAAAGGGATTTTGCATTGCATCTTTGCATGAGAAGTGCAACTGATTATTATGTTATGTGAATTGTATTGTTGTTGTTCATATGCATGTGCTGTGTGGGAAAATGGTCATGAAATGGTCAAAGATGTATGTAATTCCTCTGAACTTTCAACTCCTCATGCCCCTGTGTACAGAGGGGAAGAGGGCGGAGCTTAAGAGCTTTAAACCCCAGCAAACTACTATTTCACGCCAATACAGATACCATTACTTAAACAAAGTATGCATACAGTCACATTAATCCTTATGTTATGTAACCACAAGGAAGTCTTTGTTACACACACACACACACACACACACACACACACACACACACACTAGACAGAAAAGGTGCAGAAATAGTGCATCTGAGTCCAAACCCTCAACAATATGGCACTTTTTTTTTTTATTATGACTTTTTAATCACCACACATGCAGGCACTTTTTGGATAAATTGTACTTGTAAGAGTAGTTTTAATGCAACATACTTTTACTTTTACTTGAGTACATTTTTGAAGAAGGGGCGCTACTTTTACTCCGCGCTTCGCATTTCGTTCCGCTCGTTACTTTAATTATTTTACCCATTTTTTTTAATTCAATTTAAGACTTCCGCCAAAGGCTCTCACGTGACTCCGTTTCACCAATCAAAGCAGCCAGACAGTCACGTGACGGCACACAAACTCTCCGCGCCGGGTTACACACACAGCACGGGGAGAGCACGCCGGGGAGTAACGTGGAAGAACATGGCCGAAACAACGGCGTGTTATTCGGGATCGCGGAAAAACAAAGGTCCAGACATCCAGGCTCGGGGGTGCGTGAGCTCGGAAGTAAGGCCGGCCGCGGGTGCTCTGTCGCGGGCCAAGCCCACAGCCCGCCCCCCCCCCCCAGGGTCACGAAACTTCCATTACCAGGGGCGAGTACACGTTAATCAAGTCATGTTTGAAGAGTTCAAACAAGGCGATCAAGTGCTTTTTACGAGGCACTGGTTTACAAACTAATATGTTCTAATAATTATGAGTGTCAGTCTGACACAAGAGAATGTCTTTTAAAACTAAAGATAAATTGAGCATGTTTCAGGATTTCTGAGTGCTGTTGTGGCTGAATTTACCTAAAGTTATATTATTTTGTAAAGATGAAATGTATTATTTTTTTAATTAAATGGATATTGTTTGGCAATTTGCACATTGATATTTCATATTATGTCTATTTTCAGCGCATGCTCTGATTATATAAACAGAATTGTTACTCAGCAGTTACTCTTGTGTGTTTTTTTCACTATTTTCTAATAGTAATTAGTAGTTAATAATAGTAATTGTTTGGATGACTACCTTTTACTTCTATTTGAGTAATATTATTCTAAAGTAACAATATTTTTTACTTGATTACAGTTTTTGGTTACTCTCCCCACCTCTGCGTGCTGTTCACTTTCATAAAAAGTTACAAGTTCATGCACTTACACCATGATGCATTTTATTCTTGTCGTCTTGTTTTCACCCCAGATTACCCACGTTTCATAACAGTGTCGGTTTACTTCCCTGTGTTTTGGCCCAGTCTCCGTCCCAGTGCTTTCGTGTGCAACGGGTAAAGTATCATGCTCAGGATTACTGGTGCACACCATAATGAGCCAATAATCTGCAAGTTGTCTTTGTAGTTGAACACAACCCCTTTATTTGAAACTGGCAGTCAGGGTGGTGAGTATTTAAAGAAGAACCCCAGTCTAGGTAGTATAACGGGGATCAAGTCTTTAAAAGCGCTCACCTGAAACTCCGGTGGGAGAGGCGTGGATGGCGGTGTATCGATGATGTCATCCTCAGGAGCGGTGATGCGCAGGAAGTCGATGTGTTTCGGTCTGGAGGGATGAGAAAGTGACCTGCAGAAGGCGAGAGACTCCTCGACTTCCTGCTGCCAGATCTTCTCCTGTCTCTGCAGAGCCTCATCTGAATCGGAGCAGAGTTATAATCATCTCATGTCAGTGACTATCTCCTGTGACTGACATGGATCTGCTTCTTTCCAAACAGCACTGACAAAAAAAAACCCTCCAAAGTCATTTAATACATTGTATTTGAATGTCGTAGTGTTGCAGCCAGAGCGGCGGGTCCCTCTGAGGAAAATTGCTTTATTTCTTCCTCTCATTTTGGAGGCAAAATGCTTTCTAGAAGCGACCGACCGAGTTAAATCAAATGAATCAACACAGAGATCTCTGACTGATTCTCCAGCTCGGCAGTAAATCTTGTGCATTATGCAACAGTATCACCATGAAGATATAAGACAGAACTTCACTTACAAATGAATAGCAAAACCTCTCTATCTC
Organism: Chelidonichthys spinosus; assembly: GCA_029853015.1. Lineage (NCBI taxonomy): Eukaryota > Metazoa > Chordata > Actinopteri > Perciformes > Triglidae > Chelidonichthys > Chelidonichthys spinosus. The sequence goes on along the minus strand of CM056838.1, from coordinate 12,082,172 downwards.
TCTTTGCAGCTCCAAAGCAGCATAAAACACTAACTTTATTTGACGTGTGATTATAAATTATTATTATACATTTGGATGCATATTTAAGTAAACTTACTCTTTCTGTTCAAGAATCAGGGTGCTCCAATTCCTGAATGTAATTATTTATAATTTATAGAAAACTAATATCAGACGGCAGCTCAACCTTCAGTAGAGGAAGGTTTTCTTTCACTTCATGAAACCGGATTTTCCCGATTTATTGCTGAGCCGGACACGTAGTCCTCACTCTGTCATTTGGGAACAGAGGAAGAAGCCATTCCACAGTAAATCCATCCGTATCATTGGGGATCAGGCCGCCAACAGAGACGACGGCTGTGTAACTTTCAGCGGACACATCACCGTCCTCAAAGCCAGATTAAACAGTTTAGGAAAATGTGTTATCTGTCCTCCATTTGACCACACTGAAGAGAATACTGGATTTTCAGACTAAAGCCCTCGGAGGGCTCTGCGTGTCTTTCTTCCTCTCACTCTAATCATCATCCTCTAAAGATGCGCTGCGTTTCACGAAGCTCAGAGCACTAATCCTATTTGGACAGCCTGGCCGGGCTCTCCTTACTGAAAAGTGAGGACGAGACAGCCTGAAACTACCTGAATACCAGGCTCGGGCAATCAGTTCTATACAACAAAACGTTACAGCTGCTTTAAGTTGCTCAAATAATCTTATCCTGCATTGTCTCTGCAGATACATCATATTGAATATCAGCTTCCAGCGCTGCATTTAAGATAAGTGATCCTTTTAAACTCAAACAGAAAGATGCTCCGACAAAAAAACAACATTTTGTGACGTTTGTATCATGTAGATAAGTGGTGACTACACTACACGACAATATCGTCAAAACCCTGGCCAGCCCGGGTCAGTGCCAGTGCAGGGCTACGAGGTTACATCCACATCAGGTGCTCACTAGTATATCATGCCTGAGTGAACACACACACACACACACACACACAACAGACGTGGTGGTATGTCAAACCAGCAAGGGGTCATTATTTACAGACTACCACACATCCTTCCAGTCTGCTTCTGCAAACGAGACAGACATCTGCTCCTCTTCCTCTTCTGTTCACTTCACTAACCGACCACTGAAAGTTAATGTCATGCTGTTTTTTTTTTTTAGCTGGAAACTTTCTAAAGGTATTTTTTTTCTCCCTAATCCACCATCTGTCTGACCACGAAGCATATAATGAAGTTTAATTAAATTAACCGGCTTCAAGTTGGACTGGCTGTTGAGCCTCTATATCTTTTGTTATTATGGGACCAAGTCATTGTTTTGAACTTTGAGTTCCAAGTACTAAACAAGTCATATTTCACTCTTCACTAAATGTAACGCCATTTTAACAACGGAGTAACTTTAAATTACAACCAAAAGCTCCAGAGCAGCTTCTTAAATGCACCTTGTGGTCAGACTTGTTATCTGGACAACAGAGTAAAACTGTAACATAATATATAATCGTATCAGTGCAATATGATGCTGCTGAATGTTACAAATAATATGTATTTATTGCCCATCCCCATGTGACTCGTTGTTGAAGCATAATTAACATCATTACCTGAATAGAGTAGATCGTCTTGTCTGGTCTCCGTCTCACCCGTGCATCTGGACGCCTGTGTCTGGTCCTGGTCACTCTTCCTGCTATTCTGCTCATCACTTCCTGTCCCGCCACAGCCTCCAGCCCCCCGAGGGAACCAACTGTCTTCAGCTGAGCTTCTCCATCCACTGTGATACTCGCAGACGTCTTTTTCATCCTGGTCGGTGCAGCTGGACAGACTCGGCGTGAGTGAAGGCGACAGGATGGGCGACATGCCCTCAAAGCTGATGGATGTTCTCGGAGAATCAGCCAGGATCGGCGACAAAGACAGTGAGGGTGAAAGAGAGGGTGATAAATCATTTGGCACAGTAGAGGTGAAATGGTGAGAACGTGACGGTAGGTTCAGGGGCCTTCTTGTTGATCCTTCAAAGTTTGGCTCATAAGAAGTTTTCTCAGCCTGTGCGAAGGGTTCGGTCTCCATCTTCAGGACCTGACGAAGACTCCGACTCAGAGCTTCACCCAGAGCTTGAAGCTCCTCAACCAGCGGAGGCACCACTCCATTGCACCCCTCGTTCTGGGTTTCACCCAAGCATCCGCCTGAGATCAACTGAGCTCCATCCCTCCCGTCGCTGCCTCCTTTGATCCAGTCGGAGCTGGTGACACTCACCCGGCGTATGATACCTTCCACCTCCTCGATCTTGCCCATTACTCGCCGCGCTGCAGCCTTCTTCCCCATCTCCTCGTACCTCCACGGAGAGGACTTCTCCCCTACATCTTCTGCCCCCTTTTCTTCATCGGTATCTCTTTTCTCTTCTCTTTTCATAGTGAGGGAGATTGAGTACATATCGTTGTCGTATTCGGAGAGGTCTGTGTCAGAGTCGGGGAAAGCACATTCTTTCTCCTTCTCGGATAAGTCATATAAATAATTTCTCTTTGCAGACAAAGCATCAGGCAGCTTCACTCTCCATGTAGGCTTCAGCTCCTGTGGATTCTCATTTCCCACAACTCTGTTTCTCCGGGATGCAGGAGTGCACAGGTTCATCCCGTCTTCCTTTATGTCACACTCCCCAAAATCAGGCGAGCTTGTAATGCGGAGCTTTGTCTGCCTCCTGGCCTCCTGAGGCTTCTGTGGAGCGCCGGGTGTCCTCTTGATGTTATGCTGGAAGCCACGGGCGTAAACGAGGTCGTGCATTCTTCTCCTCCTCTTCCGAGGAATCCGTAGTGTGGGGGATTTCGGTAAAGCATCCAGGAACTCTGCATAACCATGAAGGTTTGGCTTAAGTTTTGTACTCTGTTGGTTGCCCATGCTCTTTGAGGTCTGGTACTCCAAACCAAACGGGAACAACTCCGTCAGCCAGAACTCAGAGGAGTCATCCAACACTTTGAGGGTTTCCTTGAAGTCCGGGAGGCTGAATTTATCTGTTACAGCTGGACCCTCCTCCTGGTCGTTGGAGGTCAGACATCCTTGGTGCTTCAGGGGGGCTTTAAAGGGGGACGCTAGGCCCCTCCAGGGGGAGAGGGATGGACTCACACTGCTCTTCTCGCTGACCGGGAGGTAGAGGTTTAAGGAAGCACGAGTGTTCTCCATGATGATATTTAATGAAGCAGGAGACGATTCCTTTACAGCATGAATGGATTCTTTGGAGCGGTTAGACCACTGAATCCTGACACAGAAAGATAGAGTTTATAGATTTACAGTAAATAAGTGGGTATGCATGTTTCCACTTGCAGATAGATGACAGGTTTCTCAGGTGTTTATTACACCAAACTTGAAAAAAAGTGCTAGCTGTTCAAACAAACTAAACTAAACTGTTTGGGTCTCGAACACCAACCTGATTATTCTGACAGCTCATGGACAGCAAAGGTTTAAAATGCTGCACAGTGTAGTCTCCAGGTGATACTTAATATATATATACCCTATACATTAAGGTCATTTTACGGGAAAATCTTTGGAAACTGACTCCTGACTCACAAAGTCCATGGATAAAAGAATTAACTAATATTAACTAACATTGGCTCCCTGTATGTCAGAGGATTGATTTCAAAATCCTCCTGCTCACATATAAATCACTACATGGTCTAGGACCGAAGTATATCACTGATATGCTCCCACTACATAAGCCCTCTAGACCACTAAGATCTTCTGAGACCAATCTGTTAGTGATTCCCAGAGTAAACAACAATCACGGGAGAGCATCATTTAGTCACTATGCAACAAATGGCTGGAATAAACTTCCTGAAGATGTAAGACTTGCCCCAACTCTGACCACTTTTAAAACTAGACTGAAAACTGTTATGTTCACCATAGCTTTCTGCTAAATCTTTTAATGTCTGCACTGTTTTTAATTATTGCAAATATGTTTTTATTCTATTTTCTTTCTGTAATGCATTTTTAAAATTTTTATTATTTTCTTTTAATTCTTCTATTTTTCTTTTCTTTTTTCTTCTCACTTTGTTTTATGATGTGAAGCACTTTGAGTCTGCCTTGTGTATGAAATGTGCTATACAAATAAAGTTGCCTTGCCTTGCCTTGCCTAATATAAGTACATTTACTCAAGTATTTTACTTACATACAACTTTGAGGTACATTACTTGAGTATTACCATTCTATACTTATTATTTATACTTTTACCTTACCTCATTTTGGAAGCCAATATTGTACTTTTTACTCTACTACATGAATTTGACATCATCAGCCTTTATAATCAACTAATACATTATAATGGGCTGTTATAAATTAAGCTTCCAGGCAGAATACAATGTAGTAGTTACATCGCATCACTAATTATAATCTTAAAATACTTTACTTAATTGTAACGGGGTACTTCTCCATTGCAGTATTGCCATTTTTACATAAATATCTGAGTACTTCTACCACCAACGCTTAGTACAGTTGACCTTTGTTATTTTATTTTCTTTTGGTAAACTAAAAATGTTTTTAAAAAGTACTTAAAACATGTCTTCCACTTTATTGGTGATGCTTAAAACAAGATTACTTTGCATAATATTTTTCAACTTTATCATATAATATATATGTATTTTTTTAAGGTACAGGAAATGTCATTCACTTACTCTTATTTGTCGCATCTTTCCGTGGAGCAACAGGTTACTCTTCTGTTGCTGCGACACTCAGGCTGACAGAATAGCTCCCGCCCACTCCAGTGACGCGTCCAAGTCGTCCAATCTGCACCGCGTGTGAGAATTCGAATGGCTCCTATTGGTTCCTCAGGTAAGACTGACTACCATTAATCCGTTGAGGAGGTACTGAGTGCAGAAGCCAACAGACGGTGGGCTCAGTGAGGGTTTCTCCCCGATCAATCTAATCCACTTTAGACGGATCTACTGAATGAACACAGTAACCACAAGTCACCGTGTTTTATTCTTGTATTCCTATTTTAGTAGTAGTAGTAGAAGTATCATATTGTTTCCTGTGTATCTTGTGATCTCTATTGTGAAATATTAACATTTTTCAGGTGAAAGCTTCAGATACTGTAGTATTTTTTATTTGTTTATTTAGAAATTGTGCACATAAACTTAAATAAAAGAGTATAAAATATAAAAGCTGTTCTGAACTCTAAATTAATATATTATATTTATTTCCTTATCATTACTGGTTGATTACTGTGCAAGCAGAATGTTCATGTAGCTGTTGGAGCTACAGCTAATTTGAACTACTGTTGTTGGGTAATTTAACCTGATCACCTGTGTTGTATGTATGCAATCTTAGGCAAAGTAAGCACATGCAAGTACAAGTAAAAAGTCATTTTCCCACTGAGAAGTTGTGAATTCAAAGTATAAAATAGCAAGGAAATGTAAATAATAATTTCAGTGCAGACTAATGAAATACTCCTTCCAAAATAAATAATGTGAGTTGAGGCCAAAGACGTATATCTCCATGTCAACCTGCAGCATGGACGTCACATGCAGACCATCGACTATTTAGGTCAGCCGTGCACTATGCTGAGCTGCACACCGGTCAGTGTGTCCACCGGGCTAATCTGACCCACTGGCCAGCTGTCTGATGATTGACGGATTACAGAAGTTTAAAGAAAGCAAACAGCTGTTAACTTCACTGAAATACATTGACAACAACATCTCTAAAGGTAGTTTTGAAAAAAGTAGATAGATTAATTTATTATAAATAATTAAGATGTTGGAACATCAAAATCGATTTTTATATACAGGAAACAGGTTGGCAGAATACTGTGCATCCTCAGTACTTTTTTAATGGACACATTTCTACAACATAATAGTTCTTATAGTAAGAAAACAAAAAATAAAAAGTTAGATTGTGGTTTTATTAACTGCATTTCAGCTTTAAAGGACAGTTAGAATGGTAGCTCACTGTATGACCACTAGATGTCAACAATGTCTTGGCAGGAGGCCTGATCTGATCCGGAGCAGGTTTTTCTCGTGGGATCACATATCGACACTTGGTCGACTGACTGACTGACTGACTGACTGACGTTACAGGTAGATGCAACTAAAGCTGACTGTCTGAACATAATCTCCACTCGAACTACGTGTGACTTTTATTACAGAGTGAACTATTTTAATTGATAATGTGAGATCCTCTCACTGCCCTTGAAGATCTGCATTGGATTCATTAGAAAGGAGAAACAATATATATTTTAATTAATACAAATATATATATAATATGGTAGTTATTGCTGATCTAATCTAAAATAACACAACGTGCAACTCGTGGCTTTTCTATAGTGCAATAAAAACAGGTATTTGTGACTCATTAAACATAAAAAATATCTTCAAAACAGCCTAAGATTTTACAGTCTGTTATCACTCCACCTTCACTCGAATGAATAAGCAAAGAAAGCAAGTGATGAATAAGCAAGCTGGCAAACAAGTGAGGATAAAGTTGCGTGCGCATAATTATAAGCAGGGAAATATGCAATTAAGCAAGCTGGTAAGTTGCCTCTGCTTAATAAGCAACAGAGCGAGAGATGTTTTTTTTTCCTTCCAAGAAAACAAACCGACGAGAATCTATTTAAAGTCGCATGACACGTTGGAGGTGGGGGTCGCGTGCACAAAGACATATTCATAACTTTGCATTCTGCTGTGCGTCACTGTCGGACAGGGAGCCCTAAAGAATGCTGACTCAGTCACTGCAAACATGTTTAAAAGTACAGTGAGTTTACCTCGCGAGCATCATCACCAGCGGGGCAGCATCACCATCGCAACCATCACCAACCACCATCACCATCGCAACCACCACCACCACCACCACCACTGTCCTCTGATGCTCCGTCCGCACTGCTGCTGCTGGTGTCGGGAGGGAGGAGGGGGAGGAAGAGGGGTTAGGTAGGTGGGCGAGGAGACGAGGGGAGGAGGGGGAGGAGGAGGAGGAGGAGGGGGCTCGGCCGGGCTGCCCTATATGGCTGTGGATGAGCTCTATGCTAATATCGGCTCGAGAGGCACAGCATCGCGTTTCTGCCGGCAGTCAGTGGTGGCTTCCAGAGTCTGAGCAGGCTCCTTCACAGCCATGGCTGAGGGCGGAGAAGGGGAAGACGAGATCCAGTTCTTGAGAACTGTAAGTAAAGACAATTTCAGCGGGCGCGTGCCGCCGAGCCCCCCCTTTTTCGTCGCGTGTGCCCTCAATTTCCTTTCGCCAATTAACCGCCCAGGGGCGACAGGCGTCAATTAAGTGGATCACCAGATCCGAGTTGGATTATTGTGGAAGTTTCGGAAAGAAAACGCATCGCCAGTGGTTCATTTTACTTCGCTTTGTGCATGACTGATGATTTTTTTTATTGGGAGGGGGGTGGGGAGGTTGCCGCAGGTTGCACGCCACCGCGCACCTGTCGACAGGACTCTTGATGTGGGCAATCTCAATGAGACTTCCCTTCTGCTGGTGCAAGGGCTGAAACCACTCCACACTTGCCATTTATAATACAGCCGCTTCTCATTACCCATCATTCGTCGCTTTCCGATCAGTCTTGTTGTCTCTCTCTGGGGACGCCTTGGACGAAAATATATCTATTGTTGTTGCTATTCATTACTTTTTATGGATGCATTCTTCCAAGACTTTCAATAAGTTGCGCTCGCGCCCGCAAACCGCCCCCTGCTGGTTTGCTATTTTAGTTGTTTGACGCAGATCGCTTACGTTGCCTCGGCTCCGTGCAGCCGTGTTGGAAGTGATATGACGGCTTGTGTTCTTCTCCTGAAGCTGTGTGACCCAGGTGTTGCACGCAGAGCAGGGAGACTGAGGACGCATGCGACGTGCCCGCACAGCAGCCATGTCTGCCTCCTTCCACACCATATACATCTGCTTTCGTTGCTTTATTATCCTTTTGTTGATTTCAACTGCACATTACTAGTTCATTATCATAGTCAACTATCCTGTAATGAATGTCACATTCATATACATTCACTGAGATTTAGATAGTAATGGTGTTTTTGCATTTTAGTCCATTTACTAAAGCATTTGTACTTGACATGACAAGTAACCGTTGAGCAAACAATGCTGCAGTGATTTCAAAATGTGGACCATTGGCGTCCATTCATTTTTGTACGTTACGAACAACCTGCTGGTTCATTTGAAGACCTTGCTTGAGTTCGTGCGGTCATGCATTTCGGATAAAGTAGCGTGAACAAAAATAATAAATAAATGTGATAGGCACTAATGGAGCTTATAGATTTCTGCGCTGTATAGAAAGACATAACCAATGGCTGCCTTAAACAAGAGTATTACACTGCACTGGTCCTTCAGTTCCTTGTTATTAGTTCTTCGATCCTACATTCCCCATAATGCAACGTGACATATTCTTTCATTAGACTCATTTTCCTGGAATAAAGTATAAAGAATTCTACTACCGTTTTCACACAATAATACTTCATGATGTGTAAAACCAATTTAATTTACTCGAAAACATTCTGCTTGGGCCTTTTTAAGAGACGCTCTCTTGGTTTTGTGTTTCCACTGACGTCCGTTTGGCTGAACGCCGACTACACAGTAGCTACTCCTCTCTCATGCCTTTGAGATGTTGATGTACACAATATAATTCATGTATATATAATCCCCGTGAAAGCCTCGGCTGGTTGTTAGTGGCAGGCGGGAGCCCTTAACAGCTCCTACTATTTGTGATGCCAGTGATATGCTGACCCATGCCTCTCGGATTCGACTGTCACAGTGGCATGCTGGTTATTTGATGACAACAGTGGTTTGAGTGGAGGGGGGTTTCCCTTGAGCCTTGTTATCAAACCTCAGTGGCGAGGGAAACGGGCCCTCACACGAAGCCCTAAAATAAGAGGGCTAATTGAAACACAATATGTTGCGATCTGTCGAACATTATGGTATAAGCCTGTGTGCAACTGGCATGTCTTTTTTGTTCAATTGATTACGTTTCAGTTTTGGAAGGAAAACGCTGTAGGTTTTCTATTTTTTTCCCCTACCAAGTCCTGATATTTGTAAGAACTAAAACAGCAAAGCGTCCCGTTACTGGATATGGCTGTCAGGTGTTGACAGAAGTCCAGACATTGTGATTCAATCTCAGCACCGCCACAGTCTCACCTTGCTGTTGATGTGTAATGTTGGGAAAGTTGGCAGTGATGAGAGCTTCTCTGTCAAAAGAAACTGAGGAAAATATTACACCGCCACTGCAAGATGAAGACTGTGCTCCCTCCTGTCACCTTATAGATCAACACCGAAGCCGATAATGGAGATACAACAGTTTACATGAATGGCAAAAGGACTCAAGACTGTATTGAAATCGTTTGCCCACAAATTAGGAATTGCTTTTCTTGAATAGTGCATTGACTCCCCCAGAGATTTGATTTTGAATGGGGGAAAAATGTCATATTTTCTCACAAACAAAGTACAAAATACAATGGTTTGTTGGTTATCTTTAGAGGATGATCCGTGGTTTTGGCTTTAATTAATGCAGCAGTCAGAAAATGTGCAAGTCATAGTGTCTCCTAGTGTTCCACTAATGACGTGGTGTTGTTTGTTGTATTTTACTGGTTGTGTTGCTGTGTGATCCAATGATGGTATTCTGAACCAAGCCAACATATTAACTTGCTTCTTCTCTGAAATGGCACTCAAAGGTATGTTGTCATTGTCATGGTGAATGCTTTGTAACCAGACCATTGTCATGTTTTATTGAAGATTGTAGAATCTCTCTATGTGGTGGATTTAAAACTGACCATGCTCCCCCGCATAGTGATTACCCAATCACGGCTTAGCAGCAGTATCTAGGCATGCTACACTTTGGATTTCTCCACATGCTGAAGCTGTGTGTATGAGGTAATATAAGAGGGATATTCAGTGAATGCAGAGGTAAGGTGGTTGAAAAATGAAAGGAGTGAGGGATTTGTCTGCTGCAATACGTTGTAAACAAGGAAGCACACCTGAAATAGATGGTACATACACCTGTTGATACTGCTGATGCTTTTTTTAAATGATTTCTGCAGCAATGTCATATCTTACTCTAATTCTCAGAAATCTGTCTCCCTGATACTATGATACTTAAGCAGGAACCCAGAGGCCAATTTAAGGACCCAACATTGGAGACACCAGTAACACTTCAGTGTTGCGATGCTCAGATTGCTGTACATCATTTTTAATCAGGCTTTTTATATTGGAATTATTATAAGACGGGTGTTGTGGAAAGTTCTGAGTTGAATGAAAAGAAGGGTGATTTCTTTGGAGATGATTTGGAGGGAAAGAAATGAGTATTTTGGTAGACTTCCCACCATTATCATAACATTCATGTGAGAATGGGAAGCTTGTCTGGTGTAAATACAGTCACTAATTGGGGTTAAACTAAAGGTCAGTCTGAACTTTTTAGACATATGAGGTTTAATTTAAACGTAGTCGTCCAGGTGAGCTACTGTACTCTTACACCATTTTTAAAACCAGGTGATTGATGCTTGCACTCCGCCAGAAGCTCCTCGGGGCTTATTTGGAGTTTATGTTGTTCTGGAAGCCCTCTGCATACCAAGGCGAGGACTCTGGGGGTTTAAATTTAGCCTTTTTAAAGACGATGCTTCCACAGCACATACAGCTCTGCTCCCCTGGCACTAAACCACCCCGGGGGAAGCTTTAGTCGGGGGCAGCAAGAGACCAGTGTCTCTTTAACACCATGTTTATGGGGATAAAGTAGCGTTCAGAAATGAAACGCTTGCAACCACACAGCAATATACAGCATTTTCTTTAACCGTAATATGTCATATAAGTAATGGACGTTGTCACTGAGCAGAGATTTATTAAACCAATGAATGTGGTACAGCACGAATGCGATAATTAATTAATTAATTGACGACCAACTCCAAAGGTCCATTTAGTAGCTGCTCCGGCACTTTTGATCACATCACATCAGATAGAATATCAGTGACGTTTTTGGTGAAAAAAAAAAATGTCACCTTGGAAGCAACAGTTTCATATGAAGGAGTCTGAGGAGACGTTATACTGGAGGCCAATAATCGTGAGCATATGGCTTCTAATTATTCCATAGCCTGGACTAATGCGGCGTCATTTCTTTTGTGCAAAGAAAATCTATATCAATACTTAGCATTTGTTATCTCAGTAGTTGATGCCCTGAGAAGGTTGCCTCTTCGATGATGCAATAGAGACGGGAAGAGAGGCGGCATTCACCTTACGGCCTCTGGTGCACCTTCCTCTGATGATTCAAATTGAACGGGAAGGGTTTCCTCTGCATCTGATTGAGCCGTCTGTGATGGCAGAGCAACAGCGTGTTCTTTGGCAGCTCGCTGTCTCTCCAGTCGTGAGCGCTGAAGGGCAGCGAGTCTGCTGCCATCCCCATCATTAAACAACCTTGGTCTAAAGGTGGCGGGACCTTACATCACTAACTCTCCCGTCACGCTCTTAATGTGCAAATGAGACACGAGGGGTTTGACTGTTTAGCAAGATAATGGCCTTATTGATAATTTAAGTTGATATTATTTGTTTTTAAATTAAAAATGTATGAATTAGTGTGAAGATTTGTGAGAACTTGTGAGTAATAACATCGAGAGAATGTCCATTTAATTCAGTCTCTTTAGTTTCCAGAAAGAAGGCTGTCATATATTTTGCATAGTTATGTCTTTAACCTTGGACCGATGTTTTTAAAGTTTATTGAACACCCATAAATTATGAAAGTGGTGAAACGAGGCATGTCGTCACTTCAGCTAAGTTTGGCCTTATGTATGTGTTCATTCCTAAAATACTGTCGTCAAATGTTAAACAAATTAACTGTAAAACCATAAGAGTTACCTACTTTTACATATTTATTTTGGCCTTATTGCCTGGGGGGAATTAAAAATAACAAATTGAATTTAGCAACATTTTAGATTCAAAATCAATTCTTCATTTTTAATGATTGGCTCCAAGTTCAATAACTCGGCAATATTATGTCAAACTGCATGCATCAGGTTTTATACCATCACCGAAAATACTAATTAATTTAACTAATCTCAGTATCGGCAGGACTATCCTTCTAAGGATGCCGATGCCCTTGTGTTGATCCAGGCAGATTTAGCACCGGGATCTCAGTAAGAGCTGCAGCAGCAGCAGAGTGAAAGACTCTCCGCTCAAATAATTACCATCATTAATCAACAGAGGACGGAAAAAGGTGCCGACGTAGAGCCTCTTACTCTTTGGAGGATCCCGGCTTAGGGTCACGCGGTTAATTTTATTTAACGCCCTGTTATCAACTCCAAGGCCACAATGCTTCTCTTCTTAAGACCAGATAGTGTTGTTTGGAGCCTCTAATCCACCTTAAGGAGATTTTCTCAATCAGCCGCGTACTGCATGTAATGGGATCGTAGATGGACACGTTCTTGCAAAGTTTGTGTTAGGACAGGGCTCAGTTGGGAAAACATGATGTCACCTACTTCCATGCACCCGTCAGAGACGATGAAATCTGATCAAACCACAACCACATAGATACGTTCGACCTATATCTGACCTTTTTGGACACTCTGAGAGAGCGGGAACAGACCGATATATCATCAAGGCAAACTTATCTTTGTAGTAACATTATCTTTCAATCTAAACATTAGTATATTCACTGTCTTTTAGCTCTCTTTTTGGTCTCTACCAACTCATGAGGGAAGATGTCTCTTTGAGTTGCTGAATGCTCTACGGCTCCACTATGTTCACCTAACATGTTGCCAACTGTGTCGGTCTGCTGTTTGGTGCCCAGCAGGTAGTTTGGGGTTTTTAGAACTTGTATTGCTGAACTGCGGCCTTTCTTGGGCCAAAAAGTAACTCTAAAGTGGTAAGAATCAAGCAAGTTGTGGGCCCAATGGCTAAAAAATAAACTGCTTTCACATTGTCATCATAAGGCTATTGATTATAGGCACTGTTTAAACTTGTTTTCAGGGGCTTTAAGTTTGCTGAGCGTGAGCGTTTTACAGGATCGCCTTGCTCCACAGTCACTGGAGAGCTGTTGGGTGCCTTGCTCAAAGGTACCTTGCTTGCTTCAAACCCCAATTTTCTTGCAACTTAAAAAATTAGGCATTGTTTAAATTGCTGATCCCATTTGAATCATTTTGTGACAAGACAGGATTTAAGAATGTCTAACTTTTGGGAAAGCATGATTAATTTGTCGTTTTTACTAATGATTCACTCATCTTTACTGTCTCACTAAGCCCACCAACACCTTAGAAATCCCATTTTTTATATTTTGTCATGTGCATCCGACCACGACGGCTGCAGTCTAGGGATGACATCTTGTAGCTTGATAGATCTGAAAACCATTTCCAGCCCTTGTAGCGAGGGCGGTTTACCTTGTCACAAATTGCCGCTGATGTATTTCGAAAACACTGAAACGCTTATCGAATTTATCTTGTGTCACGTCCTCTTATTGACCCGCAGCTACTTGGTCCGTCTGAAGAATGAAAATCTAACCTCTGTGCAATCCATCGGAAGAAAGGGGCTCACCTTTTATCAAATCGCTGTCTTGTGAGGCTTTAGTGGCACGGGAGCTTAAATCATCCAAAGGTTGCGTTGGATTTACAGGATGGAGGGTGAAAACAACCGTCATGAGCTGCTGAAAAGACGACTTAAGTTAATGTTTTCGCTTCACCTGATCTATGCCCTGCTCTTTTCACCTCGCAGTCACACACACACACACACACGCCCCTACCTCTTCACAGACCACTACATCTGGCCTGTGTCCACTCTGTCTCGCCAGATAGGATGATGGACTTTACAGAGGCTCCAGCTTCGTCCCTGAGCGGAGGCCCCCCCATTTCTCAGCACTACTGGACGCCTCAGCCTTGCACGCATGGGGGGGGGGTCTCCATTATTTGAAGCTGCGCTAAAGCAATATGCATGCAACCTATGCCAAGAAAATCCAATTTGTTATAGGCACACCATATAAATCTTGGGAGTCTGTGATCCGTTGCGGTGGACCGCGGGGCAAAACGTACTTGACTGCAGAGTTTTATTGCCTTTTGCCCCGTTTTTTAATACTCAAATGTGCAGCGCATAATTAATTTGGACTCATGATGTCATATCAGACGTGCACACACACTTGCATATGGCTGCCGATGACATGTGACAGTGATGTCATCTTCATCGACGGACCTCGATGTCATTGAGGATCCTCTGAGGCTGTGTGACGGCTGTGATCACCTGCTTCCGTGGGGCAATTCATGGAGGTCGAGATGTGTTTGAAATAGCAATAATGAGAACGGAACACAACATAACTGGATGTATTGGCATATTTAAAATCTTGTCAACCACTTGCCACATGTTCCCAGTTTACTAATTCATATGTTGTCTGTCCATGTCGGGTTGGGCGAGGGCAGTCTGTCCATGAACAAGCTATCCAAACACTGCAGGAAGGATATTTTTGTTGAGTGACATCTGCCAAATCTATCTAAAATGTCTAAGGTCTAAGGCCAGGAAGTGCCACACCCTGAGGGAGCAGTAAGTGGCGACACGGAGCATCACAGTCCGAGAGCAGGAGCCCAAAAACCCAACGATTGTGGCTTTATCCTCTCTGAATGGGACCGTTGTGTGAGTGGTCCATAATGTGCCTCAAACGCACATTAATGTCACTATCTGTAATGGAGTGTACGAGTGCTCTGCAAAGCTGTTTAAGATGAAATTAATAATTTAGCAGGTTTGAGTCCTGACATTTCAAACTGAGGCAGTAGACGTACACACTGTAGCTCCACTTTAACGTCATCCTGTTTGTCCTCTGGAGCTGGATTTCAGAATCAGAAAAATATTTATTGCCAAATACATTTTCACATATGAGGAATTTGTCTTGGTCTTCAGTGCGCATGATATTTACAAACGATAAACTGTAAACAATAAAGCAAGTACTGCAGTCAAGAACACGAGTCGAAGTAAAAAAATAACGGCTGTTTGGCTAAGAGTCTTAATCTCACTTGTTTAAACGTCTCATAAATCAGTTATGACGGAAAGCAGTTTGGCGTTTTGCAGGAAACCGACCAAAGACGCGGTCCAGTGGAGCTGCTGCTGCTCAAACACACCTGAGGAGATGGTCGGTTATTCTGCAGTGGAGGGCCGTCGGCCTCTGTGTGGTTTAAATGAGCTCCAAATTCATTTCTCTACGTCTTTCTCCAAAGATGCGTAGATTTGAGTCCACATTGATGACTAACTGGCAACGTTTCATTGTGAGACACGGCTTCTGGTGAATGGAAGGGAATTAATTTTTGCACGACAATAAAGTTAATACGTTTATTTAATGAACAAGACCGTAAAACGTTTAACGGAAAATTTACCGCTTACCAAATCACAGAATAGTGTAGTGAAGGCTTTTATTTATATCGTGCATTTTATTACATTTCCCTTCATATAAAAGTCGCTTGTCTCCAAGGCATTTATTAATTTACTACATTTACTGAACCCTGCTATTTCTTGACAGATTAATTGGAACAAATGTATAATGACATTTTCCCCAAACTTTTCAAGGAAGTTACAGGCATCAATGTCAAAGTCCAAATGTCTGTCATTCACACATAAGAAGCACTTTCATCAAAGTTGATATGGATTTTTTTGTCAGACGGCTTGCTTGACCTGAATGGTCCATAGTGTGGTGGTACCCTTGTATCTAACTTGCATCAGATGGTATAAATAGACAGAGCAGCAACAGACTTGGTCCAAACCTGCTATAACAACGTAACACAATCCAGAAATAATGGGAATCTTTGGCTGTATGATGAAAATATGATTGAACAGCTAAAAAGGTGCTTCAAAGCCGGTGTCTCAGCCCTCCTCTGTCTCTCTCTCTGTGTTGTTGTTTTGGCTTCAAGTCCTCTTTTCCACCGTCACTGCACTTTGTCAGGCCCTCCGCTGCCTTTGATTAGTTTTTACACCATTTCTCCCATTTCCTACGGCTCTATGAGGGTTTAAATATGGAACACTGGTTCCTTTAAAGTTAGAACATCTTCATTATTTAGAGTGTTCATGGTTGACAGAGATTCTTCCGATCTGTATTAGCTGTGGCAAGTTTATCCCAATTTTAGGATACAGGCTCTGTTTTGTATTTAATATCGGAAACGAACTAATTTCGAAACGGTGCTGCGATAGGAACCAGCGTCCGCCTTTGATCCGGCTTATCAGCTTGTAGTTCTCACACCGTATCTATTTTGTTTTCCCTGTCGTGAGCTAAGCTTCGCTAAAAACACGTAGCTCGCCCTGCACTTAGCACCCTGTCTGACATTTATGAGAAACACGACCCCCGAGAAGTCAGAGCAATTCAGACGGTGGACACACCGAGACAGTGTGAACAAGGAGGCAAAACGTGCTGGAATCCTTTTAATTCCCTTCACTTTTTAAACCCCGCCTCTGCTATTTTTTTTGTTTTTTTTCGCCTTTCAAAGTCTGCCAGTTGATCCCAACTGAGCATGTGCAAAGCATGCGTGTCAAAATAGCAGCGCTGAGGGATTGAACAGATTCACCTTTTCTCAAGTTCACATTGGTGGCAGCAGCGGGTGAGTTGTGGGAGTTTATTTGGCACGCCGGAGCATCTGTAGCTCTCGGGTTTCGGCTTGTGGATGCATCGGGTCGCGCACACACACACGCATGCGCGCACACACACCCACACACACCTGTCGCTGTCCGTTAAGGGACACTGGATGCTAAGTGAACGAAGTAGAAGACGAAAAAAACGAAGAGATACGGGTGGGGAAGGGTCTGCTGAAGACACAGCCGACGGTGCTAGCGATCATTCAGTGGAAAGTCAAACCACATTGACACTGTTTGATAGGGTGGAGAAGTGTCAGACCTGCAGGGCCCAGAGGGATATCAAGGGGGGTGGTGTGGACAGGTGGGGTCGGGTTGGGCGAGGGCAGGGTCATGTTCCCCGCTCTCCACTTGGAAGCTGGGGAAAGCAGCCACCCTACCTCCTCCCGCTGCAGGCCAGGGCCCTATACATAGTACTGATGCTGCTCTTTAGCTGTCTAGCAGATGGTCACACTGCTGCTGCAAGGATCACTTTGCCTCAGATTCACCGGATTCTCTGGCTTGGAATCAAGTCAGGGGTGCAGAGACAGAGACATAAAGTGTCTTCGGAGAGTGTCTTGGCTGTTGGCTTCACACGGCCGCTTCATTAGTTGTTGAGATCCGGTCGCAGCGATTTTTAGAAGAGAACACCACTATCTATCCATTCTTGGCATTAAACGCCTCCAACTGCCTTGTCTCTTGAGGCTGTATTTATTTAGAGCGCCGCTGGCATCATCATCCATTCCGCTCTTTCTCCCGTTGCTTCACCGCTCGGATGACTGGATGGCATCCGGTCTACGTAGCCTTTTGATCCCAGTACAACTCTGGCCACTTCTAGTTGTAGAGCTGCACTATCAAAGCGAGCAAAAATCTATTTTTGTGCGTCTGAGCCTTCCAGTGCGGTTGTCAATTGTGTTGAAATTCGACTATGCGTGAATATGTGTCGTTTTAGTGATGGGATTGCTTCTATAGAGGACTCTTCATGTCTACATCTCGTTGAATTAATCACATTTACAGAACAACTTCTCACAAAAATATCAGCTGTAAGCAGTTCCATGATACTTAAAAGAGGCATGCCAGATACACACACGGACAGAGCATGCCACTAATGGTGCCAGGCCCCCTGCTGGTTTCATAAGGCCACCACCACCACAAACAGCTGAAAAGAAAGAAGTGTATTTACTCGATTTTAAAGAGGTGACAAGTCTTCAGTCATCCCCTGGCCATATTGAGTTTCTCTATCTGTAGCCCGAAACGAGCTGTGTTTGCTCCATCACACAACTGCCGGGAAGGCTGCAGCAGGGACTCGGAGCCAGCCTCGATGCTTTCTGCCATCGGTAATCACCTTCCTGAAGCTCAGAATTTGGACATTTAAAATGCTGCTGGTTTGGACTGATGTGCCAGATCGGCCCCTCATTCACTTCACTGTGACATTTAAATCTACAGTACTTCACTTCCAGTAAATGTACTCTATTTTTTCTTCTTTTTTTTACTGCCCCGTAACACAATAATAATGTGATTATATGAGGTGTTTGTTGAGTAACACCGACATATAATAAGAACGCTGTATTTGAAAAAAAAAGAGATGGACTTTAGGCTGAAAAAGACAGAACATAGAGACGCTCTGATCCACAGAGGATTCCCTGTTTGTGTCACCTTTGCCTCTCCTGTCGCCTAGCAACCAGCTGCAGGTAACAAGAAAGAGCATAGAACAGGTAACTAACATGATTAAATATGGAGCCAGTGATCATATTTAATTTTTTTTCTTTCATATAATGATGGAGGATGCTTCACCGCCGGCGCCATCAGTGTACGATATATTTCAGCGTCTCCCACTGTTGATGTCGTTGATTAAAATGCGATCATCAATGGCACACTATTAATCGCGGGATAGGTTTGGGCAGTGAAGGATCCATCAGTCGGATCTTCCGATTCTGGGAGAAGAATGCTGCATTTGAAGGAGACTTTGAAATGGGACAGCCTTGTCACAGTCGCTGTGACGCTTTCGGCCTTCAAAGGCGGCTGAATTGGGACACATTAAATGTCTTTTTGAACTTTTACGTCAGTTGAAAGGGATTGCAAAAATCTGTCCTAATTGCCAGAAAATTATTTCGGATTTATTTAAAAGCAACCTTTTTCGCTTTGATTTCGTTTCCATCTGTACAGCAGTATCAAATAACACACTAGAAACCATTATTACGAGAGACGGTGGTTAAAAATCATTTTCATCACACAGGATTCTGACCATGCAGGGGGCTTTTACCAAATCTTCTAGTCCTGGGTCATAGTTTTGAGATATTGTCAGGGTCTGTTATCTGGCCGCCTGAGTCTGTGGGTGCTGTACAGCCTGTATCTAAATCTATTGAATTAATACTGCCGTGAAGAAGGTGGGAGCCAGAACCATGGCAACCATCAGCTCAGATTAGTGTGGGACGTGAGTTGGCAGGAGACACACACACACACACACACACACACACAGTACACCAACAAATCAATATCATTTGTGTGTGTTGCCAAATGGAGCCAGACCCTCTCGACCCTGACAGATACAGATGTTCATTTATTGGTTCCGCTGATTGAATCGAGGGTTTCCTCTCTCCCACAGAGATACCAAAGACTGCTTAACAAGCTTAGAAATGATATTCCTCAATGCTCACAATGCTGTGCTCTTGCTATTGATTCATAAAGTTTTTCTTTTCTGCTGCTAAAATGGTCTGTTTGACAACAAGATATTTCCTTTTTTCATATATCAAATAATATATCAAAACGCACTCTGCATGTGGTTAACTTGTTATTCTTGGCGTCTTGTTTTAAATGACCAAAACATGACAAATAAATGTGGAATAAATGCATTTTCTCCCTGCATGTCTTCTGACTGATTGCACGAGTTTATATTACGTTGCTTTTGATCTGAAAGCTTCACGAGCTTGCATAAGTCAAAGGCGCATTTCTGGGTGTCAGTTTAAAAACAACTTATGAGGGCACCATGAAAAGCAGCAAATCTGAGCCAATACATATTATGTTCTTCTTGTCCCATCTTACTTTTTTTTTAGATAGGTCACTGACCAAACATTTTTGGCTTTAACGCTCCTCTCTCTGGCAGGACGACGAGGTGGTGCTCCAGTGTGTGGCCAACATCCAGAAGGAGCATCGCAAGTTTTGCCTGGCTGCCGAGGGACTCGGAAACCGAGTCTGCTACCTGGAACCCACATCCGAAGCTAAGGTGAGGAAGGCACACAGCTTTATTATTGTGTTGCAGATATTGTGAAGACACGTGAAGTGTGTAGCTGAGTTTGGCATCAAACTGGCAACCACATAAAGAACATTAACCACCTTAAAGTTGAGGCACAACTCCGAAAATACTTCTAACTGCCATCTGCAAGCTGAAACCACAAAGATTGTTCTTTCTTTTAATCTAATTCTGTGTTGTTGCGGTGGTTGCCAACCTTATTCATCTTTTGTAACCACTATATCCCTATTAGTTGAGCTCCAGTAAGCCTTTTTCAACACCACTGACCCTGTTTTAAATGTCTTGCGTACTTTTAGTGGATTAAAGATATTTAACACAAATAAATATTAATTTAATTATTTATACATTACAACCTACAATACTGTAGGTTGTTTGCATCAGATATTTGTAGCCTATATCACTTGGAGTGGCTGAAGCTGGATGTTTAAAACCATTTATCCAGAACAGTTGACTAATTATTTCGACTGTTAAACCATCACTTTAACTAACTATTTCAACTCTTTAGTTATAAACATTTATCATCCAACACTTTTAGCTATTTGAACTGTTTATCACATTTAGCTAACTTTACCCACCATTTAGCCTTAAGCCCAAGTTATGCTTCCACGTTGACACAACGCAGCAGCATTGGCTGTGATTGGTCCGCTAACAACATCCGCTGGAGACCGCTTTTCCAGTTTCCACTCATAAACACCGCCATTTAAACTTTTAAAACTTTTATTGTTTGCACCTCGTTTTATTGTTTGCACCTCGTTTTATTGTTTGCACCTTATCGCTTTTGCACAAAGAAATAAAACACTGAAAAATTGTGGATGTTTAAAGCCGGAAGTAAACAAATAGGCTATAAAGAGGCTAACGACGATATACGTCAAGAGTCTCGTTGGTCAGTAAGTTTTTACAAAAAACATAGCGCCCTCTACCGGTGTGGCATTGAATTGCATTTCGACACGTAAACCCAACGCAGAACCATCACGGTCTCCAAGCAACTGCGTGGCCATTGCGTGATCACTACGCGGAAGCATAACCAAGCCTTTAGGCCTACTTTTAGCAAAGTACTTAATACTTAACGTTTAAATATTTGAAAAATGTATGTTATTTTTTGTTAACTATTTCAACCACTTTATCATCACTTCAGCTAACAATGTAAACCTTTCTGCCCCACTTGCTAAGTCTCCTTATCACAACACATGGTCTTCATGTGTTACCGGAGCTTATAAATGTGGTTATTTTTTTTATTTTTTTTCACAACTACTTGAACTATTCCAGGTATCCCCTGGCAACTGCACAGGTGCCTCATGGAGGGAATCAAGGTGTCAGTGGACAGCCAGCAGGTTGAAAGAGGAAAGCTCCTTTCTTGATGAATGAGGATTTACAAACATTTAATATCCAGCAGAGGCACTCCTGAAATGTAATTAAATGAATGCAGCTTACTTAAATTAGCCCAGATATGAATATTCAGATATGTTTAATTTTCCGAAAACTGGACATGTGGTCTCATTCATTGTTTAATCAAAATAAAATGGATTTCCTTAATCCGGGGGACGGTGTTTAGTCGATGAAGTGTGACAACAGAAAAAGTGTGAGCTATATTAGCAGGTCTATCTCTGTTTGGCTGTGGTTCCTCCACAGACAGTGTTCATGGAGCCAGTTATGGATCAAGTAGTTATTTCTGTACTGGTGCATCCCAATGGTTGGTCATGGGGCCCAGGCAGACAAAACAACACAAATATAACAAGGGGATGTTTCACCACGTTAGTCGGTAGTTTCTTATTGTGACTGTGTGATGACAATTTGCATTTTGCTGCTTGCCAACAGCTGTCAGTACTCTGCTACACGCCTCATTAATCTTCTTTTTGAGAGGACAAACACGGTCTTCCAAAAAAAAAAAAAAATAGTGTTGTCTTTGGAGAATATCTCTTAATAGGAAGATAATTGTTGTCATGTGAATTTTTTGTCAGTCAGTAACGCAGATCTACATGGGAACAACAATGCAGCCTATATTTACACTGACGATCTTATCGCTGTTTTATTTTAGGCTTCACACTTACTTTGTGTCAGAGCAATAATCACACGATCACAACCGAAAAAACTCTCCAACGCCAGAATGTTTATGAGCTGTGCATATCGGGTAAAGCCTGGTTCAATTCAGCCACTCAGCAGTAAGAAGCAGTATAAATGTGGGCCTTGTTGGAGTTGGAGAGCAACACCTTGCGGAGCTCTAGGCAGCCAATCATGACACCTCTCTCCTCTCACCTTGGGTACTGGTGACAATGCTTCGGGCCTCCTTGGGGGTGAAATGTGGCTGAGTGTCGAGAATGATGGCTGTGGCTTGGCACGAGGGGGAGGGGCTGTCATAGCCTGCTGGCAGATCTCAGATGTTGACACCTCATTTCCTTCATGAAGCCCGGCTGCTTGCTGCTGCTGGTCGGGATGAATTATATCAGATTTAAACGAGACTTCTGAGGCATTTTTCAAATATGATGTTGCTCCAAATATGTACTACCATCACTGATTTTATGCTAAATTTGAATATTCAGGATGTAAAATACCTTCTTAGAATTAAGGAAACTATTATATATACTATTATATGAAGTTCATAATGCCACTGGAGTGTATATTAAAACAACTCCATGTAAACAACAGTGCCCATCCTCTTTATAATGAACTATACTTAACATTTAAGAGCATTCATTTGAGCTTTTTATCAACAGGATGTTAATGGGGAAAAAATAATTTAATACAAATCATTTTTCATCACTTTTATTTGATCTCTTTTTAATTGCTTGCATGCGATGCCAGACTCTAGACCGTTTGATCTCTTGAAAGATCACTTTACTAATTTTATCGGTTATATTATTGTATTATATAAGCACCCTGCAGCCTTTCCAAAGCTTACTGTGAGCATTAACAGTCTCTTTTATTCCCAGACACACAAGAGTATTCAGTATGTCTGCCCAACTGCAGAAGTATGATAATTGGAATATTGGCTGTGAACATTTCATAAAAGGTATAAGGTCTGCAGCAGGTGGCGAGTCATCACTGTGGAAGGCCGTATGACATCACCGAGGTAGCTGCGTGATGTCATGTCACATACACACACAGTGGTGTTGGAGGTTCCCATGCATGTTTGTGTTGAGTTACAGAATAGCACCCTCCTCATTATCATCCAGCAGCACTCCCCTCCGCTCACATTTCTAACTCCACTGCAGAGGTCAAGGGTCAGCTGGTGATGTTAGTGAGTCAGGGCATACACCCAGCACCTTTAAATCATTGCCGGCCTTCCTCTGTGTTGGGGAGAGGTGGATAGCATTCGATGTGAAACTGGCTGTTCTTGTGAAAAGGAGATAAACAGTAAATAATATTAGTGTCATTCAAAGAAAGGAGGGTGTTATTAGGGTGTTGTTTTAAAGTGTTTTAAGTATGCTGTGGAATGCCGTCTAGCACATCATAACCTTATGAATTTTTTTAATCTATGACAAGTGGACGCAAGTAGTGAACACGTCCCCATATCTGCCGTAGGAGGACTACTTTTGAGAAGCCAGTCATTTAGCATCAAGCAATCTCAAAAGCACCATTTTTATTCTTCAGCATCCTCTTTGCATTTGTTGTTTTGAATTCCAGATTTTGTTTAATCATCGCAGCAGGCATCGAAAATGTACAGACAAAGCTTAAAGAGTTTACTGAAATGAGAAGGCAAATCTGAAGCCTGTTGTTGCAAGAACCAAACAACACCGTGTGTTGAGGAACGGGACTGCGCCAAACTAATTATTTGTCATTCAGGCAGCAGGCTGCACACATTTTGACAGTCTTCATAATCCCCAGCGGCTCGTTAGCAACACACCAGGATGGGAAAGAGGTTGCGAGTCATCAGAACTTCTTTATGAGCACCATTACTCACCGAGCAGTTTAATCTTTTCGTTTGTCTCTTGTCACAGATCGTTGCCTGAGATTCATTTAATAACAAACTTCTGCTGTGGCAATATTTAGTAAATATGAGAATGTAGATACGTGCATGTGTCTAATTAATTCATTAATTATATTATTAATAATTAACAAAGTTTACAGTACTACTGTTTTCAAGTCAATTTAGTTTAATTTCTCTAAGATAGATGAAGATAAATAGCACATAATGAAAATTGCTGTCAAACAGATCGCAGCAAACCTGAGATTCAGAGTAGAAAAATAAATAGAGGCTCCAGAATTAAATTTGAGGTCATGTTTTGTTGTCCACACTCGGCTGGATTTGATAAATGAGAAAAGTCATTCTACATTTTTTTTTAATTAATTGCCGTGTCATAACAGGTGTCTGGTCCATCTGTATGTGTCAGCCCTGTGATAGCCTGTCCACGGTGTAACTGCCTTCCCCCGATGTCAGCTGGCATTAGCCAACCGCCCCTCCCCAACCCGCGACCCTGAATGGGATAAGCAATAATGCACATAATAGATAGATGGATAACATAACGAGCATCTGTTTGGAGCTACTTTTAGACTGACACTACAATTTTTATTCAGGCCACGCGTCACACTTGCACGTCACAGTCTAACAAACTATGTGTGTCAACATATTGATAAATAGATATGATTCTGACTTTCTTCTCAAATTTCAGGTTTTTTGTTGTTGCTGTTTCAAGTTTGCTTCAATTTTTTCTGTTACGTAAGTCATGTCAAACATCTGAGTTCTGTACATCATTAGATGTAGAAAAGCAGCATATGCTCGAGGCTATACAGGTAACATAAAAGGGCAAAACCAGAGTCAAGGAGAATAAACTCCTGGCACGTTGTTTTCGTACCCAGGAGAGGAGCCGTACTTTGCTCCAAACACCTTGTCAATGCCTTTTCAACTAATGTTTCTTTCCCTCTGTCCCTTTGTCCTTTCATCCCACAGTATGTTCCTCCAGACTTGTGTGTTTGTAACTTTGTGTTGGAGCAGTCCCTGTCGGTGCGAGCCCTGCAGGAGATGCTGGCGAAGACCGGGCAGAACAGCGAAGGGGTGAGTACTTCCATCCTTCCCGCAAATCAGTCTAGATTACCAGTAGCACTCTGTTGTCTCACACTTTCTGCAATATTGCCTTTTAAAAAGTGTAGCTTGAATAATGATCTTCATAACTGTTTTCCAGTTAACATAATTTAGCAAACGGGATATTCATTAAGTGAACTTGAGAATAAATACCTCTCCGGCAGAGCAGTTACAGTACTGGAATTACAAAAGCACTTAGAGGCAGCCATGGGGATTTTACTCATGTCCCCAAAATTATGCATTGGAATGCTGTTGGGTTTTTTAGAGAACATAACCTTCACAGAAGGAAGGAGGCAGAACGTCAAGCCTCTTTTAATGTCAGACTGGCAAATCAAGGATAAATCCTATACAACATTTATTATTTAAGTAATTGAATTGTAAGATCTAACAAAATTGTATGCTGACAATACTTTGCAAATACCTGTTGGCTCTTCTGGCAGGATCTTCTTCTTACATCAATGGTCACCTGCAAAAAACACATCATCTCTTGATTAATAACTACTCAAATTACAAAGTTACGTTTTGTGACATCAACAGCTTCTTTTGAAGGTACAAACATTTAAGCACAAGTGGCTGATCCACTACTGTAATAACTATTATTTCTGAGTACTCTAATGCATTACCCATAACACTATGTAAATGGATGAAAAAACGAGAATCCTGCCTTCACTGCATCAAATGTTGCTGGGTGAAAGATGTCAGTCTACAGTAAAAAAGAAAAGAAAAGTTGCTTAATTACTCATCGACAGTGTGATTATTTTGCATTATATTCCTGGACTAAATTTTACTTTGAAAAAGGAACATTGGATTAAATCCCAAAAGCAAAGTGAACAGACCACATCTATGCTCTGGACTACTTCAACACTAAGAACAGCATTTGAATTTGAAACAGAAGCTGTCTCTTTTCCTTCTCTGCAACAATTTCCTGTTTTGCAAAAAGAGATCAGACAAAAATAACAAAAGGCCGTCGGGGGTCAAAGAAAGGGGGGGAATTGATCTGTGACTGCAGTGCTGCATGCTCAGCCTCCTTACTCCTCAACCCCCGCCATCTTTATTTACGCTAAAGTGTGAGTGCCATCCTCCCAGCTCCGCTCCAGTTCACTTGACATGTTTTTAAGAGGGCAGGTAAGTAATCTTTGATCAGGCAGAGGCTCTGTAGTGCCACAGGGTTGTCATCGCCAGGCAGTGAAGCAGTCCGTAGGCTACGTGCTCATATTCACTCATACTGCTGCGCTCCAACAGAGTCATTTCATGTGTCATTTAATCTCATGGCCCAGCCCTTCTAGATGCAGAGGGGGAGGTCAAGATACAAGAAGGGATGGTGTATCTATCATGTTTGGATGGATTGCTAATATGGTTTTGGTAAAAAAAACAAAGAGAAAACAGTGCTCAATTCTCACATGTGGACACACAAGGAACTGCTTGTTAGTTTGTTTTCCCCATCACTGTTCCTATTGCATACACATGGTCTGTGTTGATTTTGATAGTTCCTCGATTGACGGGGACAATTATTACTATTGACAGTATGACAGTATGACAGTAGACCTGTATGTGGGAACAGAGATGAGAAAGCTATGGTTGCATGAAACATTGTGCAGTAAAGTGTGCAGAAACCAGCATTACGGTGCTGCTTGGAAGATGAACCGAGTACAAAATCCCACAATAGCAGTGCAAGATAGCCCGAACTGTGCGATGTACTGGATGGCTCTGGCTACCGCTGCACTTTCATGCACAACATAGCCTTCAGCACAGATAATTCTTTAAGTGTTTCATTTTGTACACCGCTTGGGTCCTCTCCACTGGTGAATGCGGCCTGCATTGCCATTAGCCTGGGTAGCAGATTTGTTTTGTGTTCAACACTGCAACATTGTTGGCTGGCCTTGTTTGGCAAGACAATGTGATGTTGGCTGGAATACAAACTCTCTGTTAGCGGGGCTAATAAATCACCCTCCTCTTTCTGCTCCACTTATAAGGACCCATTCCCCCCTATTGTTGCTCTCAGATTTGTGTAATTGACTGCCATACAAACCAATAACACATTCTTTTCATCTGTATTTGTGTGTTACTAGAGTGCTGACCATGACAAGTGGGTAGGTCCATCAGTTCGTCCATCCATTATGTTGTCAGTGTGCATGACTGGCTGCCAAACAGAAGGGTTTGAATTTCCAGCACTTTGACTGTTTCTCGATTGCCATAAAAGCTGCATTTGTAGTGAAGCATTTAGTTTAAAATGCCCATGGTAGGTACTGCAGATAGATATTAAGCTAATGGTAATACATATCCATTTTTCCACCTCAGCACGTATCGTTGATATTAAATGATATTAAAAAACACTTAGAGTCCCTGGATAGTAATTTAAGCTTTCACCTCGTCATAGCTCAACATATTCTCCTTCCCTCAGCCAGCCTGGAGACGATCAATAAGCCTGTCACAGACGTCTCTGAACTTTTAAATTATGACAGTCTTGAAATGGACATCCCTCTGTGCTGTCACCTTGTGCACAGGAGTCAACTTCAACTTCATCGCATTTGCTTCAGCCATTCATGATCCCATTTTTGGCTTTCAGTGCACTTTTAGATTCAAGCCTTAGTAGTAAGCCTTATGAAAGGATCTGAAAACCCCACACGTTGGCAGTAATCTCACTTTGTGGTTTGGGTGTGCTGCTCTGTTTTCTCTGGGTTTGGACTCTAATTTTGGTTTGTATTTAAGTTTATGGGTAATGACACGAGGAAATGTCCTGAAATCAGTTTTGATTTCGGAGTGGACACACACACTACTGTTGAGCCAAGCCGTAGTAGATGATTTGAGGATTATTTATCAGTTCTTTATAAATCTTGCACAACTTTTTCCCCCTTTCACATCGTATTTTGATGGACTATTATGAAGTAAATATAAACAAACTGGGCACAATCACTGTGTCATCATCTGAATCATTTGAAGGACAGCGCATTGGATATGTACATGAGGATCAATATATCAGATGGTGATTAGCAAATGGATCTAGTAAATAAATAAAGTACATTGACAAGATTTAGAACAAGCAAGAAGTGTGTCGAAGTAATTTATCAAGTATAGGCTAAATGCCAAACACTTTATGCTTACAGTCTTTTTTATTAACAGTTTTTTCATTAACAAAGCTTTAACACTTTTGGCACAACTTACCACACCTCAACATAAACAGTACCATTTTGATGTACTACTACTTTTTTCCCTGCTACTTTTTAGACTAATACTCGACTACAAATCAGAGGCAGATATTGTACTTTTTAGTCAACTACATTTATACTTAATACTTGAGATCATATATATATATATATATATATAAAGATATATATATATATATAAAGATATATATAAAGATATATTTAATATAATATAATATATATATTTATGTATAGACTTGCGTCCTGTCCAGGGTGTACCCTGCCTTCGCCCAATGACAGCTGGGATCGGCTCCAGCCCCCCCCCCCCCCGTGACCCTAAATACAGGATAAGCGGTAGAAAATGGATGGATGGATGGATATATATTTATGTATTTATATTTATATATTTATTTATATACATACATATATTTAAAATATCGTTTATAATAAATGAATTACATTTTCAAGCTACCCAGCATTACATTGAAATGTAAATGCCCAACATTTACCAGCTGCAATACACATTACGGCAAGATAAAACAATCCCTACAGGTGGCATAGATGACACAAAACACTTGGCGTGATGAGGTCACGGAAACGCTATGTGGACCTATAACTGCCTGTACGTCAAATCGACCGTTGAAGGCTGTCGGCAAAGAACTTGGACGAAGTTAATTTTGTGAGTGACGCAACCGTTTAATTTATAATTTAAGTGCTTTGTCTGTAAAGTTGGTAAAGCGCAGCCCAACTGTGAAGAATAATTCACGTCGACGTCGCGGCGTGTTTAACAATGAAACGGCACTTTCTGGTTACGTTATGATGCGTTACGTCTATTATGCCAGCTTATTAGACACCTTGATGCAACACACCGTTAACGTTACCCAACTAGCTACATTCGACAGAAATACAAATAATATATAAACCCTAACTCCATTACGACGCTCATTTTTTTTTAACTCAATGGTGATTTCGATAGAATGTGTTCTGCTCTTCTAGCTAACTTAATGTATTGGTAAAGTGAACGGGAATATGATTCCATAGTGCCACACCTATTTTTAGCTAGGTGTAACGTTAGTTTAGCTAATCCGACAACAGTGTAGTCCAGCCCTTACTGAACTCTCATTAATTGCTGCTGAGATATTTACGTAACTTACCTTTGCTTTCTCCATATTTTACTGAGTGCCTATGATGGGTTCTTCACTTAAATGCAAAGCTTTCCACAAATGTAGCTAATATTTAGGGACTATTCTGAAGCTAAAGGGTACATTTTGGAGTCAGAGCCAGCAATCGAGCATGACACAGGATGATTTTGGTGCCTGGCTATGTCCTCCTGATTTGACAGAAGATATAGATGTGAGCCAAATTTCAGAGAAGTCTTTAGGATTAATATATAATATAAATAAATAATTAATATATAATATAAATAATTATATATATATTATTTATAATATAAATAATATATATAATATATATATATATATATATATATATATATATATATATATATATATATATATATATATATATATATATATATAAAATCATCTGCACAAACTCTGGCTTTGTTTCACAACACAAATGCACTCCCAGTAGAAAGCTGTTTGGATACAGTACTTATAACTAGAGGGGCAAGAAACCAAAGGTCACAGTTCCTGGCATTGATGTGTCAGCATGAGAGCAGGCCTGAAATGCAGGCTGGGGCTCTCTCTCTCTCTCTCTCTCTCTCTCTCTCTCTCTCTCTCTCTCTCTCTCTCCTCTCTCTGTACCCCCACCCCTCACTCCCAGCTGTTGCTGGATACTCTTCCCATTTGTCTTTTGATCAAACTTTGTTTCCTTTTTTGTCTGATGTACAAGCCGTCAGGAAGAGACCTGGTAGCCAAAAAAGAATTAGCTTGGGTTCAAATTCAAGGGACAGTTGTGAGTTCCGTTTAGGGTCAGTTTAAATGTGACAACTTATTAACGCTGACAACTAGACAAGAAAGAGTATAGCCTCCATGTGTTGCTTATTGGATGAACACGGCATTGTGCTTCGCACTGGTTAGCACAGTGCCTTTCCTGAGCCCTGTACTACAAAACAAGTTCAACCTACCTAGGGTCTCTTTTGGTCATCTTGCTTAACTAACCCAAACAAATGCTTTCAAGCGGTCCTACAACAGTTATTGACTCAATACAGTGTTTCCCAATCTGGCCATAAGCGCGTTCACATCGAAGTGCTGGTGATTGCAGCATATGACCAATCGCAGACATGGTTAAGTGTTCTGTCTGCAGAGCAGCATATTTTACAAAGAGCAAATTATGATATTAGACAAATATGAAGTTAAACACATAATCCAGGACGGAAGCAACACAGCTGTTTAGAGCAGGAAAGACAGCTGCCAAAAAAATCACTGTAAATTAATAGGCTTATTGTATTTATCTTTATTGTCACTGACTGAGTAGATCTGACTATAATGAGTATTCTGTTAATGATTTGCTTAAATGTACTCTTGTTGAATACAATAGGCCAGAATAGAATATATTATTCATCCTGTTGGAGAAACTATGGTGTCCAAGACAGCTTTTTTCAGCTTCAACCCCGGTGGTGTGAAACAGACTTTGAGTACATAAAAAATATTATTCAAAATGGTATGAAGACTTGCTGTGATATGTTATAACCACCGACAACGTCCATAAAGTTCTGGTAGCAAATAAAGCAGGGTAATGCATACAGTCTGCAGACCGTAAGGAACAACTTTGATGTGTCGCAACTATTATGATAAGAGAATACTAATTTAGTCTTATTGTGGTTATCCAAATGTTATTTATGTTGCTGTAAGATTTTTGCTCATTGCCTGTCAGGTCATTTTGCAAGCAGGAGATCAAACTTCTTTTTCCTTTTAAATGTTGTTTTTGAAAGGCTACACCAAGAAATATGGAGTGAAGCTAAATATGTCATCGGATCTATCTTTTTTCCAATAAATTTTGACTTTTGAAAAACAGAAGTCTGAAATTATCCTACGCAGCCACCACTGTAACCAAATTCAGTTTAGTATGCTAGTCCGTTCATTTACACGTTAACAGTCAGTAATATTTTTGCCAGCTGTCCTTTCCGCATTCAGTTTAAATGGTACTGCTTGTTAGTCTGGATAATGACATTAGCTTCTTCATATTTGTTTAATATTATATTATGATCCGCACATTGAGCTGTAATTTGTCAGTGAGCGGTGAGTTTTGACTCACACTCAGTTGATATGAAAATGGCCTGTTACAAATTTCTCTTAGCTAGCTGTCCTAAAGTTTAGATGTCACTGCTTACAGTACCTTCTCTTTTTTCCTATGCTCCTAGAGGTTGATTAAAAGGGTAAGTTGAATTTTCTTGATTCACCTCAGTCGTGAAGAAGAATTCCCACATTTTATTTATTTTTTTTTTGCTCAACAATTTCCCCACATTTCCTCTGTCATTGTGTTACAGTGTAGAGTTATTCATGTTTGTTGCAAGAATGGCCAAGCTGTCTAATGACTGTACATGTTTGTGTTTGTTGGTTTGTTTAATTTTGTGTGAAGTTTTGTGTGTTTCCCTCCCTCTTTTTTTTGTCTGTCTCTTGCTTGCACTTGGATGTCCGAAGTTGAAGATCTTTATCCATTCCATCTTGTGCAGTTTAACCACTCAGGGTTAATGTCTGACATAGTGGTGACGTGGATGTTATTAACAGAGACTAGAGATGCATCCCACCTGACAGTGTCCAGAGGTGAAGTGTGCTAGGATATGGTGGTAATCTTTTGCTTGTGTATTTCCTGGCAGGGGGGTCAGGGCGGTGGACACCGGACCCTGCTCTACGGTCATGCCATCCTCCTTCGCCACTCCTTCAGTGATATGGTGAGTATCAACAGTGCAATCGATGATTGTACACTAAAGTAGTGGTTAGTGGCACATGCTGAAATAAAAAATACACACACGTGCTGACTTCCGCTCTCAGCATGTCTTAATGTTTAACCTTACAATCATTTGTCACTCCCCAGTACCTGACCTGTTTGAAGACATCGAGGTCCCTGACAGACAAGCTGTCGTTTGATGTTGGTCTACAAGAAGATTCAATAGGTACAGTATGACTCTTTACAGAGTTCACTTGTTTGTTTTTTTACTGCTTTTAATTTGCTACTCGGGAAGACTGATTTTTTTTTCAGGTTGACCTAACCTTGAGATCAAGATAGGTGTTTTTTAATGCTTTTTTGCCAAAACAGATGCTTTAACAGAGAAGAGTCAGGATTATAATAAATGTACGACTGTGTGGGATAATATGCCTCCTAAAATGTATGCATGTTATTTTACTTGATCACCAATAAATGAATATAATTTAATCAATTAAAATATTTTTGTGTATTTATGTCAATAGGAGAGGCCTGCTGGTGGACTATCCACCCTGCGTCCAAGCAGAGATCCGAGGGAGAGAAAGTCCGCATCGGTGACGACCTGATCCTAGTCAGTGTGTCGACTGAGAGATACCTGGTAGGGCAAGTTCAATATCTCAAAAATCTTTTTTTTTTTTTAAACTTACCTGTAATTGGAAAGGTTAAATGATTTTGCAAGAATGCAAGAAATTCAATTCAATTAAACTTTATTTACTCCTGCAATTATAGCTGTAGCTTGATACACAGGTCAACAAATACACCAACATGTTGCTAATGCTGTTTATTGTCAATTTAAGATAAATAAGTCTACTTCTAAATACTTAAAAAAAATGTTTTCCTTTGTGGTATATCTTAAATATAATGCATACAAATACAAGCACACATCACACTGCACATACGGCTATGGGTGTCTGTAGCTTGATGTTCTATAGTGATTAACCAGCTCTCATCGTTGGGAATCATCCACTTTAAACTCTCCATCACAGACTTGAAGATGCCTTTTTAAAAGATGACGGGTTAATTGCAGCTTGACCAATTCTCATTAAATCAGCAGGTCTCAACTCAGTGTCTCATTTCCAGATAAGAGGTTTTTCCTCTCATGAATATTTACAGTTTTTTCACACAGTCTGGATACATCAGATACATCTCTTGTTTCTGATCATCTCTCATGTGACTTTTGTCTGGTTTGTTGTCAGATCTCTCATCAGAGATCATGAATTTTTTCTGCTGTTGTTTTTAGAGATCTATTATTTCTCTACAAAATGTTTTAATGTCAGACACAAATGTCTGCTCTACACTTGCAGGAGTCTTAAGACAGACAAAGGGCCAAGTGCAAAGGTGGATAGTTGTTATTTTGGAGATTATGTGCCTCACAAAGCTGGAGTTATCTGTTGTGGTTCACTGTCTATCTCAAAAAGACACTTTGGAAAGTTTCATAGCCGGCGGATTGCTCCGATATCCGTCTCACTCCAGCCATCTTCAGAGTGACAAGGCAATTCAAGGGAAAAACTTTAAAACTTTACACTGCTATCTGTAATGAAAATCTGATAACTTGTAAAGCTCTCCTGTGCAGTTAAGTTTTAAAATATTTTCACAGGGAAGGCACCCATCTGACTGATGAGCTTAGACTTAATGTTGTCTGGCTGCAGAGCTATACATCCGACCTCAATTAACTTTCTTGGTTAAGAGAGAGAGGAGAGGGTTTTTTTTTAACAGGGAAGGAGCAAGGAAGAGGAAGATGCTGAGAGAGAAATAGAAAGAAGGAGGGACAGCAATGTGCCACGCATAGGAGAGTTAGCAGCGCTGGCTTCTAGTGGCTGCTCTGGCTTCTTCAGGGAGGGGAATGTGCAATTAAAGCTAAACTGGCAAAGAGCCAGATTTTCATCTCCTCCGAAGGGAAATCTTCACCTGATTCGACTCCTCAGAAGCCCAGCTTTTAAAGAATGTAAAACCTCAGAAATTCCGGCAAAAGTGACAGCAGTTTGGCTTTGCTCCTCATGTAGTTTTCAAGCCCAATTGTCAGGGAAAAAATCATTATGGAGAGCTAAGAACACCAGACAGACTAGTAAAAACATTAAATGGATGGTTATCTCGAGCCTAACAATGATGTAAAATAACATAGTTTTCAGGGGAATTCAGTGAGATGGTATGAGATCTACCACATTTACATATTTTTGTCAATCGACACATCAACTCTTGTGAGGATGTAGCTGAAGGATAGGATCATTTTAAGCTTCATCTTGCCTCTGAGTCCCGCTTGTTCAAACGGGAGCATCTCCAACTTATTTTGCTGGAAGGAGTAATTGTAAGTGGACATAGCTGCCTAGAGAAACCCTGATGCAGCAGTACTTTTTAGCCCACAGCATTATAACACTATTTGGCAGCTCCAGAGGCAGGACACAACGTTGTTTTCATCTTTTTTTCAAATCCCAATACTGGGACATCTCCCTCCTTTGCAGGATGAACACTGAGATTCAGCAGTACTGCACAAACACAACTACTTTATTGTCAGTTTCCACTCTTTCGCCTTAAGTCCTGGATAACATTATTCTCTCTTGCAGCACCTTTCTATCTCCAATGGCAACATCCAGGTGGATGCGTCCTTCATGCAGACCCTGTGGAACGTCCAGCCTACCTGCTCTTCAGGCAGCATGGCTGTTGGCAAGTTCATGACCCCAGCGAAAATAGCAGCAACCACTATAACAGCTGTCTGTCAAATATATTTTAACATTGTTTTCAAATAGTATGGCTCTCGTGTGTCTAATCACGACATGTTTAGCCTGTAAGCAATACCAACTGCATCTAAATCAAAGCTGAGAACTCACACTATGATATTTGTAGAGAACAGCAAGTATTTTTGACTTCAATTTCCACGCCATATATTTCACTGTGTGGTTGGCATCTGGAAGAGAGAGCAACCATAATATAGAAAGGGAATTTCTGCATGATCAAAGAGGAATATGTTGAGTAGCTTGTATCACAATGTTGTTTTTTTTATTTTATCAGGGTATTCAACTGGTGGACATGTGATACGTCTTTGTCATGGGCATGATGAGAGTTTAACCATCCCTGCAGCAGAGCAGAGTGAGGAGGAGCAGAGGTTAGTCGATAGTTCAGTTGTTCATGTTAATTAATAGCTTCAGCATAACACATGCAGAATTTAGTAAAATAGTAGTAAGTCAAGTGATATATGTACAACCATTGCAAACATAAAGCTTTTGTAAAATACTTTAGTAGTATCCCCTGTGCCAGAACTGTAGCAGAAAGTCTTCACTGTATTATATTCCCATTGTGACTTGAAATCCTCAGAACTAATTGAATCCCCCGTTTGTGCCTTTGTGCTTTCAGGATAGTTAACTATGAAGCGGGTAAGGGGGCCTCAAAGGCCCGCTCACTTTGGAGACTGGAACCTCTCAGGATCAGGTGAGATCAGACCCGAAAACACACACATAGTGAATACAATCAACTCATGACTAACATAGCATCCGTGCAAACATTTCTCTCAGAAATTCGTAGAGGTGTTGCCTTATTTGATGGGCTCTCTTTATGGAGAATAAATATATCTGGTGCTTTATGTACAAATGTCACAGCCAAAAGGTTATACATATACTTCACCTCCTACTTTGAACTGCCACTAGTTGGTGAATTCCTTCAGACTCTCTCTCTCTCTTTTTCCTCTCTTTTCTTTCTTTAACCCACGCAAATTCCCGTCAGTCACATCATCTGCCAGCTTTCACTGGGACTTCCTGTCAGTCTGTATGCTTTGAAATGGTGCAGGTGCATTAATGCACTTGTTACCTTTTCTTACTTAGGGGTGAATGTTGAACATCTTAGACACTTCAGAAACCATAAAGCTCCACTGCCAGTAAAAGAGTAAAACTTTATAATATTCCAGTTGGTTCAGGTAAAATAGCACAGTCTATGTTAGAGAAAAGGATGTCAGGATTTATGATTTTGGAAGTTCCACTAGCTAACATTGATCCATTATAACACTAGAGAAACTGTGTTTCTCTAGTGTTATAATGGATCTGACACT
Organism: Chelidonichthys spinosus; assembly: GCA_029853015.1. Classification (NCBI taxonomy): domain Eukaryota; kingdom Metazoa; phylum Chordata; class Actinopteri; order Perciformes; family Triglidae; genus Chelidonichthys; species Chelidonichthys spinosus. The sequence goes on along the minus strand of CM056838.1, from coordinate 12,046,334 downwards.
AATTTCTCTAGTGTCAGGCCCCAGAGTAGAACTGGGTATTATTACATTTTCTGAAAATTAAATTTCGGTACAGATACCCAAACAATACTTTATTTATTCATGTATATTTTGTTTTGTTGAATGAAATACATTTTAAAATATTGGATGTTGTTTAAAGTTGATTGATATTGCAGCCACGGAAGATTTGATGTCATCTTTCAACACATGAGTTTTTTGATACTCGGTGCCACATTGTGACGTATTTCAATAAGTACCAAAAAAAAAAAAATCCCTGTCAGAGTCTGCATTTGTCAAAATAAAACTACAAAATCCTATCAAGTACAACAACAATTACTGCTTACTCCTCCTCCTTAAAAGACAGAAAAGGCTGATATTATTGTCTCTATACATGTCACACTTCCTTTTATGGTTATGTGAGGTGTCTAGTTGAAGAACACAGACAACCTAGTGTTGTATCAAAAGTTTGTGACAACAGTATTCTGTGTCTAGCTGGAGCGGTAGCCACATTCGCTGGGGTCAGGCCTTCCGACTACGTCACCTCTCTACCGGCCATTACCTGGCTCTGACTGAGGACCGCGGACTGGTCCTGCAGGACAGGGAAAAGTCCAACACAACTGCCACTTCCTTCTGCTTCAGGTCCTCCAAGGTCAGTGCTCACTATTTCTCTTAACCATAATTAATTCATTATATTTTTACAACTGGCTCTGATGTGTCCTTTGAGCAAGGCAGTAACACCATTCCGAAAGCTGCCTTGGGTGTTGTAAATGGATGTTCTTTGTCATCTGACCTCATTAAAAGACTATTTGAAGTCTTTTCTTCTTCCTGACTTCATCAAAGACTCCAGAAATAGGTCTGTGAGCTCTTTATTAGCTCATGCGTGGCCACAACAAATTTGACCTTTTCACAGCTGCCAAGGAGACAGCACTGTAAATGGTGGCATAAACATTCATGTTGTCCACTGACCCAAGCAGCTGGTTGGTATGTAGCGAGGGCTGCAGCTATCAAATCCTTTTGTAATCGAGTAATCCACTAATTATTCCATCGATTCATCGAGTAATCAGATAATAATTTACATTGTATATAGTTCCCATATACACCGTTCATTTCCTAACACATTCGGTCAATGACTATAAACAGGATAAGAAAAAAAGAAAGGAGAAAAAAAGCTGAAGATACATTTTTACCATTTATTTCAATTTGTTGTTTTGTTTTGTTTTTTGAGGAAACCGGAGCACCCGGGGTAAAACCTCAAGGGAAAAAGGGGAGAATATAACATATTTGTTATTTATAAATCTGGGTCCAAATTGTTTTTTTGTTGTTGTGGGAGGAAACCGGAGCACCCGGGGGAAACCCACACGACACAGTAGAACTTACAGTGCCGCCCTTTTTTTTTTAAATAATATATATTAATTTGGGGTCAAATTTTTTTGTTGTGGGAGGAAAAACCCACATGACACGGTTTAACGCTTCCTACGCAGACCGAGGAAGTGTCTAAATCTCTTGAAGACCGATTTCTTCTTCTTCTTCTTAGGGAGCTCCTCTGTGAATGAGTGGAGTGGGAGGCCTTGATAGTCCTCCTCAACAGCCTGGAGCTCAGTCTCCAGCTGGTCTGATGGCACCACCTGGCTCAGCTCCTCGACCTCTTGCTGAGGAGCTTCACCGTTGTCTCTCTCGACCTTGTCGTCTGCTTGTGACTCCTGGTTGTCAGTGACCAATTCTTCAAAGGGCTCCATCACTGGCTCCTGGTTCAGGGACGTCTTCTGCAGCTCTTCTTGGGGCTGAGTTAACGCAACTCGGAGGCTCTCACTCATATTATTTAAGTCCTCAGCTTTCTCAGAGAGGTCCTTTTTCAGGGTCTGGATGTCCCCCTGTAGCTGTTGGATAAAAACGGCCTTCTCATCAACCAGCTGCTTTGTGGCGTCCAGGTCCTCTGACAGCTTCTCCAGCTGCTCATCCCGGGCATCTTTCTCCTGCTGGAGCTCTTCTTTGAGCTGAGCTAACTCAGCTCGGAGGCCTTGGGTGACTTCCATCTCAGCCTGGAGGTTCATGAAGCTCTCGCTGGTTGAGGATTTCAGGTTCTCCAATTCGCCCTCTTTCTGGAAGTTCTCCTGCCTGACGGTTTGGAACGCCTCTTCAAGCTGTTGGTACTTTTGCTGGAGGATGACGTGAGAAACTTTTAGGTCCTCGTGGTCCCTCTGCAGGTCCTTCTTCTTTTTGGCCTTGATGTGTCCTGCTGCGGATCCGTCGATTTGGGTCGGGGTCTGCAGGTGCGCTCCGTTCTTGCAGAGCCTTTCCGTTCGTGCTTCTTGGGTCGTCCTTTCACATGCAGCTCCTATTCTGTCTGCCCAAGACTTCTGCTCCGATTTTTAACTGTTCACTCCTTGGTGTCCTGGGGCTACCAATGATACCAAGTAGTTTTACTGATCGTGCTGTGCAATAGTCGTATAGATCTAAAAAAGGAAAAAACAAGCATGAATGACATGAATAGGGCTTGTGGAGATGCTCACAATTAAAAAAAAAATATAATCTCTTAATGAAGAATTAAGTATGAAGATAAAAACTTAATTCTAAAAGTCTTTAAGTTGCAAAAAAATTGTTCAGTTAAAGTTGAAAAAATCAAATAACTCTCACACTCCTAAAGTTAAAATGTTTCACTAACCTAAGTTGTAAATTCAACTCAAATCCAAAAATCGTTCACCTTACTCAAGACTCGCTTAAAGTTTACTCGATTGACTTTTGCTAATCATCAAATCATATCAAAGTTAAAAAAAACATTAAGTTTCCACGTATGTGCTTTTGGTTACTATTTTCGCAACTCAAACACAAGTAAAAATTAAATTAAAACGTGTTTAAAATGTGGTTCAAAGGTGACTTTTGTGGTAAAAACATAATAGGATGGTATATAGGATTAACGGTCAAAAATCTAGGTTTAGACGTCCGGTTAAAATAAATCGGTAATTTTCGTAAGTAAAAAATCAAAATGCAAAATATAAATTTATTGTTTATTAACATTGGTTTAAACAACAGGAAAGTCTGGAGCAAAATATAAATAAAATAAATATTTTAAAAATTTAAAAAAATAAAAATAAGTAAAATAAAGAATATATTAAAAATAAAAATTATCTCATCTTACTCCATTAAGATGTGCAAAATAACAGTTTCAAATAGCGTTCAGTTTGAAGATTAAGAATAACATATAAGCTAAATAACAAAAATATATAAAACTTTCTTTAAAAAGAATTTAAAAAAACGGGGAGTTAACGCCCTAAGAGCTATGTTGCATACCGTAGGTTCTTCCCTCGTTGTGCCAGTCGAGGGTGACCGTTTCAATGGCAGAGTTTAACGTCAGAAGTAACCCACTCCTGAAAGTCGGCAACCCTTTGGTTTAACCTCACTTCCACGATTTTTCCCGGGAGCCGAAGTTTCCCGAGGGGGCCTCATCCGGGATGGTTGCCAATCGGCTTGCAGCTAGCGGCTTAGTCGGTACAGGGGCGATCGTAAACCGGTGGCGGCCGCCCCGTATTGCAGCTGTGCGCGCACAAGGATATTACAGCGCTCTCCTTAAACACGATGTGCAGCGTTCGACGTCCCGGCGCGATCAGCCGACTGATTGCAAAGAATCATTGGCGCATCACCATACATGGGTCTCACTATTGCAGTTTGAGTCGTCGGACGCTCCTGTCTAACGTTCAGCACTTGACGTTCATACATACATGTACCGTTACACCCTAGATAGTTTAGATTCGCAGTTAAATTATTGAGTCATGTTGAGAGTTGTGCACGGAATCTTCAGTAGTTACAGTATTTTAATGGAACCATAATGGTCATGAATCGGATCGCACTATATTGTATATGTTATCATGTCACGTTCATTTCTGAATCAGTCAAGGAGAAGCACTACAAGGAAAACATAAAGGACAAAAATTATTGTTTTCCACTACCAATAATTTTGTTGATGGTCATAAAATCTTATAAGAAACCAGAAAATTGAGATACATTGATAATCATTATAATTTCGTTGTTTTTTTCCATTGGCATGAACCGACACTGGGAAAGCAAAAAAAGATAGAAAAAAAAAGTAATAAAAATAATTTTTAATTTTTATTTTTTGTTTTTTTGATGGCGGGGAAACCCACGAACCGGATAAACCTTTTGTAAAAAGGGAAATATCAAATTTGTTTTTTATTTGGGGAAACGTCTCTCGTGTTTAGGACGAACGGGCACCAGGGCCCACTCTTAAATACATTCCTCTTTTGTTAAAATATTTGGAGAGAGTCAAATGGTTTACGTACAACCCCTGAGAGTTCTAAATCTCTTACACCTTCTTTCTTCAGGGCTCCTCGTATGTGAGGAGCCTTGTGTCCTCTACGCCTGGGTAGTCTCCGTGGTCTATGGCACCACTGGCTCAGCTCCTCGCCTTTCGGGGCTTCGTTTCCCTCCCTTGGCTGTTGTATCCGGTTTCATACCAATTTTAAGGGCTCCATCCTGGTCCTGTTCGGGACTTTCGCTCTTCTTGGGCTATAACCACTCGGAGGCCCATCTTTTTAAGTCCTCAGCTTCTCGGAGTCTTTTTCGGGCTGGTGTCCCCTGAGCTTTGGTAAAACGGCCTTTCTCACCGCGCTTTTGGGTCCGTCCTCTGCAGTTCTCAGCTCTCATCCGGGCATCTTTTCCTTGGCTCTTCTTTCTGAGTACTCCTGAGGCTTGGGTACTTCCTCTCGCCTGGAGTTCTGAAGTCGTGTTAGGATTTCGGTTCTCCATTGCCCTCTTTCTGGAAGTCTCCTCCTCGGTTTGGAACCTCTTAGGTGGTCTTTTGCTGGAGGTACGGGAACTTTTAGGCCTCGTGGCCCTCCAGGTCCTTCTCTTTTTGTCTTGATGGTACCTGCTTCGGCGCATCCGATGGTTTAGGGTCTCGGGGACGGCCCTCTTGCGCCTCCAGTCCTTACGCTTCTCCCATTGAAAATTTCTTTAGGGCTTGCCGTTTAGCACAGCGAGTCCTATTCTTGCTGCGTCAGATTATTGTTCCATAAAAAGTTAACCTAGGTGCCTGAGGGCTAGTGAGATACCACTAGTTTTCTCTCTCTGCTGCTTGGTAGGTTTAAAAATTAAAAAAAAGATTAAAAAAAACCAAACAGTGCCAACAGGTGGTGAAAGCTGTCAATGAAAAAATCGTCTCTTCTTTGAAAAGATAAATTTATTCTAAAAGTTGTTAAAGTTGAAAAAATAATAGCTTCTCATCAAAGTTGTTAAAATTGTAAAAGTGAAAAAACCAAAATCAGTTTCCACGCAGCTCCTATTCCAACAATTGTTCAGCGTCTACTTATGCCTACTTACTCAAAAGATAATAAACATTCCAGGAAAAAAACTTTGGTTTCACGTATGTGTAATGTTTGCACTGTTTTGACAACAATCTACAGTTCGCATACTTTATTCAAAACGTGTTAAAATTTAAAAGTTAAAACGATTTTGGCAAAATTATTGATGTATACTAGGGTTAACGTAAAAAATCCGGTTCGTAACTGTTTTAGTAGTTCGTTCATTTTGTAATAAAAAAAAAATGCAAAATATAAATACATTGTTTATTATTTTTGCTTTAAATAGAAATACTGACAGATGTGCTAAAAAATAAATACAAATTAAAATATTATTTAAAAAATAAAAATAAATAAAAATAACAGACTGTTTCTTTAAAAAAAAAAATAAAATTTCCTTGAGTGAAATTTAAGTTGCAACATTAGTTTCATTTTCTCGTTAATAACATGATAGGTAGCTAAAATAATAAAAATAGACTGTTTCTTAAAAACAAAAACAAAAAAACAGAGCGTTAAACCGGTGGGGTTTTACACTACTTCGCTGTTTTCTCCCGTGAGCGATGTTCCGGGGGGGCCTTTAAATGCGCAAGGTTTACGTGTTGCCAGAATTACCCGCCTAAGAACATGTCGCAAACGCTTTGTTTTAAACCATTTGTCCCGTTTGTATCACCGGGAGCCATGTCCCAAAGGGAGACTTAATGTGCGGAGGGTCCTCCAACTGGTTTTGCCAACGTCGGCTTAGGACGGTCCACGGGGCGATTTAAAGGTGGCGCGCCGCTTCCCAGATTCACCTTGGTGGCTCCACTAAGGTGATTGAAGGTCTCCTTCAACATGTTTTTCGACTCGGACGTTCCGAGCGGCATCACCCGCCGTTACATAATAGTGCATTCGGTAGCATCTCATGCGGTCTCTCTTAATATGTGTATGAAATGTTCGGACGCTCTTCGAACGAGCACCGTACGAAAGGTCAATCAAATCATGACTTAACCCTGTGCATCGGTTTTCATATCCAGTTTGATTCGCTGAAGTTTCGAGTTATAAGATGTGCAGGAACTCAATTATTCATAATTAATGGTCAACCGATAAGCATTTTGGATGATCGGCTGCACTATTAATTTTTAATGTTCCGCTTTTTCATCAATCATCAGTAAGAAAGATTAAGGAAAACTGTAAAGGTGCATAAACATTCATTTCCATGACCAACAGTGGTGTAGAGAGGGCAGCTAAAATCTTTTTGTAACATAATCATATTTTCTGATTTGAGAAGATATTCTGTAAATCCCAAAACGTATTCTAACAATTGGTAATTATAAAGGTAAGAAAAAAGAAGGGAAAAAAAGAGACTTTTACCATTATTCAATTTTTTTTTTTTTTTGACGCGGGAAACAGGAAAAGGGAATTTTTAATTGGCAATTTTTTTTTGGGAACGCGGGGACCATCCTTTTTTTAAAATATTGGGAATTTTTTTGGAAAACCGTTATCCGATGTCTAAATCTCTTGAAGACCGATTTCTTCTTCTTCTTCTTAGGGAGCTCCTCTGTGAATGAGTGGAGTGGGAGGCCTTGATAGTCCTCCTCAACAGCCTGGAGCTCAGTCTCCAGCTGGTCTGATGGCACCACCTGGCTCAGCTCCTCGACCTCTTGCTGAGGAGCTTCACCGTTGTCTCTCTCGACCTTGTCGTCTGCTTGTGACTCCTGGTTGTCAGTGACCAATTCTTCAAAGGGCTCCATCACTGGCTCCTGGTTCAGGGACGTCTTCTGCAGCTCTTCTTGGGGCTGAGTTAACGCAACTCGGAGGCTCTCACTCATATTATTTAAGTCCTCAGCTTTCTCAGAGAGGTCCTTTTTCAGGGTCTGGATGTCCCCCTGTAGCTGTTGGATAAAAACGGCCTTCTCATCAACCAGCTGCTTTGTGGCGTCCAGGTCCTCTGACAGCTTCTCCAGCTGCTCATCCCGGGCATCTTTCTCCTGCTGGAGCTCTTCTTTGAGCTGAGCTAACTCAGCTCGGAGGCCTTGGGTGACTTCCATCTCAGCCTGGAGGTTCATGAAGCTCTCGCTGGTTGAGGATTTCAGGTTCTCCAATTCGCCCTCTTTCTGGAAGTTCTCCTGCCTGACGGTTTGGAACGCCTCTTCAAGCTGTTGGTACTTTTGCTGGAGGATGACGTGAGAAACTTTTAGGTCCTCGTGGTCCCTCTGCAGGTCCTTCTTCTTTTTGGTCTTGATGGTACTCCTAGCTTCGGCGGCGATCCGATTGGTGTTCAGGGTCTCGGGGTCACTGGCCCTCTTGAGCGCCTCCAGTTCCTTGCAGACAGCCTTCTCCCGATTGATGAACATTTCTTTTAGGGTCTTCTGCCGTTTCAGCTCATCAGCGAGCTCCATATTCTTGCTGCGCTCCCAAGCACTTACTTGCTGCTCCTGATGCAATAACATGTTCAGCTCACCTATGGTGTCCTGAGGGCATACGTAGACTGGATACCAACTGTAGTTTTCCTGCTGCATCGTGGCTGCTGTGGTGATGGTTTACACAAATTAAAAAAAAGGAATTAAAAAAAAGCCAATGAACAGATGGACACGAAGAGCAGGCTGGTGGAGATCAGCCTGCTCCAGATGAAAAAACTCTGTCTCTGTCTGTTTGAATGAAGATGAAATTTAGTTCTTAAAAGTTGTTAAAAGTTGAAAAAATCACAATCAGTCTCTCTCTCACTCCAAAGTTGTTAAAAGTTGTTAAAAGTTGAAAAAACCAAAATCAGTCTCTCTCTCACGCCAAGCTCCAGTATCTCCACAACAAAGTCTGTTCAGCGTCTGTACTTATAGACCTGAGCTGTGACATCACAAAGACATCGAATCACAACATTCCGTAGGAAAAAACAACTTTCAGGTTTCCACGGTGACTGCTGCTCTTAATGTTTGCACTGATTTTGCATCAACTGCAGATCTACACAAGTTCGCCATACTTTAACTTCAAAACGTGATTAAAAGTTTAAAACGTTCACAAGACTGTGGACTTTTGTGGGTCAAACATTCATGTGGATGGTGCATACTAGGGGTGTAACGGTACACAAAAATCTCGGTTCGGTACGTACCTCGGTTTTGAGGTCACGGTTCGGTTCATTTTCGGTACAGTAAGAAAACAAAATGCAAAATATAAATATGCTAGTTGTTTATTACTTTTGTGCTTTTAACAGTAGGAACATGCACTGGAGCTAGAGTGCTGCTCAAAAATATAAATACAAGTATTTAAAATATTTATTTAAAAAATAAAAATAAATAAAAATAACAGACTGTTTCTTTAAAAAATATATAAATATATAAATTTTCTCCATCTGATGTGCAAAATTTAACAGTTGCAACACTATCAGTTTCAAGTTGTTGCTCAGATTAAATAACATGAATAAGGCTAAGACTAAAAATAAATAAAAATAACAGACTGTTTCTTTAAAAACAAAAACAAAAAAACAGAGGCGGTTTAAACGCGGTGGGGAGCTATGTTAGCACTAACGTTACGCTCGTCTTTCTCCTCGTTGTAGCGATGTTCACGTGGGGGTGGTGCCGTTTCAAATGCGTCAACAGGTTTGACGTGTTGCCAGAAATATACCCGACCTCACATGAACAATGTCGGCAAACCGCTTTGGTTTTATCAACCTCACTTTGTCCCTGTTTGTATTTCACCGGGAAGCCGAAGTGTTCCCAAACGGGAGACCTTAATGTCGCGGGAGGGTCCTCCAACTCTGGCTTGTTGCCAACGCTAGCGGCATTAAGGTACGTGTCCACAGGGGCGATTTTAAACGCGATTGGACGCGCCGCTTCCCAGTATTGCACGCTTGGTGGGCTGCCACTAGAGGATGATTGACAGGCGCTCTCCTTCAAACAACTGATTTTTGCGAGCGTTCGCGAGCGTTCCCGAGGCGGCGAGTCGAGCCCGGCGCCTCTGATTAGCATAAAGTAGCTGCATGTGCGGCTGCAGCATCCTCCACACATGCGGTCCTCTACTTAATATGTCTGTATGGAAACTCGTTCGGTACGCCTCCGTTCCGAACCGAGCACCCCGTACCGAAACGGTTCAATACAAATACATGTACCGTTACACCCCTAGTGCATACGGTTTTACAGATATCGCAGTTTGAGTTCGCTGAAGTTTCTGATGTTATAATGAGTGTGTGGCACGGAATCTTCAGAGCTTGAGTCTACAGTATATTAATGGTCAACCGATTAATGGCATTTTGAGATGATCGGCATCGGCACTGTCATTATATATGTTATATATGTTCCCGGCTTGCTTTCGACTGCAATCATCAGTCAAGGAGACAGCACTGTCAAGGAGACAGCACTGTAAATGGTGGCATAAACATTCATGTTGTCCACTGACCCAAGCAGCTGGTTGGTATGTAGCGAGGGCTGCAGCTATCAAATCTTTTTGTAATCGAGTAATCCACTAATTATTCCATCGATTCATCGAGTAATCAGATAATAATTTACATTGTATATAGTTCCCATATACACCGTTCATTTCCTAACACATTCGGTCAATGACTATAAACAGGATAAGAAAAAAAGAAAGGAGAAAAAAAGCTGAAGATACATTTTTACCATTTATTTCAATTTGTTGTTTTGTTTTGTTTTTTGAGGAAACCGGAGCACCCGGGGTAAAACCTCAAGGGAAAAAGGGGAGAATATAACATATTTGTTATTTATAAATTTGGGTCCAAATTGTTTTTTTGTTGTTGTGGGAGGAAACCGGAGCACCCGGGGGAAACCCACACGACACAGTAGAACTTACAGTGCCGCCCTTTTTTTTTAAATAATATATATTAATTTGGGGTCAAATTTTTTTGTTGTGGGAGGAAAAACCCACATGACACGGTTTAACGCTTCCTACGCAGACCGAGGAAGTGTCTAAATCTCTTGAAGACCGATTTCTTCTTCTTCTTCTTAGGGAGCTCCTCTGTGAATGAGTGGAGTGGGAGGCCTTGATAGTCCTCCTCAACAGCCTGGAGCTCAGTCTCCAGCTGGTCTGATGGCACCACCTGGCTCAGCTCCTCGACCTCTTGCTGAGGAGCTTCACCGTTGTCTCTCTCGACCTTGTCGTCTGCTTGTGACTCCTGGTTGTCAGTGACCAATTCTTCAAAGGGCTCCATCACTGGCTCCTGGTTCAGGGACGTCTTCTGCAGCTCTTCTTGGGGCTGAGTTAACGCAACTCGGAGGCTCTCACTCATATTATTTAAGTCCTCAGCTTTCTCAGAGAGGTCCTTTTTCAGGGTCTGGATGTCCCCCTGTAGCTGTTGGATAAAAACGGCCTTCTCATCAACCAGCTGCTTTGTGGCGTCCAGGTCCTCTGACAGCTTCTCCAGCTGCTCATCCCGGGCATCTTTCTCCTGCTGGAGCTCTTCTTTGAGCTGAGCTAACTCAGCTCGGAGGCCTTGGGTGACTTCCATCTCAGCCTGGAGGTTCATGAAGCTCTCGCTGGTTGAGGATTTCAGGTTCTCCAATTCGCCCTCTTTCTGGAAGTTCTCCTGCCTGACGGTTTGGAACGCCTCTTCAAGCTGTTGGTACTTTTGCTGGAGGATGACGTGAGAAACTTTTAGGTCCTCGTGGTCCCTCTGCAGGTCCTTCTTCTTTTTGGTCTTGATGGTACTCCTAGCTTCGGCGGCGATCCGATTGGTGTTCAGGGTCTCGGGGTCACTGGCCCTCTTGAGCGCCTCCAGTTCCTTGCAGACAGCCTTCTCCCGATTGATGAACATTTCTTTTAGGGTCTTCTGCCGTTTCAGCTCATCAGCGAGCTCCATATTCTTGCTGCGCTCCCAAGCACTTACTTGCTGCTCCTGATGCAATAACATGTTCAGCTCACCTATGGTGTCCTGAGGGCATACGTAGACTGGATACCAACTGTAGTTTTCCTGCTGCATCGTGGCTGCTGTGGTGATGGTTTACACAAATTAAAAAAAAGGAATTAAAAAAAAGCCAATGAACAGATGGACACGAAGAGCAGGCTGGTGGAGATCAGCCTGCTCCAGATGAAAAAACTCTGTCTCTGTCTGTTTGAATGAAGATGAAATTTAGTTCTTAAAAGTTGTTAAAAGTTGAAAAAATCACAATCAGTCTCTCTCTCACTCCAAAGTTGTTAAAAGTTGTTAAAAGTTGAAAAAACCAAAATCAGTCTCTCTCTCACGCCAAGCTCCAGTATCTCCACAACAAAGTCTGTTCAGCGTCTGTACTTATAGACCTGAGCTGTGACATCACAAAGACATCGAATCACAACATTCCGTAGGAAAAAACAACTTTCAGGTTTCCACGGTGACTGCTGCTCTTAATGTTTGCACTGATTTTGCATCAACTGCAGATCTACACAAGTTCGCCATACTTTAACTTCAAAACGTGATTAAAAGTTTAAAACGTTCACAAGACTGTGGACTTTTGTGGGTCAAACATTCATGTGGATGGTGCATACTAGGGGTGTAACGGTACACAAAAATCTCGGTTCGGTACGTACCTCGGTTTTGAGGTCACGGTTCGGTTCATTTTCGGTACAGTAAGAAAACAAAATGCAAAATATAAATATGCTAGTTGTTTATTACTTTTGTGCTTTTAACAGTAGGAACATGCACTGGAGCTAGAGTGCTGCTTAAAAATATAAATACAAGTATTTAAAATATTTATTTAAAAAATAAAAATAAATAAAAATAACAGACTGTTTCTTTAAAAAATATATAAATATATAAATTTTCTCCATCTGATGTGCAAAATTTAACAGTTGCAACACTATCAGTTTCAAGTTGTTGCTCAGATTAAATAACATGAATAAGGCTAAGACTAAAAATAAATAAAAATAACAGACTGTTTCTTTAAAAACAAAAACAAAAAAACAGAGGCGGTTTAAACGCGGTGGGGAGCTATGTTAGCACTAACGTTACGCTCGTCTTTCTCCTCGTTGTAGCGATGTTCACGTGGGGGTGGTGCCGTTTCAAATGCAGGGCTCCAGAGTGCGACCATTTTGGTCGCATATGCGACCAAAATTTTTATGAGTGCGACTGAAAAAAATTGTAGGTCGCACTGGTGCAACCAACGCTGCTCGGGTGAAAAAAAAAAAATCATAAGCGCAGCATCTCTTTATGTTCTCCTGACGGTATCGTGGTCTAAACCAATAAGAGACAGAGCGCAGGCGGGTCCTTGCCTCTGATTGGCTGTGGTCCTTTTCACCGCTGTAAATTGTGTCAGTTCGAAAATGCGAGCGAGCTGAGCAGGTACTCCTGAGCGCATCGATTCTCTTTGAAAATAACGAGAGGCAGAAAGCCTCGCCCCGAGACTAATTAAAAAGCCCAAAAATATGCCTTCAGACAGGACTGGTTGAAGCAATTTCCCTGTCTGATGTACGATAAAGAAAGGGACTCAATACACTGCATTTATTGTCGGGAGTGCGGTCAGAATTTCCGGTAATAGTGCGTTTGTGGAGGAGTCAACAACATTTCGCATCGAGACGTTGAAAAAGCGCAATATGTCCAAAAAGCATACTACATGCCGTGATAAGTGTGTTAATAAAGTGGCCTCTCATCCAGCTGCATTTCAGCGTCAGGCTGTATCGATCAGGTCCGCTGAGGAATCTGAAATTATTATAAAATTAAACGTCCCATACAATATTGCAAAGGAGGAGTTGCCGTTCACTAAATTTAAGTCAGAAATTATTCTGATGAAAAAAAATGCCGACACACTGAAGAACAAGACAGCTGCGGAGGTTGGAAACGCCACGTACACGTCATTCATGACTGACGGCGACACAGACGTCTCTACGAAGGAGTGCGTTATTGTCTACTGCTGCATTTTGCGTAAAGGGAGGCCGGTCAACATGTTAATTGGACATGTCGAGGTGGAGCATGGACACGGACATGTTTGAAGGCCCACATTACAGCATGAGAGATCATGAATAGGAAATTGTATAGTAGCCTATTCCTAATATTATTATTAAAAATGAATAGCCTAAGTAAAAATATAAGTAGGCTAGGCTAAGATCACATAAACAGTTTTCCATTTGCAATCTATAGGCTCGTGACCTGTATGATCTTTTTATTGTGCCACAAACAGCATCAGTGTGCAGATTGGCTGCAGAAAACGGTTGCTCTGGGTGCTGATGGTGCTGCAGTTAACCTAGGCCATAAGGGGTGTCATTATGTAAAAGGAGAGCAATAAAAAGGTGACTTTTTGGCGTTAAAGGCGACGCGATGAAAAATGTGGGTGCACCTAAATTTTGTGCTGGTGCACCTAAAAAAAAAAGTTAGGCGCACCAGTGCTACCAATGCAAAAAGTTAGTCTGGAGCCCTGAAATGCGTCAACAGGTTTGACGTGTTGCCAGAAATATACCCGACCTCACATGAACAATGTCGGCAAACCGCTTTGGTTTTATCAACCTCACTTTGTCCCTGTTTGTATCTCACCGGGAAGCCGAAGTGTTCCCAAACGGGAGACCTTAATGTCGCGGGAGGGTCCTCCAATTCTGGCTTGTTGCCAACGCTAGCGGCATTAAGGTACGTGTCCACAGGGGCGATTTTAAACGCGAGTGGACGCGCCGCTTCCCAGTATTGCACGCTTGGTGGGCTGCCACTAGAGGATGATTGACAGGCGCTCTCCTTCAAACAACTGATTTTTGCGAGCGTTCGCGAGCGTTCCCGAGGCGGCGAGTCGAGCCCGGCGCCTCTGATTAGCATAAAGTAGCTGCATGTGCGGCTGCAGCATCCTCCACACATGCGGTCCTCTACTTAATATGTCTGTATGGAAACTCGTTCGGTACGCCTCCGTTCCGAACCGAGCACCCCGTACCGAAACGGTTCAATACAAATACATGTACCGTTACACCCCTAGTGCATACGGTTTTACAGATATCGCAGTTTGAGTTCGCTGAAGTTTCTGATGTTATAATGAGTGTGTGGCACGGAATCTTCAGAGCTTGAGTCTACAGTATATTAATGGTCAACCGATTAATGGCATTTTGAGATGATCGGCATCGGCACTGTCATTATATATGTTATATATGTTCCCGGCTTGCTTTCGACTGCAATCATCAGTCAAGGAGACAGCACTGTCAAGGAGACAGATATGGTCAACATTATGTTATGACAGCACTGTTATGTAGTCTCTTTGATCATATATCAGACACAGTAAAGAATATGTATACATTCAGTTCATCAACACTGGTTGTATACAGTAGAAAAGAAAGTAAAATTTCCATATTTCAATGTTTTTTTTTTTAAAACCGACCAACTCAAGAAAAGGAAAAAAAAGAAAAGTAAATTTTTTTTTAAGGAGACGAGCACCGTTAAAAATAAAGGGTCAAATTTTTTTTTTGGAAATGTTTGTTAGACCGAGAGAAACCGAAGATCTCCTTTTTAATTTAATGGTATTTGTAACAGCCGTAGCTTCTACCCATGAGTTCATCTCTGAGACTCTCTCTCTTGCTCTTGTGATTGGGTGGCCAATTCTCAAAGGGCTCATCACTGGTCTGTTGACTGCAGCTCTCTGCTGAGACACCGGCTCTCACTTTTTTTATCCTGTTCAGGCTTTCAGGCTATCCTGGCTGGTAACGCTTCTCACTCTGGCGTAGCTCGAGCTTCCCATTATCCACTTTCTCGAGTCTTTTGCTGAGCTAGCTGGTGCTTCTCTCACCGGTTGGCTCGTTTGAGTTTCAGTCTCATCGCTCTTTCTGAGTCTCTGAGTGAACCCTCAGCTGGTACTTTTGCTGGAGGTCTGACTTGCTGTGTTCAGGTCTCTTCTTTCTGAGTCTCCTGCTGCGTGAGTTTCAGCTGGTACTCTGAGCTAGCTAGCCTCCCTTGAGCTTCTTTGTCTTTGGTCAGCTTCGCGTCATTTCGTCCGTACTGCCTCTGAGCTCAGTTCGCCACCTTCTGAGCATCTAGTCTGGTTCGCTATCGGGCTCTTGTGGTCAAAAGGTAAAACATGCAGTCACAGGCTGGGATCAGCTGTCCATGATCTGTCTCTGCTGTGTGATGTTTACAAAATTAAAGTTAAAAACCAATCAGTCCACAGTGTAAGTGTAAAAACTCGTCTTTAGAAGTATTCAAAGTTGTTAGTGAATATAGCTCTCACAAAGTGTAAATTAGGAAAAAACATCAGTCCTACGCGCTCAATTCACATTTTGCTCACTAGACTACGTTCCCACTAATCAACTGAAAAAAAAACTCAACGTGACTTGTAATCATGATGCATACTGTGACTACACAAGTTCGCTACTTTAGTGTACGTACAAGACTGAAATATTGATGTATACTGTTAACGTACAACTGCGAGTCTCTTACTTTATTATAAAAAAAAATAAAAAGCTTTTTAATTAAAATCACTATGTCAAATAAATATATTTTAATAATAAAAATAAAAATAAATATTAAACAAAAACAGTTTAGGTGATACGTAGCTTTCGTTTAGTACGAATTCCTGAAATTCCACCTTTACAACTCCTTCCTGGTTTTATCCCGTCCGTGTTCAAGCCGGAAGCCGAGTGTTCCCAAGCTTAATGTCCGGAGGGCCCAATCGCTTGTTCCTAGGGCATTAAGGTGTGTCCCGGGTTTAAACGTGGCGCCTCATATTGCAGCTTGCTGCCACAGGAGTTGAGCAGGCGCCCTTCAAACACGTTTTCGAGCGTCGCGGTTCCAGGGTCGATCGGCGCTCTCAAAAGTGCTGTCTGGCTGTCAACTGTCTCCTCTTGTGGAACTCTTCGGTACGACGGTTCCAACGACCTACCAGGTACTTACAGTACGTCACTTCAGTTACGGTTTTAAGATTCGCAGTTTTAGCTGAAGTTTAGTATATTATGTGTGCCGGAATGGAGTCTAGATATAATGCAACGATTAATTGATTTAGATCGGCTCCACTGATATATATGTAATCCGCTTGTTGACTAAAGTCAAGAATAGTTCAGACAGCACTGTAATGGTAAACATTCGCTACACACTGTTGTATGTACGAGGTCCACATATATTTAATGATAATCAATTTTCCTATTCCATTCAGTAATCAAATCTTTAATATTATAACCCGTTATTAACACATGGTAATGATAAAAAAATAAGGGAAAAAAATAGATTTTTGACCTTATTAACTGTGTAGTTTGTGAGAAAATGGTACAAATGGCAAAGATTTTTTGTTTTGTAAAGGGTCATGTTTGGAGGAAACGAGCACGGCAAACAGTAATTACATGGCATTTTTTTTTTAGAAATCATAAGTTTGTTTTGAGGAGGAAAAACCCATGAACGTTTACTTCCTTCACTGGAATTAATTGGACGGCTTTTCTTCTTAGGCCTGGAATGGGTGGGAGGCTATGCTCACAACCTGGAGCAGTTCCAGTGGCTATCCACCCTGTCGCCCTGCCCTTTGTAGTACCGATTCTCGCCTTTCCTGCTTTGATCGGTGTCATACAATTTTAGGGCTCATCACTGGCTCCTGGTTAGGGACTCTTCATCATTCCTGCTGTAAGACTGTCTGCTAATTTACGTTAAGGAGGTCCTTTTACGTTTGTCCTCGTGTTTGAAAAAACGGCTCTCATCAACCGCTCTTTGTGGCGAGCCTTAATTCTACTCATCCCGGGCTTTGTCTTCTCTTCTGGGGAACTAGCTCGGGGTTGGACTTCCACTCGCCTGAGTTCATGAGTCTCCTGTGAGTTATTTCAATTTTTTTGGGAAGTCCGAGGTTTAACCTCTAGCGCTGATTCTTATGCTTGAAACTTTGTCCTCGTGGTCCCTCTGGGTCTTCTTTTGGTGATGGCTCCTAGCTCTCCGATCCTTGTTCTCCGGGTCATGGCCCTTTAGCGCCTCCGTCTTGCCACGCCTCCCTTGTACTTCTTTTAGCTTCTGCTTTCGTCAATACTTCTTCCTGTCCAGACTGCTGTGCTGATCAATATGTTCTCCATGGTGCCGGGTAGTAACTGATACAACTAGTTTCGAATCCTGCGTGGAGTCAGCAATTGAAAAAGGTAAAAAAAACAATGCTGGTAAGAGGTGTGATCTGCTCCAGTGAAAAAATCTCTCTGTCTTTTGAAGAAATTTCTTAAAAGTTTTAAAAGTTAAAAAACAAATCAGTCTCTCTCCCCCAAGTTTAAATAAAAGTTAATATAGTCTCTTCTAGCCAAGCGATCTCACACAACAAATCTTCAGGCACTTAAGCCTGGCTGTCTCAAGTCGACCATTTTGAGAAAACTACTTTCGCCAGTACTTCTCTATTGTATTTTGCATCAAGCGATCTACAGTCACATATTGATAAATTAAAATTTTAACGTTCACAACTGTGGACTTTTGTGGGTCATTCATGTGTGGTGTCTAGGTTAGGTACACAATATCTGTGTACGATATGGTTTGAGTCGTTCGGTTATTTTGGTATCGTAAAAAAAAAATGAAATAAATGCATGTATAATATGTCGGCTTTACAAGATGAACTCCTTTGAGATTCTAATAAATAAAATCATTATTAAATAAATTTATTAAAATAAATTTCAACATAATCAAAGCTGTTGTCTTATGTAAAATGAAAGAATAATAAAATTCCTTAAAAATTTAACAAACTCGTTTAATTGTTGATTAATGAAAGTAGCTATATAAATACAATGTTTAAAAAAAGAGGGGTAAGGGGGGCTTAAAGTTAGGCTCCGTGTACGAGTTCTGGGGTGGGCCTTAAATGCGTCAACAGGTTTGACGTGTTGCCAGAAATATACCCGACCTCACATGAACAATGTCGGCAAACCGCTTTGGTTTTATCAACCTCACTTTGTCCCTGTTTGTATCTCACCGGGAAGCCGAAGTGTTCCCAAACGGGAGACCTTAATGTCGCGGGAGGGTCCTCCAATTCTGGCTTGTTGCCAACGCTAGCGGCATTAAGGTACGTGTCCACAGGGGCGATTTTAAAGCGAGTGGACGCGCCGCTTCCCAGTATTGCACGCTTGGTGGGCTGCCACTAGAGGATGATTGACAGGCGCTCTCCTTCAAACAACTGATTTTTGCGAGCGTTCGCGAGCGTTCCCGAGGCGGCGAGTCGAGCCCGGCGCCTCTGATTAGCATAAAGTAGCTGCATGTGCGGCTGCAGCATCCTCCACACATGCGGTCCTCTACTTAATATGTCTGTATGGAAACTCGTTCGGTACGCCTCCGTTCCGAACCGAGCACCCCGTACCGAAACGGTTCAATACAAATACATGTACCGTTACACCCCTAGTGCATACGGTTTTACAGATATCGCAGTTTGAGTTCGCTGAAGTTTCTGATGTTATAATGAGTGTGTGGCACGGAATCTTCAGAGCTTGAGTCTACAGTATATTAATGGTCAACCGATTAATGGCATTTTGAGATGATCGGCATCGGCACTGTCATTATATATGTTATATATGTTCCCGGCTTGCTTTCGACTGCAATCATCAGTCAAGGAGACAGCACTGTCAAGGAGACAGCACTGTAAATGGTGGCATAAACATTCATGTTGTCCACTGACCCAAGCAGCTGGTTGGTATGTAGCGAGGGCTGCAGCTATCAAATCTTTTTGTAATCGAGTAATCCACTAATTATTCCATCGATTCATCGAGTAATCAGATAATAATTTACATTGTATATAGTTCCCATATACACCGTTCATTTCCTAACACATTCGGTCAATGACTATAAACAGGATAAGAAAAAAAGAAAGGAGAAAAAAAGCTGAAGATACATTTTTACCATTTATTTCAATTTGTTGTTTTGTTTTGTTTTTTGAGGAAACCGGAGCACCCGGGGTAAAACCTCAAGGGAAAAAGGGGAGAATATAACATATTTGTTATTTATAAATTTGGGTCCAAATTGTTTTTTTGTTGTTGTGGGAGGAAACCGGAGCACCCGGGGGAAACCCACACGACACAGTAGAACTTACAGTGCCGCCCTTTTTTTTTTAAATAATATATATTAATTTGGGGTCAAATTTTTTTGTTGTGGGAGGAAAAACCCACATGACACGGTTTAACGCTTCCTACGCAGACCGAGGAAGTGTCTAAATCTCTTGAAGACCGATTTCTTCTTCTTCTTTTAGGGAGCTCCTCTGTGAATGAGTGGAGTGGGAGGCCTTGATAGTCCTCCTCAACAGCCTGGAGCTCAGTCTCCAGCTGGTCTGATGGCACCACCTGGCTCAGCTCCTCGACCTCTTGCTGAGGAGCTTCACCGTTGTCTCTCTCGACCTTGTCGTCTGCTTGTGACTCCTGGTTGTCAGTGACCAATTCTTCAAAGGGCTCCATCACTGGCTCCTGGTTCAGGGACGTCTTCTGCAGCTCTTCTTGGGGCTGAGTTAACGCAACTCGGAGGCTCTCACTCATATTATTTAAGTCCTCAGCTTTCTCAGAGAGGTCCTTTTTCAGGGTCTGGATGTCCCCCTGTAGCTGTTGGATAAAAACGGCCTTCTCATCAACCAGCTGCTTTGTGGCGTCCAGGTCCTCTGACAGCTTCTCCAGCTGCTCATCCCGGGCATCTTTCTCCTGCTGGAGCTCTTCTTTGAGCTGAGCTAACTCAGCTCGGAGGCCTTGGGTGACTTCCATCTCAGCCTGGAGGTTCATGAAGCTCTCGCTGGTTGAGGATTTCAGGTTCTCCAATTCGCCCTCTTTCTGGAAGTTCTCCTGCCTGACGGTTTGGAACGCCTCTTCAAGCTGTTGGTACTTTTGCTGGAGGATGACGTGAGAAACTTTTAGGTCCTCGTGGTCCCTCTGCAGGTCCTTCTTCTTTTTGGTCTTGATGGTACTCCTAGCTTCGGCGGCGATCCGATTGGTGTTCAGGGTCTCGGGGTCACTGGCCCTCTTGAGCGCCTCCAGTTCCTTGCAGACAGCCTTCTCCCGATTGATGAACATTTCTTTTAGGGTCTTCTGCCGTTTCAGCTCATCAGCGAGCTCCATATTCTTGCTGCGCTCCCAAGCACTTACTTGCTGCTCCTGATGCAATAACATGTTCAGCTCACCTATGGTGTCCTGAGGGCATACGTAGACTGGATACCAACTGTAGTTTTCCTGCTGCATCGTGGCTGCTGTGGTGATGGTTTACACAAATTAAAAAAAAGGAATTAAAAAAAAGCCAATGAACAGATGGACACGAAGAGCAGGCTGGTGGAGATCAGCCTGCTCCAGATGAAAAAACTCTGTCTCTGTCTGTTTGAATGAAGATGAAATTTAGTTCTTAAAAGTTGTTAAAAGTTGAAAAAATCACAATCAGTCTCTCTCTCACTCCAAAGTTGTTAAAAGTTGTTAAAAGTTGAAAAATCCAAAATCAGTCTCTCTCTCACGCCAAGCTCCAGTATCTCCACAACAAAGTCTGTTCAGCGTCTGTACTTATAGACCTGAGCTGTGACATCACAAAGACATCGAATCACAACATTCCGTAGGAAAAAACAACTTTCAGGTTTCCATGGTGACTGCTGCTCTTAATGTTTGCACTGATTTTGCATCAACTGCAGATCTACACAAGTTCGCCATACTTTAACTTCAAAACGTGATTAAAAGTTTAAAACGTTCACAAGACTGTGGACTTTTGTGGGTCAAACATTCATGTGGATGGTGCATACGGTTAAGTACACAATTGGTTCGTAGTTCTGGTTTTGAGTCACGGTCGTTCATTTTCTACAGTAATAAAAAGAAAATTATATGCTAGTTGTTTATTATTTTGTGCTTTACATATGAACTCACTGGAGCAGATGTGCCAAAAACATAAATACAAGATTAAAATTTATTTAAAATAAAAATAAATAAAATACAGTGTTTCTTTAAAAATTTAATTTAAATTTTCATATGGCAAATTAAGTTAACAAAGTTCATGTGCCTTAAAAGAAAAAAAAAAAATTTTAAAAAAAAAAAAAGGTTAAGGGGTATTTCTTTAGGGGTGGTAGCCGTTTCAAATGCGTCAACAGGTTTGACGTGTTGCCAGAAATATACCCGACCTCACATGAACAATGTCGGCAAACCGCTTTGGTTTTATCAACCTCACTTTGTCCCTGTTTGTATCTCACCGGGAAGCCGAAGTGTTCCCAAACGGGAGACCTTAA
>CM056838.1:11365000-11420000 GCA_029853015.1 Chelidonichthys spinosus | reverse complement strand
TTTGTACGGAGGGCGAAGACGTGTCACGCAAAAATATTGAAATTATTTAAACTATTGCATGCGTGGATTCCCGAATTGGACCCAGGGCACCCCTAAGAGCCTCTGACTTATCAACGTTTCTGGTTGAAAATTCACAAAACTCTGAGTCCTTATCTTTGTATATTCTATTGTTATTTGATTCATATCAATGCAGGGCACCTGGTAGGTTCAGCTCTATTTTGTTCTCGAATGTTGACTATTAAAGTATGATATACAGTAGACTGTCATGATATCACAAGTGGTTTTCGTTTCCACACGCACGTAAACTTTTGTTTTTGACAAGAAAACTGTACAGGGCACCTGCTACTTCCTACTATTTCTTAATGCTAAAGGCCTGTCTAGAAGAGGATCCCTATGCCAGTTACATCAGTTCAGTCCAAACATGTTGCATATTCCAAAATGCAGTTTAATTTGATCAAATTACAACAATGCAAGTCTGGGGTTCAGTGGTATTGAGACAGAACGGAGGTTAATGCGTTCCACAATCTTGCTTTAAATTGTTAAATCTTTCATTTTTATTGGGATCATAGTTTGTCTAAGGTTTCACTGGTCCCTCTGACACTTTGTCCACATGGTGGATAAGTGGTTGACTTGTGGTTTCTGTTCTACTTCTATGTCAGTCCTCATGCTGCAGCTGGCTACTGGGCAGACTGGTATTTGTCTCCGTTCCAATGCGTCTTGTGTCCTTGCTGCCCTTTGCTGCTGCCCTTAACAAGGATCTCCCTCTCTGCTACAGCCTTCCATTCATCCCCTTCGTTAGTTAAGAGACAGATAAAAAACAAAGGAAGGCGGACAATGAGACTTTAGTTGAGCCAAAGGAAAAACAAAAGCATCCGTACTCTGCTGTGTAGTTGGTCCATCTCAACGACCAGGGATCCAAGGTTGGAGTCCGCCAGCTGCAGCAATCTCTCTGGAGCTTTCTGAGGTGACAGCATGTGCTGGGGGAGAGAAACAGAGAGATGAAGGAATTACATAGAGAAACGTCTGACACATTTTAGCCCAGGGCAAAGCTTTTGAACTGCCAGGCTCTTCGCTGCGGAGCCGAAGAAGAAGACGAGCAAAGGAGGGCAGGAGGCAAGAAACACATAATTATATTATTTATTATAATTAAAACAATTTAGATAGATAACATTTCTAATGTATAAAAGTCAATGTATTCAAATTATGTCGAGGTTAACATGTAAACGTGGTTCAATTATGAGAGCAAAGTTATGAAATGGTAAAGTTATCACAGCTGATAACTTCTTATCATAATTCATTGGAAACATTGAAAGTGTTAATTGGGTTTAACAGCAGAGTGTTGCGTCACATTGTTGCTGATGCAAATTGCCTCAAATTACAATTTGTATCGGAGGAGGAGGCAATTGCTACCATTTTGAAAACACGATGACGTGTTAATGACAATGTTTCTCTGAGAAGCTTCAGTTGAATGAGCTGAAAGAAGAGTGTGCAAGTGTTGCAATAATATTGCAGTAATGTTTTGATAACATAAAACCTTTAATATCATGTCCGTATCTGACTTCAAAATGTCTATTTTACATTTTATGTCACAGTAATTGTTTGTAAATACAAACAATTTCACACTTTCACAACCATCTCTCTACAACCAGGCAGCAACCTAACTTACATTGTTGTTAAAGGCCAGCAGGGGGCGTCTTCTCTGGTTGCAAAAAGAAGTCTTTCTGTATAGAAGTCCATCAGAAAATTACCCTAATTTTCACTTAGTTTATTACCTCGGTAAACATTGTAACGTTAGTTTATGGTCTCGCTATCGCTAATTTCAAGCCTTCTTCAATACAGCACAATGTTAATTAAGTTAATTATGGTCCAATTTAGAGTAAATAAACGATGAAGCAGGGTGGGCTTTATTGATCGCCTAAAAAATGACTGTTTCAGCATTAATGAGGTCGCTAGGACATTAGTTAAAACATATTTGAAAATATATATAATATATATTCCTGGCAGAGACAGATTTTACCTTGAGTTCCTCCGTCATGTTCTCGAAGCGGTACAACACCTTATAAGGTGGTGGGAGGGGTGTGGTCAGGCTGACATCAACGATGATGCGATACAGGCGGTCCATATCACTGATCAACAGCCCCGAGCACTCATCATCACATGCTAAAGAAACAAATAAACACAGTTAGACACGGCTACAGTGTAATGAGACTTTGTGAGTACATGTTGACACAAAAAAAGTCATGTATGTGTCTTTTTTAACTACAGAGTGTGTGTTTTTCTGACTTATTTGGGAGTCTGTAAACACATCAGTGTGTGATTGTAGTGACTGCATGTTTTTGTGTTTAAGTGGGTCTGGCATCAGAAAGACAGGGCTGCCGATGCATGAAATTCAGCACAGAGAGGCAAAGGCACCTATTATGAGCACACACTGCAGGCTAAAAACACACAAACTAACGCACAGACACCGGGGGGAATTCACTCAGATGCCAGTATTTCTCTTGGTTGTGCGTGCGTGAATTTCTCTGTAGCCCGAGGCTGATTTATTGCTGAAATTAAAACTTCTGACAAGGGAAATCAAAGATGAATTAAATAAAACAACAACACTGTTTTTTTCACCCTATAAATCTCTGACAAGACCAGAGCACACAAATACAACCGAAGCATCCATGCAGTCACATGCGTTCACCCAAACAGACCGACAGGTACAGCGGGTGTATACTAAGTGGAGGGTGGGAGTGAATAGTTGTTTGTCAAATCCGAGCCATTCAAGAATTCCTGAGAAGGATTCTAATCACCAACGTCCAGACAGTGTGCAAACATCCCGTACTGCACTGCACACACAAGCAAGTCCATGACTGTGCTCTGTTGGGCTGCTTGGTTGGCTCTGCTTCTGAGGAGTTCACACGGTGTGCACGTTTGGATACTTTAAAGTTTGCTTGGAGAATGAAAAGATAAAGATGACAAATAAGTCATCTTAATGACACCATAAGCCCTCTGGTGGCTTTCAGATGCTGGAGTTCTCAGTGAGCCACATGTCACAGTACTGTCCAACATTAAACTAGAAAAACAAAGTGGAGGTTAGCTTTGGGTAACATCATATAGGCGTTACTAAATGGTTTTACTTCCGAGGTGAACTTAAAGTAAATCCACAATCTTGAATATCTCCATGTTGTTCTCTCTGGCGCCCTCTATGGCAATGAGGGTTATTGCATGTGTGTTTCTGTCTCTGTAGAGAGTGCGCTCGTGATGTTTGCATGGGCTCAGTCACCATCTTGTAACCTCGTTAAAAGACTTAATTTTCAATTAAAATCTTCAAAATTCTTACTTTTTAAAAAATGTTCATCATTATTCTTACTGCAAGAAATGTGTGTGGATGGAAAACACAAAAAGTCAGTCGACTAACTGTAAATATTTAAATGTCTCACCTCGAGGATGTGAGTTCTGAATTGAAAGTTTGTAATCTGAATCTGCTAGAATGATGGCCACATAACTCTTATACATAACAGAGTCACCACACATATTTACTTTACAGTATATAAAATGTAAAGATTGATATAATGTATTATTAGATCCATAAAGCTTGAAGACCCATGAAGGCCAGGAGTAAACTCCAGTGAATGTTTAGGATTATATTATGTTTAGTATATTCATGCTTCACACTGGAAATACAAACACACACACAAGTGCAATAATACACACCTGGGACTGTGTTCCTCAGATAGAAACTTACAGCTCATGAACATTTGGTTTTCCTTTATATAGAGATAGTTTGCCGCAGCTCGGGCATCTCTTTTACTTTGTTTTCTGCAGATTGTTGTTGGTGTTATGATTGCTATCGTGCCACTTCCTTGTTTATTATTGTGCTCCAAGTTACTTTGCATTGTGGCTACTGTGAGTTTGGGTGCGTCTGATGGAAAACAGAGAGCGCATTCAATCTTCAACAAGGGAACAGTCTGATTGCAGCACTCTGTGTAAACCATCAAGACATGTGATTACGGTCTGGACGTAGAGGCGACTGGTTCGGTGTCAAGGTGCAATGCAGCACTCACAGTGCCAATTTATGAACACACGCTTTGTGTCTGTAAGCATAAAGACCTGAGCGAGCAATTTCCTCTGTGACCTGACAGCAGCAATTTCACATCAGCCTCTGTCTTACAACCTTTTCTTCAATATTCTCTTGGCTCAAGGCATGCTAATGGCACAAAATTGGCCCTGCCATTATGGTCGTATTAAGTTTAAATTAGCTCCAAATGACATTGAAATTATTTTCTAAATGACTTGAATCTGACTTCTGTCACGGTCCCCTGTCTCCCATGGCAATCGGAGAACTGCTCATTTGCATTTCATTGCCAAATAAAGCTAAAAAATCACAACAACGCTGAGCGATGTGTCACTAGAAATAATAGAAGAGAAGAATGCGGATGGCTGTATGTTTCAGTGACCTAAAGACACTTTTAGACTTGTACACTTTATGCTCCACAGATAAGTTCCTGTGTCCTTTTGTGCTATAGCTTCAAAGTCAAAGAGGCCATCATCATGATTTCAGCTTCTACTATTAATCTGTTTAAATCACGGGCACTAAGATTCATGTTCTCATATTTCCGACCATCTGCAACGGTTGTTTCATAACTTTGAAGGACCAGTGTGTTAAATCCTACACACTGGTCCTTTAAAATAAGGACTATACCACAGATACCCTGAATGAAATCAACAAGGAAGAAAAAGAAGCACCAGCAGCAGCTTAAATAAAAAGCTGTGTGTTAGTCTTACAGATGATGCCTGCTGGTCCACACACATGCCTCTCCATGCACTGGTCACACGTCGTCCCCGTGGCCCCGCCCCTGCAACGGCATTGGCCCGAGACAGGGTCACATGGTCCGGGCAGCGCCCCCCACGGAGAACACTTACACTCCTCGCAGTGGCCGCCGGGCGTCCGTGGGTTACCATGGTAACCAGTAGCACACCTGGACAGTGGGATTATGGGAAAAGGGGAAAGCGTGTAATATCATCCTTCCATTACACAGCTACAAAAATGACTTATACTGTCATAGGAAATGACTTGTCTTGTGTGATTCATTCCATGTCACATATTCAAATGTAGTTATTTCTGAGCTTAGCTTGGTTTCAGTTACTATGGGAGGATTATGATTTATTTTTTTTACCTCTCACAGTATTTGCCCTCATATCCCTCAGGACAGCTGGTACATTGGTAGTCATTGAGTCCCTCCGTCACACAGGTTGGACTGAAACTACACACAGTCAACATATGATAATATATTAATAATAACAACATATTTGTTAAGAATGCTGAGAATAATAACAGTAATATACATAAATATGTTTCATCCAAGTATGACACTGTACTTGACATTTTTGAAGACCTGCCCAAAAAAACCCCAGATGAATAAACACAGAAAAGTTTACTTGTTGTCAGGGTTGGCGAGGGGACAGGCGCAAGGTTTACAGTCGTCATGGAAACCTCGGACCACACCGTAGAATCCCGGAGTGCAGCGTTCACACCGATCACCCTCCGTGTTGTCTTGACAGTTCTAACACACACATACACACACACACACACACTGATTAATGATCAATGATTAATTGAAAAGATGACAGACGGGGTTACCCATCATCCCCTCCTTGATTACTGACGGAGTGGCATGGGGGTGGCTGGTTTTTTGGCGAGCGAGATAATTATCCTGGCACCGTTCGGTGATTCTGAGTATAAAAAAATAAAAAAATTGGATAATAGCAGCACTTGTGATCACCAGTGTGCTTCGCCGAGAGTCGTAAACTCAGAGACAGTTAGTGGAACGGATGACATCATGTCGACAGGAAGGTCAGGAGCTGCATCCGCTTTAATTCCATTTTTTTTTTAAAATAAAAACAACTATGAGGTGTTTTTCTTATTTTACAGGGGGAAAAAACAGTTGCTGTTTTTACATGAATACAGATTCACACATCCGGATCCGTCACTGAGAAATACCCAGTATCATCACAGTCGCTTCTGCAGCGCTGCCGGAGCAGCGGGGTACTCATTACTCTCTCCCTTTCACCACCCGCAGCTTCGGAGCCACTGTAAGGCCCTCTCACATACACACTGATGGGAAACTCAGCCGTCCGCACACAGTAATAAATGGTTTTGGGGGGGGGCTCAGTCCCACTCCTGCATGATGAGGCGCTGTGAGAGCGTGCACGGCAGCGGCAGGCTAGCTGTTAGCTGACAGGTGTGATCTCACACGTCAGAGAGTTTATTAAGCTTCCCTCCTCAAGAGCAAGCCGTCTGGAATACTCATTTACTCTGCAGGACTTCGCTCACCTGTTGTTACGACGATAGCCACCAGGGTGCAATCACAAGCACAACCGTAAATACAATATATCCAAAAATATGTGCAGAGATGTTTGTGTTTATTTTCAACTGATTTTTGCCTGTGCTTTGCTATACGACATTTGTATTCTGACAGATACGATGACGTATTTGTATAAATACACGGTACAGTTTGACAAAAACACACGCCAACCAGTACACACAAATGTAAACACACACAAAAACATAACATACTGTACACAAACACGGAGATCTCGCTCTCCTCTTGATATCCCCCGGGGGGTTCAGTCTTGTGTGTTCGCCTCGTTTGTTGAAAATGGGGAACTTCAATCAGTGCAACAGGAAGTCGCCTTCTAACGAGGCAAGTCGTTTCCATTAACTTCCTGTGTTCCTCGTTACCACTAATTACCACAGAAACAAACTCGTTTAGCATTTTCAATTTAGCCTGCTCGGTTCGAAAATGCTAATGACGCCTGTTATGGAGAGCGAGATGGAAATGGGCGAGGGAGAAAATAGCTGGGAGGCAGGAATCAAACACACGAGGAGGCGTAGGGGCGAAGTAAAACGGGAGAGAAACAAATTGGCAAAACTAGAGACATTAGAGAGAGGTGAGGAAGAGAGAGAGAGAGAGGAGGGTGGGGGGAGGGGGGGCGCAGGGGAATATTGGGGCAGAGAAAAATGAGACGAGGGAAAAGACGGAGAGAATGGCGGGTTGATGAAAGGAGACAAAGGTTGACAAGGTACATAATTGAGGATAAGAGGGAAGAGACTTCAGGGGATGGGAGGATGAGAAGAGGGAGGAGTAGAAGAAGAAAAGGAAGTAGAGGTGGGATAAACAAACAAATATTATTAGGAAACAATTAAAGTAATTAGAAAGAAGAGAACAGTGGAGGGGAAGCAAGAACACAACTGTTCTCTGGTGTGCATGGACACACATTTCAGATGACCTTATGATTCATGATAGTTTAAATCCATACCTTCCAACTGAATGACATTTATTTAAGAATAAGATTCAAGCTGTTAACACGAGGCATGTTTTTTATGGCTGAACTCTTTCATCGTTCTTCTTCTTATTAGTAGTGGAAGAAAATGTTCCATTAAGCTAGTCACGCTTCCAAATTAAATCAAATCAGAGTGAAGATTAGGGGAAAAACACTTTGCCTAATTGCTGACCCTTTTAGTTGTCCCGTTTTTGCTCTTCAGTCAATAATCTGAGAGTCCCACTCAGACAAACAGCAAATCCGGCACTCCAAGCTTTTCACAAATAATTGAGCTGCATTTGATGCTTGGAGGTAATATTAGTATACAACTTCACATTCAAAAAAAAAAGAAAAAGGAAAGTTAAAATGGCAGCGCAATTATGAAATGAAAGAAGGTGAGCCACTTGCACAGCCTGCCGTGTTCCATTTCTTCCAGAGAAATACTATAAACATTATGTGCAAGAAGAAGAAATTCATTTTCTGAAAAGGCTTCATGAGAAAGAAGTTTGTTCTTAAACCTACTTATCTTACTGGTTATTCAGTGCGCTGGTGGAGAAGATAATTAAATGGTTCCTTATAAAGTCAATCTCAGCTGATGGATTTGGACAGTATGAACAGTTTTCTCCATGGACCTAAAATCCTGTCAAAACAGTGACATTCTCGGAGTCTGCCAGGGTTTGTGCGATGACCTGTCAGCAGCATGTGACCAGCTGCTCCGTGGGTCTTCAGATGGAGACGGAGCAGATTAATAAAAGGGACTGGAAGTGACCACAAGCCACCAGTAGGATTCATGGAAGACATGCAGGCAAAATATCTTCAAACACACATGAAGGTGGGTTTTTTTTACAAGGTTTTGGCATTTTAGATCTTGGCACTCTAAGGAATTCTAAAATCCTAATTCTAAAATCATCATATATGTGATCGAGGAATTCTTCTGCATGGCTAACAGCATGGCAAACGGCTGAGCTGGCGGCCAGCAGCTAACAGTGCTAACATGCACACGGCTGGACCAGCTATTAAAAAAAACCCTCAGATTAGAAGACACAGAGAGAGTGTGACTTCATTCTCTGCTCAGGACACTACAGTGAATAGTTATCACACTAATGCTTGGAAGCTGTGATTTAGCACCTTTAAGATGTGCTCCAGAAAATCAAATCACACCAATTTGATAGAAATGATTGCCACGGGTGGAATGTGCAGATCAGTGGTGGTATTTACCTTCACGCTGGAATGAGCTTCACGTTAAACTGGAAGGGTCAGAATTCTTTGCCTGAATGTATTCTAATTATGGGTCTTTTGATATGAAGATCTTTTACCCTGTTTTCAAAAGTAAAGATGTAGCCTTGGGTCAGAGCCAGAGGAGAGGAAATTACACAAAATATGAATGAGCCCAGGGTCATTAATTATTGCAGGGCTAATTACTGTACCTGACATTCACACACACACACACACACACACACACACACACACACACACACACACACACACTCTCTGTTCTCTCTCTCGCACCTCACTCTCTCTCCAGAAGCTACCTGGCATATGGCTGTAGGAGGGTCTCCAGTGGCAGCACACACACACACTCACTTACCTGACATATGGATGTCTCGGGGTCACAGGTGGAAGAGTGCCCACTGCACTGGCACTGAACACAGCTGCCCATGCCGGTAGCGGTTGGCAGTCTGGACGCTGGAGCAGATGCCAGGGAACCGGCACGAAGACGGTAGAAACCTGCAGCACACTCCTGCATACAGAGAGAGAGACAGACAGGTGGAGAATGAGACGGGTGATTAAGGTAGAGATTTATTGTTTAAAGATTTTTTTTTCACAGTTTTGAAATCATAAAACTGTAAAATAAAGTTCCCACAGTAATCCTGCATTATTGCATTATATATGAATACTACACATTTATATATATCCACATAATTATCCCTAATTGTAATTTCTCAAGGCAACTGTTGACCACTCTTTCTTTCACACACACACACACACACACACACACACACACACACACACACACACACAAGTAAGAGTTATTCCCTTCAATTACTTTTAAATACACGCATGCACACACCCTTGCGCACACACACACACACACACACACACACACACACATGCAAGGTAACTCTCTCTCCTGTTCAGTAATAATTAATGGAGTCCATTTAAAGAGCCATCTGTTCCCTCTGCTAGCGCTAAACGCCCGTTTAAATATACTTTATTAACAACGACGGCAGCTACAAATAGAATGGCCATCTGTCAGCCAAGACCTCTACGACCTGAACATTTCAAGTTTAGCTACCGCTCGCTATTTGGCAGTTTTTCAACAGTATCTGTAGCTTCTAAATTATATACACGGCCATTTCTTCTCCCCGGCAAAATAGATGTCTGCTCCTCTGCACTTCAAGTAGCAGACAAAGTGAATCAGAGGTTGAGAAACACAGTTAAAAGTTTGCTGGCAACTCATGTGTTCCTTTGAGATTAACACAATGGCTAAACGACTCTCGGGCGCCGCCATCCAGCAGAATTGCTGCGAACTGTTGCCTCTGCGTATCATAAGCTGCCTCTACAAAATCCTCATTAAACTAAAGATTGAGTCACTGCTATATGCTTTCTGTGGCTTAAGAGAAGGAGCCGGACGCAGCTGAAAGTCAATTGCTTTGACAAAATCACAACCGAGTGGAAGAGACGCTCAGTGAGGCTTAATCCTAGCGGAGAGGGGGGAAAAAAGAGGAAAAAAAAAAAAGGCGTCGCAGAGGCTTAAAACTCTGAACTAAATGTAAATTGGGAACTTGTGAGATGCTATTGAAAGACTAGTTTGTGACCTCCATGTTTACACTCTGAAGGCAGCAGACGGGAAGCATGCATTGGTCTGAGCGCCGAGAGAGAAAGTGTTTTTATAGTTTTGAACTGGTGGATGGTCGAAGACATGTCATCACACACATTTTTACAAATACTCAATATTCATCGGCTATATTGTGGAAATTGTTTGCATGTCTCCTAGATGCTACCGACATATTAAAAGACAATATCACGTTATGTAGTGAAGACTTTGGTTTTGATGCTTGTTGCAAATAAGAAATCATAGATACAATTCTTCTGAAGGTAATCTTCTTTTTTAAAAAAACTGATTTGCACTTGTATGCTATTAAAAGTGCCTAAAAATTATATTATTTAAATCACAGTACGTAGGGAAACTTGAAAACGCTATGCTAGATATCTGCCAACTGACTGTCTACAAGATATTACAGTTCTTAGGAGCACCTTGTTGCAGGTGTAAGGTCTTCACATGGGTGCAGTCTTGGGTGCGTTTGTTTTGTCACGTGCTCACCTCACAGGAAAGTCCGGAGTATCCCATCGGACAATCACACTTCTCTATTTGATGTGCTCTCTCGCTCTCTCTGGTGGGTCTGCCTTCCTCGGCCACCGTTAGACTGATTTCAGAAATTCTGGGAGAGAGAGAGAGATGTCACATCATGAGATACAAATGAAAACAGAGGGTTTTTTTCCACAGTGTATTCTTCATTCAGTCAAAAGTCACATTTAATAGGGGACGTGTGTGTGTGTGTGTGCTTTACTGGCTGAGTCTCATCAAGGTGCCGTGTGATGCCTTAATTAGGATGTAGTCCACATAGAACAAAATATCCATGAAGTCCTCTCGAGTCATGGACCTGCCATCTGCGTACTTCCACTCATGCTGTACACACACACACACACACACACACACACACACACACACACACACAGACAAATCCATTTTATCACTGCAGTCTATTACCAATGTAATACTGTATTGACCAATAGAGCTCATAAAAACATAAGTAAAATTGATATTCTATTTAGCTCTATTATTTTTGTTGTTGGTATTTAATAGAAGAAGTTATTCTTGAATCTCTTGACTCAAATTTTTCAATATCCCGTTTGGCTCCAGAGGCTTACTCTACCTCTGTCATGTCGATCTGGTGGCGGGTGAGCTGACCGATCTGGAGTCCCTGTATGTGGTGTGTCATCACGATGTTGCGGTTGGGACCGCCCTTGATGATGACCTGAGGCTCGTACGAGGAAGGACCGGTTTCCTCTCTGGACTCATAGTACACTGCGTATTTTAACTGTCCGCCATATGCTGTGATCTGAAGGAAGACGTGGATCATTTATTAAATAAATGATGAGACGGCACTCAACTTACAGTTTTCCGCCTTGAACGTTTGATTTGATTATACGTGTCACAAAATATATATATTTAAAGCAATAAATAAAAACAAACAGGGAGCTTTCTCACCATAGAGCCTCTGAACTGCTCCGGCAGTTTCCAGTAGTAGGGTTCAGAGAGAGTCGAGGTGACCTGCTCTGTATGGGCGAGAATCTCAGGATGCTGGAAGCTCACTCCTCTCCTCGTCTCCACAGTGTTGGATTTATCCACCAGGGGGAGCACCGTCTGCTCAGGCTTCAGCGTCAACTAGGACACACAGCAGTGATGACAGTATGTTGATCGTTATGCATTAACCCAGAGGAACCATTCCAAGGAAGCTGTTCATGCTGCATACCATGGCTAACCAAGACATGGGTTTTGCTGTACAAGTGTACACTGGTGTTACTGTCACTGCGTGTGTGTGTTGGTATCAGCGTGTTTTTCTCTTTTCCACCTTCTAATGGAGTTAACTCAAAAGTTTTTTTTTCTTTCTGAGACTGCTATCTTGTTACAGAAAATGTACCGTCCTTATTTAATCTGTGGGCACGGGAGGATTGTGAAATATTCTAACTAATGAGGATGGATCTGTGCAGCTCTAAAAACTGCCCGATGAAGGCACCTTTTACAGAAATATTTGATTGCAACATAACTAGATGTATTTTAATTTCCAAATACATGTCAGGCCATATGTTTGGCAAAAACTCACTTGAATATGTATAAGAGTTCTACTTGAGTCTGAGTGCTATCTGCTATTTAATAGGCAAGTCTCTTTACTCCTCAGCTGATGCAGGAGGCACAGTGGTGCAGTGGTTAGTGCTGACGCCTCGCATTGTAACCCCCCCCCCCCCCCCTTTCAAAAAGAAGACCCCGACCCTGATACTAGTGATAGTGAGACGATCAATCTTGTTGATTTCTTACCAATGGCTCAATAATTTCCAATGTAAAGGTGGCACTCCGTCAGTAATAAATCAAATATGATACAGACAGGGGAGAGCAAGAGCCCTTCTGGAGAAAATCTCACCCTTTCTTTCTCATTCTCCCTGTCTCCCACTTTATGTGTTCATATCTCAATATCACTTGAATAATATGCGGGTTTTATTATTGACTGTGGGTTGTGGTTGAGTAGACTGATTTAAAGATAGATTCGTCTGCAGGAGCCCGGATCTCCCTCTCTCTCCCTCCCTCCCTCCCTCCCTCTCTGTCTCTCAGTAGCTGTAGTCAAGCAGCGCTGATATTCTGATATTGTGTGAATAATGTGGACACACTGGTAATGGCTGCATAATATAGAGGCAGTCACACATGGGATGGGAAATTGCTGATTTCAAAACAAATTGAATTCCAAACATTTATATACACGGTAACTCGCTTCTCGTTGGCAATTTGCTTGGAAGTGATACTGGAATGTTTCAGGTAGTATTTTTTATGACATAGAATACATGACAGAGGCAAATCTGCCCAGGCAAAACTTCCCTCTACTATAAGAGCAGAGTCATCCTCATGGTCGTTTTTTACCCCTCATATCAGTGCTTTCATCTAAGTTCAGTTCCTTAAAGATTTTCACTTTATTATATAAGTTACAGCAGTATTTAAAAAACAGCTAATAGTTGAACAATCACACAAAAAAGTCTGTGCATTTATAGGCAGAATGTTTAGTGTGTGTGTGTGTGTGTGTGTGTGTGTTGCGTGTACCTTTCCCTTAACCGCCATGTAATCCCCTGTAGTGTGGGTTTTGTGTGTTCTTGTGTAGCATGTGTACTGTGTTTGTATAGTTTATGCGTATGGTGTCTAGATATGGTGAAAGTGTGTGTGTGTGTGTGTGTGTGTGTCCCACACTACTCATTGTAATCTCACGATTCAGTGGTTCAGAGAAAATCTCCCTCTTTCCAATAAACTCTCCTTTTTTTCTCCTTTTCATTCTCTCTGTCCAGCTCCCCCCCCCCCTCTCTCTCTCTCTGTCAACAATAAATGAAGTGAATGTTTGCCGTTCAAATGAAGCCCCTCGTCACACTCCATCAGAAAACTCTACGGTTACCATGGAAACGGCAGTTTATCGCCAGTGGCAACCGTTTCTGAGATGAAGGACCTTTATTGAAAACGGGCTGCCACTCAACATTTGATTGCTAACTTGTTGGCAGACTGTCTTGGTGGCGTCTGCTGCACTGGCTTACCTTTGTTTTGGACTCACAGTTGTTGCGCTGCATGTCCGTATATAGAAGTGTAGAGACGACCATCTATCCGGGGAAATCTCAGAATGTGTGCCCAATGATTTGGCGATATCCTGAGTTTTCCTTGAACGCCACAAAGAGGTTGATGTTTGGTGGTTTTGAGTGAAATGTCTCAACAACTAATGGCTGGATTGCCGTGACATTTGGTCTCGACATTCAGGTTGAATTAAATCACTTTTTTTGATGTCCTGAATATTTAACGGCACACCACCGATGAGGCAAGATTTTAATTTTGCCATCAGCCTCAGCTTTACTTTGTGTTTAGGAGAAAGGAAAGCCATTAGGAGAGCAAGTTGGTGTGAAAGCTCATGAAATGGTCTGCTGGAACGGGGATCAGCAGGTTCTGTGTGTAATCTCCTTTCAGCCCTGGTGTTTGCCCTCCATTTGTGTACATTGTCTGCAAATTGGCACCATTAAAACTGCACCAAATTATTCATACATTTCCTGTTTGCTATGACTATAATGCTATAAAGCATCCATTTTTTTGCTGTGATTTCGAAGCAATTTAATTAATATGTATTTGCAATGGACATCTGAAACATAATGTTATCTTTGTAAAGTGCAAGTCACACTGAATGATACTGGTATGTTTTTGTGACTGTGCATGATTTTGAGTTATGAGTGATTTTTCACAAAAGTTCATCACACATCCCTGACCCCTCCCCCCTTTTTAAAGAGGATTTAAAGGATGCTGAGAATTGCTCCTGAATCTACAGTATATAGAAATCGTTACACAATGTGGCCAATACTATTTCCCACATCTGTCTCATCTCCGTTTACATCGGCCCAGCTTCTTCATGTTTCTTACATGGCACCTATTCACAGCCACTGTGTAGGCCGCAAAATACCAACAGACACTTTTCTGCTGGGAGGAACTTCACTTTAAGGATGTGAACCAGCCTCTAATAAACCAGAGATCACAATCAATGAAGAAGAATTATCCTAGAGCTTCAGCATAATGCAGAGACAGTTGTTGGTCACGTAAGAGACCAGAGAGTCCCAGACCAGAACCTGCTCTTTAAACGTATTGATACATCTATTATGACCGCAGTTTGGACAAGATGGAGTTAATGAGCTTGTTTTAATGGAGCTGTTTTATCTGAAGCCGGTGAGGCCCCTTTTGTTGATTTGTGAAACATTTTTAAAAAGACAGTAAGGCGTTGCTAAGGGTCACCTGATCCTACGCTGCCATATACTTAAATCTGTTTCTGTTCGATAATCGCAGCGGCAGGAAGGAAGTGAAACCATTACGATCTGTCCACTCACCCACATCCTGATGAGTCCTTGTGCCTCCGTGCAGGAGCTTGTCAGTCCGTAACAGTAACAGTTGCTGCACCCGAGGGGGTTTCGTGCCGACAACCCAAAGGTGTCCGGCTTACAGCGGTCACAGTTGTCTCCTTCCACGTTGGCCTGAAATGTCAAACACACACGGTGTGAAGATGACACCCAATGATCTGAAGCCGCATTACAGGCCATGAATCAGGTGTGTGTGTGTGTGTGTGTGTGTGTGTGTGTGTGTGTGCGTGCGTGTGTGTGTGTGTGTGTGCGTGTGTGTACAAATCAACATCTGTCACTGTCTATGTGGGATAATGTGAAAAGCAAGTGACAGCGGAGATGAAAAGTGTTTTCAGTCTGTGCGTGCCATATATCAAATATGTGCATATTTGTGTGTGTGTGTTTGTGTGTGTGTGTGTGTGTGTGTGTGTGTGTGTGTGTGTGTGAGATATATGATCAACTTGTCACGGTGAGGAGGAGAGGTTTATAATATATACTTTATGTATGTACAAGTGTGTGTATTTTTGTGGCAACACATATATTTATACAGAAATATTGTGTATTTTGTTTGGTTAAAAATGGAATATGGATTTACATTGTGTGTGTTTCTGTGCATCATAACTGTCAAGTACAAGACTGAAGAGAAAAGATCCACACACTTTGTCTTTAGTAATAATAAGAGAAACAAATGGATGTTTCAAATCTATCATCTCTGGAAGGATTAAAATGAAATTAAAATATGCGAGTAAGTAAGTGATGCACTTTTACATGTTAAATGTTTAAAGGGGATGTAAGTTTAAAGGGGACATAGTATGCTTATTGCTTTCCTTCAGGTTCATACTTGTATTTTGTGTTCCTACAAAACATGTTTATAATCTTTAATGTTCAAACTGCCTGTCTGTATACACCTGTAATCACCATCTGAGGACTCTTATTTTATTATGTATTGGCCGGTTAGAAAAATATGGCGCAAATGATATTCGGTGGTGTATTGTAACGAGCTGGATGTGACAAAGGAAGAGAAGCCACATTAGAATGACTTGTTCAATCCCATATTTGCTGATCTTGGTAGAAACCCAAATATATGTGCACAAGCACTGACAAAAGTGAGTTTTCCACAATATGTCCCCTTTACTGTTCTAAATGCACTGTGAGGAAAGTGACAGAAATAAAGTCCAAAATCCATCTCAACCATCACGTGTGAAGACAACGTGTGTGTTCCTGTGAGGGTATGCCGTACCTTGCAGCTGCACTTCCCCGTTCGATCCGCACAGGCGCACACTTCCCTCTCCAGGTCGCAGGTCTGGCTGTCCGACCCCGAGACGTTACACTCGCACTGGGTGCACTGTGGGAAAACACCGTGGACGCAGACACCGCCAAGCTTCCGTTATCAACAATGTGACAGGCTGAGAGAGGAGCTGCCGGAGTGTGTCACCAAAACCACACAACTCCACAATGTTGAAACATCACTGAAGTTCAGACGGACACCAAGCAGGGAGTTCTGTGGCTTTTTTAGACTCCCCGATTGAACCCAGTTTTTTTTTTCTCATGTATATGAATTACTTGTGTATTTTACGTCGAGCAACTTTCATTGCAAGTTGTGCAGCTACGCAGGAAAAGTTTGGCTAAGGGATAAATATGACTTCAGAGCTAAATAAAACCACTGGTGTGATGACACAGTTAGGCTTCTACCAATCAGGCAGGGAGCACATCCGTTTATTGAAGCATTATTATGCTCATAAAATCCATAACAGCAGCACTGTCACGCCTATGAACATCCCTCTCCCTTGTCCTTCCTGGTGGAATCACATGGACTCTCAACCCCCTAATGAATAAATCCCATCACTATTCTCTCCGGTGCCTCCTCTCTCACCCCATAATACATTTATAAATAAATAAAGCACACTGGTCATCATGGTGGTATTAGAGGTGTTCATGTCATCGGGATCACTCACCTGAGGAAAGTCTCTGTATCCGATTTGACATTCGTTGCATTTCTCCCCTCGGAAGGAGTCGCGACACATGCAGCAGCCCGTGTTGAGGTTACACTGCTGGCTCACGGAGCCGATCACGCTGCAACCGCACGCCTTCACACACACACACACACACACACACACACACACACACACACACACAATAAAACAAAAACACAGATTCATACACCGACAGAAACTTTTTTTTCCTCCGATAAGTACAAACATTTGTCTTGGTGCCTCAATGCAGACAACAGTTAATCTTATATAACCATTTGTATCACATTTGCTACCCGAGTTTCCGAGACCCCTATCTTATCAACATGATCAATACTGTCCTTAAAAACCTGTTGTATATGAGCTTATACATGTATTCTGCCCTCTAATCATCCACACAATTTTGTCAGGAAAATCTTTGCTGATATTCAAGAAGTTACGGTACGAATAACATTTATATTGTTACTAATTTTTTAAAATATATATATTTTTCTGTATTAAAACAATGCATAATTACTAAACAATTCATGATTCATATTACAGTTAAATTGTATTAAAATGTACGTATCATATTTGAAGGTTTATATGGTGCATCGTCACATTTTTTTGCAAGATTTAAAAACAATTTTTGGGGATTTTGTTACAAGGTTTAATTAACATCTCAATTCCCAAAACCCAAATTTTCTGGACATTTTTTGATGGGTCAGGCTATACAGGGTTTATTTGACTTCCTGTTTGCACGTGTGAAGCTCCTAACATGTTTTAATCAGGACACCCGTGTCCAAATATTGAAAATGTGACAGTACTTTAACAGCTCCACCTGTTGTGCAGTGGTGGCATCAAGTTCTTATTAAAACAATCACCGAACAACGTTAGATGTTATTATGATCGACAAAATGTCTCAAACGAGAATGAAAACGCCATAAAACAAACAGATAAGCATTCGATGTGCTGCGAGGCCAACGCTGCGTCATCATGAGCTGGTGAAATGAGAAACATCCGTGTTGCATCTTCAGAATCTGCTGTGTTTCGGTGGAGTTCTGTCTGCGATGTCTTTACTTCACTGTTATGACGTTGTGCCAGCTTTGCAGTGTTTAACTTTCCGGTTGTCTTTGTTATCTTTCTTATGTTTGTTTGGTTCCACTAGGATCTGTTGCATCCCCCCTTTTGTTGTCTCGGATCAATCTGCTGTGGAACTGACACTTGTTCAAGCTCACGCTTCTAATTGCTAATAGCCCGTCGCTATTTCTAATAGTTTACTGTTGTCGCTGCCTCGCCGCCCTTTGTTGAGACGCCTTCAGTGCAGAACGCTGAAGGCAGAGAAAAACGCTAATTCTCACCTTCAGAACAATTACTTTTCACAAAGCCTTGTTACGCAAGAAGAGAGTGGGAATGATAAGAGTGAAGATGAAGAGGGGATGCTGAGAAAAGGCTGAGCACTGTGATTATAAGGAAGGAGAGGGAGGAGGGGAGGAAATGGGAGACGAGATGAGAAAAGGAGATCAAGACCAAAAAATTATAATAATAATGACTGGTAACTGAAATAGGAAAACACTTGTCTTTCCTTTGATTGTATTGACTTATATGCACTTATTGGAGTTTACACACACAGTCTGTTGTGTTTCCATGGCTGTTAACTGCCAGTAAACAGAGCAGAGAACCGGAAACAAAACGCCCTGCTCTTTGCAAATGTTTTCCCCCCTACCTTGCATCCGGTTACGATATCATGGCCCCAGTGGTTGGGAGCGCAGAGGTCGCACCTCTCCCCGATAGTGTGCGGAGGACAGATGCACTGTCCCGTGTTAGCATCGCAGTTATTGCCCACATGGCTGCACTGGCAGGCTGCAGGAGAGGAGAGAAAGTACCTTTTATTAAGGGGCTTACAATAAACACTGAAGATAAAAACTGATTGCATTATATTTCTTATAGTTTCCAACAATAACAATGGTTTTTAAATCACAACATGACACACAGGTTAAGAGTCACTAAATTTAATAAAAAAAACGGTTGGAAACTGTTCATTCTCACCTTCAGCAAAAGGAAAAGTTGAGGGTTTATTACATAAAGATAAATAAGAGAATGTGCATTCTGAATGATATGGACTAACCATCACTGAATAAGACCAAGTTAAGGATTTTGAAGGGGGACTTTATTGAGTTTTACTGCAGAAAGACTAAGTTGTTTATGGGATCACTCATAATAATCCACCCCAGTTTCATTTCAATTTATTTTGCTACCAATTGACTTTCTCAGTCACCGACATTCCCCAGAAAACACAATTACAAACGCCAGAGGACTTTTATCCTTTTTCACTCCGGACGCTGCTTGCATTGAAATTGTTATCGCTCATGAAATGTGAAGTCATCCTTACAGGAGTGTGATTATTTTTGGTAATATTTCTATCAATTTAATGATGAACTCTAACTCAATTTAACCGAATGGTACCTTTGTGTAAATTGTTAAATGAAAGTTACGTATCATCAGCTAGTGTTGGACCCTTTTTCTGTAATTTAATTTATGGAAATGAACATGCCCACAGCCTGCATCATATTTGTACTCTGCCTTTGCCTGCAGTCATTTCCCTGGAATAGCAAAAAAGCCAGCATATTATTTCTGGAACCCTAACCGCTGCACTAGTGATCTCGAGATGAACGAAAGCAAATAATTCCCACTCCTATCTTGTCTTTGTGATGCGTGACTTATTACTGTTCTTTCTGGCTGTCAATAGTGGTTTGCATCAATAATAAATTGGGGAAGGAGATATGTGGAAAAAGCTATTCATACTTGGGGTTGCGTTGGATGCTTAATCCTCATTTTGGGCAGCACGAGTTTTCTGCACCTGCTGCCTGCGTTGCCAAGTTTTTAAAGCATGTGATTTCATAATTTCGACGTATTCCTTGACAAAAAATAGACGTGTAAAAATATTTCTCAGATGACGTCACATACCCTCGAGCAACGATAATGAAAGATCGTATGAACATGAAGCTTATGAAAATCCCCTGGCAACAAACAGCTCATGACAGCTAATTGCTTTCAGAGGTACAATTTGGGCAAACCTCGACCTTTTCATGCGAGGCGTCGGCACGCTCAAATGTTTATGGTGTTGGATCCTGCAGATTCCGTTTTGGATCACCGCTTCTAGACGAAGGGTTTGCAGTAAAACTGTGGGCAGTGGATTAGGTTCTATGTGAAGCTCATTAGAATCATGTCAAGAAATAGACATCTCAAACCATTAAAAAAGAGTGCTTACCTGTCTAATTTGCATCAATGCAATAAGACATCAGTCAAAATGAATTTCCCTGAAAAAACTTTGATTTGATTTCATTCATCTAAATTTACTTAAACATTAATTTACACAGAATTACCAGCTGTTTTGCTTGTTTATCCAGAATGAATAAGAAATCCTTTAGCTCCGTCATTTATATCTCAAAAAAAAAAATCTCATTATTATTCTTTTTGCTCAACCTTCAGGATGTTATTATCAAGCAGCAGCTAGTTTATCTTGGCATTTCATCTTTCCGCTGTCCTGTAGATACAGTGCTTGGTCTTGATTCTCTAATTAGATGTAGTCTCTGGCAAGATGCATGTTTCACATCCCCAGGGGGGGAATTGCAGGACCATTTCTAAAATGCTGTAATGTCAGAAATAAAAGCACGATAATTGATGGCAATCACAAATGTCGTCACAAAAGTCGGACATTTTGAAGACAGGAAGTCTGTGGGAAACTGTCAATATGTCAAACTCCTACAGTGTAGATGTGAACTTGTGTCCATGTGAAACTGGAACAGGAAGAAATGCCTACGCTGACACACTTCTGTATGTTTTTAAATGCAAAGCAGCAATCTTTTCACTAAAGCCAGTGGCTCACATTCATAACACTCTGTCATATTTTTCTCTGATGTTGGTTTTTTAGCTTCGGTCCGCTCGTGGGCAAAAGATTCTGTTTTGCAATAATTATAAAACTGCCACCATGATGTGAAGGGACAAACATGCGTTTTTGAAATTACACAATAGCTTTTCTTAATGGAATTGCCCTTCAGACAACCTGTGTAACTTTTAATTAAATGAAGACGAGCAGAGCAGCAGTTTGATAAAGACATCGTTTTTTTTTGCGACTGCTGACATTATTTTCATTACAAATTACAGAATAAACACGGGACGAATCTAAATGCTCTACTTTTGTTCCGTGGGCTGACATCAGGGTTGGCCAACTTTTTAAAAGGAAGCTCGCTGTTCATGCTTACGTGTGCAGCCGCCCTCCTGGAAGTTGAAGAAGCCTCGTGAACACCTGTCACATTTGGGTCCAGAGACGCCCGGCTGACACCGACACTGACCGGCTTCATCGCAGTCAAACGACTTGGAACCGAACGAGTTGCAGTGACACGGGACACACACTCCGCCTGTGCTGATGCCGTGGGTCTGAGGCTGGAGAAACACACACAAAGACAAGTTAAAGTCGGGACGAGGTAGTGGACGTAGCTGCAGACACACTCAAAGCAACTCATGGGAGGGTTATCATGACGTGAGATGCAGGTTTCTGAAGATTAAATTAAAAGGAGGGAAGAAATGAGAGAACAGTGGTTTTTCATATTTGTGATTATCAGTCTTTTTAAGATTTGTCATCTTTTTCAAGGTATTATTCCAGGATAAATAGAGACCATGAAAGAGGACCCCAATGAATTTTTATTCATGTTAATTTTTCTTCAGTTTATAAGCTTACTAATCACTGCATTGGAGAGCTGTCTGCTTGTTGCTGCTAAGGAAGATAAAACACAATGCCATGCATGTTGGTTCATTGCCTCCCTTTAAACTATAAGCAAACAATATGCCATCCAAGACAATTCCAACAAAATGATCTGCAAAAGTAACCAGATTAAAAACAAACCAACATGTTGGATTAGGTACAGTTCACCTCAAAATTAAAAAACAGCAAATAAAAGACATTTTCAACACTTGAGTTACTTAAAGAAGTGACGTTTTCTCATGATGTCTCACTGACATGTTGCTAGGACACACGTGATGCACACCTCCCTTTCCATGCAAGATGGGCCTCAAACCCACACCTCCACGAACACAAAGGGTTTAATGCTGGCTTTATAGCTCTTCTTCAGTAACACGGATATCTGATTTGTGCACACCGAGTAAACACACCCATGCTACTTAAAACACACCATGCAGTGTGCGTTACCCCCGTCTTCGGCCTGTACGCCCCCCTGGGACAACCCCCCGTGCGGGAGGACCCCCCCCATCTCTGCTGCACGACGTCTAAGTGAACGCGCTCCACCGGCCTCCGGGTCTCTCGCCTCTCGTAACCCTGCCGACGCAGGTCACAGTGTCGGCCCACGAATCCGGGGCGACAGATGCAGCGTCCCTCGATATCGCAGCGCTGGGACATAGAGCCGTGAGGGCTGCAGCGGCAGGGGATACAATCCTGACGCTCAGCGTCCCACCAGCAGTTAGGCTGGACCAATCACAGCGCGGAAGGAAATGAAAGACCAAGAAGTGAGGAAAGCAACAAAAACATGTTCTCTTTGCTGGGGGTAAAATGATCAATCACTGTATT
Source organism: Chelidonichthys spinosus (assembly GCA_029853015.1). Taxonomy (NCBI): domain Eukaryota; kingdom Metazoa; phylum Chordata; class Actinopteri; order Perciformes; family Triglidae; genus Chelidonichthys; species Chelidonichthys spinosus. The sequence goes on along the minus strand of CM056838.1, from coordinate 11,397,476 downwards.
ATTACAACAATTATAGCTATGCAAATAAACCAAAAACTAAGCATAAAGCACTTGACTATAGATGACCTTTATGCTACCAAATATATCAGCTCACATTTTAAACAATAGCCATTTTGTGTGAAATTAGAAATAATAATGACAATGCTGCATCTTCTTTGTCCTGCAGAAAAGCTCCACGCGTGGCTACCGCCTTCCTCAGCCTGGTAGCTGAGTAAGCAGAAGCCCAGGTGCAGGAAAATGGAAAAACACCCAGAACACATTCATTTCTGTAGGATACTGATGAGTTACAAGCACTCAAAATGTGTCTTTTCCCCCCCTTCATCCCTTGTATTAGCTCATTTAAAGTACAAGAGGACGTACTACAAGTAGTAGTGAATTACAATTAGAAGGAACATAAATCAGCGTTTGTAGTGGCACTTAGCACATTACTGGTAAATTAAAAATGCATTCGATGTAAAGTTATGAGAAAAATAAGCCAATAAAAACCATGTAAATAATTGGAGACTACAGGTAATCCATTAAGCACGTATGCTATTGTAAGAACTGGATCGACCAGGGGGAAATAAAGGATTTTTTGCTGGTGTCAACACAAATTGGCAATATCTGTGAAAATTATTGGCATCTGTCGAAATACTTACTATGCACTCGTCACACTGCCGTCCAACCACATTTTTTCTGCACTGGCACCGTCCAGTCTCCTTATTGCAGACCTCAGATATGGAGCCATTAGTATGGCACTGACAGGCTGCAGGGGAGGACAGGAGAAGAGAAGAGAGAGCATCCTTTACATCAGTGTTAATCATAACACATATTGGTTGAACAATAACACAAGTGTTTAACACAAGTGCGTTAACTTCAAACTACAGTCCACTCTTGATAAGCTCAGATCCTGATTTCTTTATTTTAATTCCTCTTCAATGTAGAATCTACTGGAAATGAAATAGGGCTTTGAAAGCCGTCTAGCAGTCTGACACTGCTGCTGTGCAGGAAAATAAAACACCGGACCCAGATATTCTCACACTGCCCCTAAAGCAACAAGACAATTTCAGCAAATCTTCTGAAACGTTGCCAGGTATTAAAACATTTTTTTTAAATGAGGCACGGTTCAGCTGAAATCATATCCAGAATGGGGCTACCCCATGATCAATGTGATTTGCCGAAAAAAATGATGACATTTACGACTTTGGATGATTCAAAACAGCTCATGGCTGAAGATGCGCTACTGGAATCTGACTGTAATAACACACAAAGCAGGCGCTCCTGATGCATGGGTGGGTGTCAACGAGGAAGGGAACAGTTCCAGTGGTCAACTGTGCTGAGTCAGCGGAGATTATTAACAGGGATTCATGCATCTCGTATCCTGCCCACCTTAGTGGATCATAATATATCACATATCATAACAATTGCAACCCCTTTCAGCAGTGAAGTAACGTATAAAACAGGTTTTTCAAAAATTGCACCCCAACTCCTTGAGCACTCCAGGTCCTTGAGCATACAGTCATAAATTAGCATGAAACCTTTTTAAGGTTTTAATTAATGAATTGAAACTTGACTTTTTCCTTTTGTAATGACACATCCGCTGAAATCATCTCTCTCTCTCTCTCTCTCTCTCTCTCTCTCTCTCTCTCTCTCTCTCTCTCTCTCTCTCTGATACTTAATTTACCTTGCTTGAATTCTACTGGAAAGTGTGAAAAAAAGACACTCCCACACGCGTCAATCAGCCCCTTAGATATACAATTAAAAGCTTGAACATCACAGCTCCCATCTGGTGGATCAGCGGTCACACATGCACACATACATACAGTATATGCACAAAAACGAAAAAAAAAAAACAACAACAAAAATACAACTCATACACCTTTCACAAGAAATGAGTAGCTTGCATCACCTCACATCAAGTCTGTATAACCACTTCTTTTACCTCCTGCCATTCTCCACTAGATGTGAAAGGGACAGAAGGATGGACCTGAGTGTGGGATGGGAAAAGTGAGACAGAGAGGTACAACAGATGTCCGCACACACACACACACACACACACACACATACAGAAATATGCAGACACACGTATGGTAAAACATCGATTTCTGCTTCGCTCACAAATGCAGAGAGGCACGCAAGCCCTCCCCTACAACACACACACACACACACCTGCTCAACCACACACATGAGGATGTACAAACACACAACACACACACGCCTGATTAAACACACGAGAAAACATGCAAATATACATCCGTCGCTGTTTCACACACTCTCTCACACGCAGTTGCTCGCTCACCCCCCAGCTTCACCCTCGGGGGACCATCTGGACTCCGTTCTGTCGTTCCCTACACTGCAAGTCTTGTTGTGGAATAAAATGTTGCTTTTTGTTGTGTGTGTGTTTTTTTTCAGTGCTGGCCTCGATGGTGAACGTTTTTTCAACTTGAAATACATTATGTTCTGTTACAAAGTAATCCTCAAACAAACTTTAGGAGTAGCTATTGTACAGCTATTCTATATTATTAGCACTACAGTGCAGTGGTGAGAATTCCCAGCACTATACAATGGCAGTGTTAGGTAGTCAGTACATAACACAGAAATGGGAAATATCTGTTAAAAGCATGTTGATGAGATTTCGGTGTTCAGAGGCCTTGAGGGCCGATAACAAAGGGACAGAACATTGTGTAATAAACCTGTATGATTGTGTTTATGTTGCAAAATGCAAGCGCTTGTAGAAAAATAATCGGAAAGTTAAATGTTAAAAGGTGCCGTCGGCCCCCTTGTAGGACACGTAGAAGTTTGTCAACTTGTTCAATGTAGATTAAATATGAGGACATTCACATTAGGAAATGAAAATTTGTTAAAATGAAATTTCCTTAAACTGAACCTTCTGTTTACAGCCAGCAATGACAAGAAAGTGCAAATGTTATGTATGTAAAGTGCAGCGTATGTTTATAAAAAGATGTGGATGTACTGTCAATGACACTACAATAAAAACAATTTGTGATTCCAATGAGTTACTGTCAGTATTTACTCCCCCCAAAGTTTTAATTCACTTTACTGCTTTTTTGGGACCTCCTGTATCAGCCCTATAAAAAGCCCGAGCCTCGGCACAGGGCGCTGTACCAGGCAGTCCATTTACAGTGATCAAATTAGAACTGTGAGGTTTCTCAACGATCCCCGAAGAGTTTATTGATCTACTGCATGAAGTATCTCTGAAACATTCACAAAGTGTCCAACACAAGCATAAGTAGATTATTTAATGACTACGTATCCACTGTGTTCCAGGGATTGGACAAATGTGTGACGGTGGACTTCACACATCTTTACGGCAAACGACTTTTCCCCCATGTGAAGAAATGCTCTTGTATTGATTGCTCAAACAAATGACTCTGTTGTGCAGTTTTTCAGATCAAACCGTTTTTCCATCGCCGGACTGAATTAAACTGAATCGCCAAAAATGGCCAAAAATGGCCAAAAACGGCCAAAAACGCGAAAACATCCACAGATTGGAACTGTTGTCATGAAAAGTAAAGTAAAAGGACTTCTACAGTCTAATAGTGCACAAATGGACTCGGCTTGAACTCTCTTGCTCCACTCAATAAAATTCATTAAGACAAGGAGCGATAGGAAGACCGAGGCGGGCGGAGGGGGGGAGATATACTGACTAAGGCAGAGACGGAGAGAGAGAGCTGCTGTGTTTTAATAATTCCTGATGGCCATTCGTACAGGATCAATAACAACTCTCCAACTGCAAGACACGAGCAGCCGATCAACACTGCGGGGGGAGCAATAGATCAGGCTGATTAATCAATAACCATTTAGCCGGGTGGGGAGTGGAAACAACTGCAGAACAATGAACTATCAAATACACATTAGTACACCCGGTCAGCCCGTCTACCTGCTTCTGTGCATGTGTGGTTTTTTATTATTGGTTCAGCATGTCTGTCTCTCCGTTAATCCATCTTTCTGCCTGTCTGCTGCCACTGTTTACATCGACAGCACAGGTTCTAATGAAGATCTTCACAAACAAACGCCATCTGCACGTCTGTGTTTGCTGCCATCTCTCTCTCACGCTATTGTCTCTCCCAACTTTTTTTTTTTTTTTACAGGTATAGTTGTTCTCACTCTTAAACGCAGCTGGCAGTCGGCGGGCCGCTCCGACATCACACCTCCCACTAGCACAGCTGTTTGCCGAACGCGGAGTCTCACTCACACACATCACACGCTCCAGATGGTGCATCTACTCAGTGTTTTGGTAAAATGATTAAAGGTATCATTTAGCTAAGTTTCATAGAGGAAATACTACTGTTCAGTGCAACACCCTTGCTGAAACTGCAACAATGACTTTTGTACGTTTTTTCAGATAATTTTTTTTTTTCAAGTTGATGATGTTTTCTCTCTTAAATGTCCTTTTAGGATTGCGTTTTATCTGATAACAAATAGTTTTTTTTTAAATCATCCTAACGGCATGCTGCTAATAGGAAATCAAAAGCCAAATCAATCAATATGTTGCTTTTACAGAATTAGTTCTCAGTGTCCCAGATTCAGCCTGAGGTGATGGAAGGGAGTGGCAGGCAGTGTCTCTATTAACACGACCACTACAAGTTGCTCAATGTCTTAAGTGTCCTATTATCACTTTAAACAACATTATGACAATGACATCATGCAGTAAAAACCTGTATTTTTGGAATATACAATAAACTGCCATCATACTATGCGACCCTATGTAACTTTAGCTGAATAATGCTAAATGCAGAGTAGAGTTGTCATGATACTAGAATTTCAAACTCACTACTGATCCCCAGGAAAAGTTGTTAGAAGTCAGGTTTCTCTACACTTATTGAATCCAACTTTTAATATGTTAAATATTTAATCTGTTCATTCTTCAATCAGAGTTTGCATAGTGCTACTTATAAAAATACTATAGTATGTGGGTCTGAAATGTAGCTTATAGCGAATATAATACAATTTTATTACTCATGTTTTGCTTTACGATTATGGATGAACTGTAAATTTGAACAGCTTTGATTTGTTGTTGTAGTTGTGAGTGAAACTACGGAAACAATTTAAAGCTACTGAAAGGACGTATAATAACTACTTTTGTTGTTAGTCAGTTTACTCACACTGGCAGTTTTTTGCTATGATGGCGTCTCCATAGTAACCATCAGCACAACTGTCGCACGCCGCGCCGCCATAACCTCGAAGACAGTGCAGACACTGGCCTGTGATTGGATCGCAGCTGCCAGGTGCGGAGAGGTCCAGGTTGTCATTGCATTCGCAGGGCTCGCAGGATCCCCCTGGCACACTGGGCTGGCCGTAGTACCCGTTGGAACATCTAGGAGGCAGCGGAGAGACACAGAAACATGGTAATGCTGATTCATTCATGAGACATACGTTCAGCTGTCGATAAAAATATGCATTCATATTGTTTGGTGGTGATTTGTGGCAGCATTAAAGACTACGTTGGAGGAAAAACTAGCCAAAATATGATTTCTTCTGTGCATGTGACTCAGATTTGTGTTTTCCTATTCCTTATGTTTGACTAGCAAAAATCACATGGAGTATCATCTTTACAATTGTTAATTTGGGCCCCTTACATAATGTGGCCCTAACACAGACACAGAATAGTCATAACACAATTTTACCCCACTCTAGATTGACATTCAATCCTGCACTGACGGGGTCCCTGGGTGAATACACACACATGGATGGCAGCTTTGATGGAGGTAGTCAGTGAAGGAACAGTGAGTTGTATTTGACCATGACCGCTTTACACTCGAATGTAGGATCGGCCAAATAAAAAGTGAGCAATAAATCCAAATTGGGCACAAGGCTTGCGCTATGAACATGACCAAACCTAACCCCACAAATCTGCCCCAGTGAGAGTAACTGGGCTGAAACTAAACCCACTTTCCTCGAAAGTCTCTTCCTTTTTTCGACAAAACAAAAACTTGTGCCATCTGTAGAATCTGAGAGTTGCTATAGTCACATAAAATCCTACACGCAAAGCTTTTAAAGCACCTCAACAATTGATCACCATCCCGCTGGTGTGCTTTCAAGTTGTGCCAACGAGATGTCATCCCCTTCATCAGTTCCCAGACAGTTTTAGTACGGGATAATGCCGCATCAGGTCTTCTTGAAACAGCAGGCAGTGCAGTAATATCTCTTCAAAATATAGTCTTTCCCGTTTTCATGTCGCATATAACGCTTGAAATGCAGATTTCGGCTTTCAGGTCTGCGAGATCTCCTTTGTTTGTATCCAACTACTCTCAGGTTTCAGCAAGTAAACATTATCGCAATATTGTTTGCCTCCGCTCGCAGCTTGAATACCAAGGACACACTGGTCTCCAAATACCAGATCCCTAATTACAGCAGGTCTCATCCCACAAGAGCTAGCAACCAACATCCAATCACAAAATGAGCAAATAATAAAGCTCATCTGGCAGAGTCCATGGGAATCATCCGCAGTGTAACGGGTGTGTCTCTGACCGGCGAGACTGCTCAACTAAAGGCTGCTGTATAATTCATATTAAACCCACATCACACACACACACACACACAAACAAAGATACACACAAAGAGCTGGAGGGCAACAGAGCCAAAACCAAACACCAACAGATCTGAAATGAAAGTTTAAAAAAAATAGATGGAGATTTTATGTCTTCGGGCTGTTACTCCCAGAACCGTTTATTTGCAGCAGACATTCCAGGTTTTACTGATACAAATATTTGTATAACCAAACTACTGCAGTAAACCAGGAGCAACAGACATCTGAGTACTTGCCCTGCTAATAGCAATAATACAAAGTCAATATTATACAGCATTACCCATGTTTTATTCTCATCTGTTCACACAGTACATCTCATCTTTTTTGAATAAGTGATGTCTTTGTGGTGTCAGTGGAGGGCAAAAAGGAACGGGATGAATGTGATTCTTTTATTTTTGTCAAATTCCTTAGTGTTTAGTGAAAAAATGAGTGAAAGAGAGAAGAAAAATGTATATTATAAGCACCCTCAAGCAAGGACGCGAGTCCACGATTTTCCCTTCTGCTTTTCAACCTCTTTTGTTTGATTAATAATAAGAGGAAGCTGCTGCCTGCTTGAAGATGCTGCGAAATATATTAACCTGAGACTGCTGCGCCGTGTCAAGAGTCACTGAAACCAAATAAAACAGGACGAGGCTGAAATAAAGCTCGGCGGGCTAAAAAGGGAATTGAGATGAAAGAGGAAAGGGGGGGAGAGATGAGGAAAGCTCTTCACATTGAAAAGAGAATTGAATTTAGAGAGGAGGGAAAAGAAAGGACAGAGAGAGAGAAAGAGTCAAGAGCAGCCAGCCATTATTACCACTGACCCTCCTTGGAACTCAATAGAACTGGTTTATTAGCTTCTGTGTGTGTGCATGTTGCTGAAGTGTGTGTGTGTGTTTTCATTGGTGTGTGTGTGTGTGTAGCGCTACAAGTACCTTCATCTGGTCAAGTGGAGAATCATACTGGCAGCAATTTCAATTCATGACAGAAGATAAGAGGGTGTGTTTGTGTTTAGATGTATTGGACGGATTAATTCCAGATTTTCTATTTTAGTGTGTGCTGTTCTGTTACATGCTGTGTGTGTGTGTGTGTGTGTGTGTGTGTGTGCTGTTCTGTTACATGCTGTGTGTGTGTGTGTGTGTGTGTGTGTGTGTGCTGTTCTGTTACATGCTGTGTGTGTGTGTGTGTGTGTGTGTGTGTGTGTGTGTGCTGTTCTGTTACATGTGTGAGTGTGTGTGTGTGTGTGTGTGTGTGTGTGTGTGGAGAGGAAGTGCAGGTATTTTTAGTTAAGAGTCCCGAGAGTTTGAAGGCGACATATTGGGGGGTCAGACACCTGGTCAAAGCCTTCAGAGTGTACAGGAAACAGACAGCGAGCACGACTGGTAGAGTTACGGAGGGAAGGAGAGGGCTCGGGATCCTACAAGTTATCTTCTTTTATTTTTAGTGTTATAAATGGGGGGTCGGCGCCAGGGGAAGACGGGCTCTGCTCCTCCCCCACATAACTTTCAAAGCATTTTGAGATCAACTCTCTCTGAGCACTACTGTAGATTTCCTGTTGAAAGCAGAAATTGGAGCAGGTTGTTATTAGGAAGTAAAAATGGGACTTTTGTATAAATAAACATCTTGAAGTCACTTTGTGCTTTACATTTAAATATATGTGTATTACGGGAGGGAAATTAGATCAAATGAGGTCTTGTTTTTTGTTTGTTTGTTTTTTCGGCATGAATTACGTCTTATTATAGTCAACCTTGCTGCCACTTGAGGCTGCCAAAGCACAAAGCTCCATCTCACACTTTTTTATCTCAGTACATACAAAGGCCTTGCTTTATTCGGTCAGTGCAGCTATGGCAATATCAACACTTTTCCTTTCAGATTTTTGTGTCTCTCTCTGTATTTATAGGTTGTAATAATGGCTGAAAGAGGTAACACAGTGGATATTGAGCCTATAGGACCCATTGGTGAAAGCCCTTGCATTTACAAACTATGTGTCTGTGGCCGCATTCTGTGGAATCCCTGACACAGTTTAGATCTCTGAGAAGGGGTGAAGAGGTGCCCGATCACTAAGAGTGGACCTTAAATGTCTGTCATTTCTAATATGAATACATATGGTAACATTAAAAATAATCATAACCATCACCAATGCTTCCTGTTCCTTTCTAAATGAAACATTGATCTGCTGACTGCTTCATATTCACCATATAATATTTACAGTTGGATGGTGTTGAGTCACTAAAATCCAAAATGAATGTGTAAAATCAGAAAATACCTTTGAAGGCGGATGACATCTGGATCCTGGCCAACCGTTGACCACACTAAATAACAGCTTTACAACTCAAACCGTTTTCAGAGGACTTATTTGAAAGGCAATTGCTTTAAACAGCTTTCAGCTGAATTCTAAATGGTTGTTTATGAACAGGAAATTGAAAAGCTGAATCACTTAGCTGCGGCTGAATAGTCTATTAGCATGAGGGGGAATGGAGAGGCTTATTTTTGTTAAAGCCCATAACACAGACAAATTGGCACATTACAATTAATTACCATTAACAACAACAAAAGCACTGTACATAATGCAGTGTAATGGCAGGTAGTGCATAGCAGGTATCAATTAGACTAATAGAACAAGAAACAACCAACTGCTGATTACCTCTTTAATACCGCCATAGTAATAAAATATAATTTTACTTGATGCCGGCTCCATTGTGCTCCATTCTCTCTTTCCTTCTCCTTTTTCTTTGCCAGCTGTCCCGTCCCACTGACTGGAGGCACCATATGGCATCAGAAACAGCCCAACTCGCACAATAGCAAGGATGTACCCGACAGATGCACTCTGGATATTCAGACGGATACATGTTTACACGCATAAACCTAACCGTACACGATGGGCGCACAATCGCCCTGAAAACAAATACGACATCTCGATTGAGGGAAAAGGGCCACTGATTATTATTGGAGCTTTATCCCACTTAGTTGCCTTCAAAGACACATTCTCACTCATGGATGGACATGGGAGGCACGAGTTGGGCCCTCTGTTGTCACTTTGGCTGGCCAGTGTGCAGATGCGTTTCCGTGACAGACAGTTTGTTTTCCAGTTTATAAAAAGACTAAAAGGCGACGGAGAGACAGCATGGCGAGGCATGTAGACTATGCACAGCAGCGAGCGGAGGTCCCTGTGTCTATCAGCTCTCTTTTAACCGGCAGCACATAGTGCAGGTGTGGTTAATGTGCAACCAAACGCCTGTTTGAAGCACCGTTATTTCATCCCCGAGTGGAGACGACACAATAGAAATTCAACTTTTTGACCAGCTCATGAAAGCATTTTCACTTTTGTATTCTCAACAAAGAAAATGGTGACCTTGCACGAGAGGTGATCTACAGAAATCCAAATCCAAGTGACAGAAGATTCAAGGTTGAGTGCATCACGGCAGTAGAAATGGCATCCAGTGCTTACAGTAAGCTATACTTTTTGCCGCCAATGCCAACCGCAAGAAAATCCAGCCAAAACTTTGAAGAGAGGGAGAGAAATGAGTGCCTCTCCCCAATGCACAGGTTATAAAAAGGAGCAGTTATTTAAAATTGTGGGTCAGGAGGATAAAGAGTTGTCTCTATTGAGTCACCACCAGATCTGGTTTGATAAATAGTTCTAAATAGGTGTGTTATAAGTCATTCATGACAAAGACTTTGGCTTGAAGCGTTGGGAAAAATCCATCCCACTGCTTCATCTGTTTGGCCACTTATTTGGGCCAAAATATATTATTAAAAAAATGTGATAATATTTACTAGACTGGATGGATGGTTAATCTTTTTTAAAATTCATGACATAACAACATTTCTAACTTGAGATTTTATTACTAAATCACCAACATTAACTGCGTTATTTCCAAATAGAAAGGATGAACTAACATGCTAAAGGGATTTTTTTTCACAACCAGGCAACGCAAACGTTTTCATGCATGTGCTCTGTAAATTAATTGTGAAGGTTTTTCAGAATTCATAAATCCGTTTTGAAGAGCGACAGATAGAGGTCCTGTCATCGGTATAAAGGCCACAATGTGTGGGTTCTCAAGGCCTTCATACGAGACTGCAGAAACAGACAAAGCGTTCCTATTCAGCTCGGAAAAATATGAAACGTAGGAGGTCACTTACTCGTTTGGAGTAAATCACAAAGAAATCATCACCACAATGCATCAAGTTGTTTGACCTCACACAGCACGTCTCAGCACATTCATGTTAAATCCAATAGTACACTGCAGAGCTACACGGGATAACTTGCAACATGAATGTACAGTATTTTCCACAACAACTTTCTTCAAAATGGCAAAAAGTTTTGGTCCGATATAAAACCGTCCAAATGTGTGTTTTTTTTTAGCGAGCCTGCGTGGTGAAAAGACTATATTTACTCAGCCTGCGTCACTACATGACACTACAGCCTGAAGTTTTAACAAGACTAGCATCCGGAGAGACTTCTCATTAGGCCCGGCTTGGCAAAGAAGCTCACAGCTAATGGAACAAGAATGTCACTCAGCTAATAAAATGTGCAGCGGTCAGAAAGCTGGATGGACAGTGAGAAGTAGAAAAGAATGGTTAATGAGCAGCAGCTTCTGTTGTTGTATGGAAATGGCTTTTTTCCCGCGATATCAGTCGTTTGGGTCCACATTTAAAATGAAACAAATGTTAAAAGAGGAAGTTCTGCTCCGATGCTGCGATTATGTCATGACACACACGCCATAGGGTTATTTACTGGGATACTGTCAGAGAATTTAACTGTGTGTGTGTGTGTCTGTGTGTGTGTGTGTGTGTGTGTGTGTATTACCTGTCGCATCGCGGTCCTGTGTGTCCGGGCTCACACTGGTCACACAGCAACTCCCCTTCTTCCCCCAGGTGGCAGGTGGGGCTGAAGCTGTTGTGGTCGCCACGGTGACGTTGTTGGTTTTGTTGATTTCCGTAGCGTTGTCCCAGCGGGGAGAGAGGGAGCAGGTACAGGAGGAAGAGGAGAGGACAGAGGCGAGTTAAGTTCATCGTGTTGTCCTCCTCTCTCACACACACACACACACACCTGAGTCCCTACTTTCACTTTCTCAATCCTCACGTTCACACTCACTTAATCTCCCCTCTCTCTCTCTCTCTCTCTCACCCACACGTCCGTACTTCTACACACTCCTGAATTTGAAAAACACCCTCCCCTCTCTACGAACTGTAACCTAAATGAACTGAGGGAGAGAGACAAGAGTAAAACGATAGTCTCTTAGCCTCGTTCTGTCACCCTCCCACTTCCATAAACTATAGATAGTTCTGCTGGCTCGGGTTCCAGGCCCCACACTGACTCACTGGCTGACTGACCGGCTCGCTGTCTGCAAGCTGGCTCGCCGAGTTACCAATAAACATATCTGGCATGAGAACAACAAAAGACTGTGAAATAACTCTTAACTTTTATACAATATAACAGTACATATACAACTGTTATATATAAACAAACACTCTTGTATGCAATATATATGATGAGACAACACTGTGGGTGCAAAAAAAACCTTCTTTAATGCACCGCATGTCTTATATGCCACCACTGTAGGAGAGTGTAATATGGATCAAATATATCACGATTCAGGGAATTTTATATCACAATGAAAAACTAACATGACAGGGAATGGAATATAACCATAAAGCAGATGTAAACATTGCCTGAAACACCCTCACCTAACCAGAGATAAGAACTGTATGGCAAAGCCTTTGGCAACAATTTAACACAGTCACATTACCTAACACTATGCTACTGTTAAAACAGGCAATTTAGCTGAGCTGTATGGCGAGTGCTCATCAAACACGGTGTTAGATTAGTTTAAAGTGAGCTTGGTTGTATTCTGGTATATCAGGCCACACTTCACAATACACACCCAACCTACAAATGATCAAATGTGTATAAAGGCTTCATTCAGTGAGAAATATCTAAAATAAAACGGAAAATGCCTCAGCTAAGGCGGCACAGTCATCCAAATGAGTGACTCTATTAATAGAACATGTTTGAATCTTATAATCTACATCTGATCCAGATCTACATCAAAAGACAAATAATAATAGAAATCATGCAGATTTGTGGAGAATATCTAAGACCTGGGAGTATTGGGGCTTTGTACAAGGATTCATTGTGCACGTTTCTAGTGACTCTAGTGTTTGTTGTGTTGTTGCAGCACCTCGTTTGTGTGTAAATTTACGTGAATTCACGTTTTTTGTTCATATGTTTGTATTAAGTGTGATAAATACAACAAGTATCTGATCTGTGACCATTTATGAGCAGAATAAATTTCACTTTTAAGAAGAGGCTTGCCGTAACTTGAACACCTGCACAGCATGGGTGGTTTTCCATACAATGGGAATGATATGAGAAAAGATTTTTAAAAATCGTAATTACTCGTGGGAGGTCTGCATTTCCACTGTGTTATGTTTTCTCGCCACAGTTGATTTCGCCAACAGCGATGCCATTTCTACCCACAGGGATGATGCTTATCCACTTACATCCACGCTTCTACTTGGTGGTGTTTGTGTGTGTTCGTGCACTACAATTATGTTCCTACCCATAGAAAGGAAGCCTCTATTCTTAGTGATATCTGAAAAAACGAGAGAATGTAGTCCAAGTGTCAGAGAGGAGGACATTGTGAAGGGACAGGTCAAAAACAGAGAACATGGGACACAGAGGGTCCGCCGGTGAGTCGCCGGTGGTAGACTGGTTACAAATAGGCAAAAATCTGTTCGGAATATAAAAAATATATATATTAAAAACATCTAGAATTGTTTTTATTGGGTAGAAATCTTTTGAAATAGTGGGTAAAATTTGTGATGTAGTTTAAGACCTAACTGACAAGCAAATACAGACAAAAAAGATAATAATATGGACATTACTTTATAAGATGTTCGTGAGAGAGAACGAAAATTATGGCAAACTGGAACAGTCTGACCGCGTGGCTGGCTGGCTGGTTGGTTGGCTACTGAGTGATTGGCTACAGTGAACATAAGGGACTAGATGGCTATTTTGAGGGTCTGAAAGGCACGGCACCTTCAAGCTATTATTATTACTGCAGAGGTGGAGGAGGGGTAATGGGGAGGCAGGCAGGGGGAGAGGGGAGAGACAGAGAGAGTTGTAGCTTTCTTTAGCTCTGAAAGTTTTGAACATGACGTGTCATTACTGCATGGAGATTCTCAGCTGCTGCCCGTGTGTGTGTGTGTGTGTGTGTGTGTGTGTGTGTGTGTGTGTGTGTGTGCTCATGCTGGTGACATCCTGTGCACCGAACGCACATCATGTCTCTCTGGACATTTGGAGAAGCTGCATATCTAGAATAGCAGTAAGGTAAATATCCAAATTAATTAATTGAATATTAATACAATTATTGTTTCGTAAATGAATAAGTAATGTATTGTTCCTTGTTTTGAAAATGTCTTTTGTAAAAATTATTTTTCTATATTCTGACACCAGCAGTTGGTTTCAGTTGACCATTACGTCACTATAGCAACCTCTACTGGCACAGTTCCATAGCATGGATGTATTAAGGCGGCGCCCGTTCATTTCTATAAAACGGATTTTCAACTCATTCAACAGAGGAAAGAAAATCATTCTGGATCAGGTTTAGGACTTTGTAAAACTTTTAGGGCGCAATGATTTTAATAAGGGCTATTCAAGTTTTTGTACCCGGAAGTTGATTCGCCTAAAAAAATGTCCTGACGAACCAAGAAACTGTTAATTCTACAGTTTGGCCACAATGTAAAATTGATTTAAAGCCCTTCCAGGTGGTTGTTTCCATAGCAGCGATATTGTCACATCCACCATGTTGTCAGATCTGAGACCGATAAGTATCTTTTGTCTACTTTGTTGGAGCATTAACTGTCGGTATAATTCCTATTATTGATGGTTGATTTGCGATTAGTTAGTGCAGTTTTTCTTGGGTTCTAAGTACCTAATGATCTTCCATGCCAATGAAGGGGGACCGTTTCACCATTATTATCAGTAGTTTACCAAGATGGGCCAGCAGGGTCAGTACAGGAGAGGCACTGGTGGACCAAGATGCAATGAATTAGAAAACATCTTTCTTCTGTACATTCAGGGTCTGCATACTTCATGGAATAACCATCAGTTTAAAGGCCCCATCACGTCCATGACAAACAGCAGATTGAAAAGTTATTTTGAACGACCGTAATTTAAGACCGTGGAGCGGGCACAGCATGGATGGTTCCCCATACAAGAGGAATGGTATGAGAAAAGATTTTAAATATCTTAATTACTTGTGGGAGGTTTGGGTTTCTACTGTGTTAAGTTTTCTTGCCACAGTTGCGTTGATTCTGCCAACAGTGATGAAATGTCTACCCACAGGGATGATGCCTTTCCACTTATACTGATGCTTCTACCTGTGGTGATGATATTTCTATTCATGCGACCGCGATTGCATTCGTGTCCACAGAGACGAAGCCTCTATTTATAGCGATGACAAAAACACCGTGTCCGAGTGTTTGGGAGAGGAGATGGGATGAAGGGAGAATAGGGGGGGTCGCGATGCTGAGGGGTCACAGTGATGGATTGGAGCCTTTGATTAAATGGTTTCGTCACGGCGCCATTAACCCCAGTGTCCTCATAACCTACTTGTTACTAGGAAGATTGAGTGGGCAGGCGCAGGGCAGACAGTCGGCAGGTGACCCATGGCTGGCGTTGCCATAATAACCAGGTAGGCAGGTGTCACAGTGGGGGCCTATGGTGTGGTGGGAGCAGTCCTGGAGGAGAGAGACACACACACACACACACACACACACACATACAAACAGTCAGTGAATGTGTTTGTCTTCTCTTCAAATAACATTTTCTTTAGCACAGGGACTTGATCTTTTTGAATTTATCACAAAGTGTCTTGGAAAACTTCTCGAGAATCTTTAGTCTACTTTTCATGATCTCTAGTGTAAAATGCTAAAAATGTATGCATCTCTTTTTGCCGTTTATCATGTAAAGAATTAACCTGAATAAACGATTTAAAGATCCCATATTATAGTTTTTCATCAATTCCACACAGCTTTCAGAGGTCCAACAACACTGTTTTCGATATGCATTGCCCCACACCTATCTGTGGACCTGCATTTCAGCTGTCTAAAAGGTGCTCAAATGAGCTCCACTGAGAATAGGCTGTTTCTGTGCCTGCACCTTTAAATGCTAATGAGCTCCGTCTGTCATCGCCTACTTGGAGAGAGACGGAGACGATGCCGCTTACGCTATCGGTAGCATGCACCAATGTTTACGTGGATGTAACGCTATGACTCGCCTATGTGTCCCAGGTGAAGTTGCTGGGTCCTGTATAGTTGGGACAGCTCCTTTAACGAGGGTCAGTGTCGAGGCAAAGCCAGCATTGTACTGACCCTCGTTACTGAAGCAGCCCGATGTGGTTAGCACACACGTACAAGCTAACATGAACCGTAGGCGGCACATTGTCATTAAAAATGAAACGCAAGAGACCAGACCTGGACCGCCGTGCACGGCACTCTGTCCGACACGCCCCCTCTCAGATATCTACTATCATCATGCAGAGGAGGCCTATGCAAATGACTCCCTTTGTTACGTAACAACAGGAGCTGAGTCTGAACAGCCTGTAGGAGCGCCGTTGTACCAGTGGGTGGGCTGCAGAGACCATGCAGGAGTCGCTTGTTTTCCTCATTCTGGGAGTTAACAGGCTCAGGAAGGACCTGTTTATAGGTGTAGAGACCAGAGAAAATATGTTTTTTATAATATGGGACCTTTAAGTTCAATTGTAGTTAATAGCGTGTGTATAATGCAAGTTTAGTAGTGTGGAAAAGAAGAGAGGTGCAAAGAGCAACAGTAGACCAGCTCTATTTTAGAGTAATTAGTGTCAAGCTTTGCTTTTTGAAAGTTGTAGGCAGAAAGATAAAAAAAAAAATTAAAAAATGAACAGGCTCAGGGGTTACGGCACTGCGATAAGAACAGCAGACACTTGGTGACACAACAAATTCTTTGTTATCAACCAAAATTGTCACATCCAATAATTGCCAAGCAGTCGGGTAAAGGTCAATAATATGGTTCAGGATTAGCATCACAATTTGTTACCATAGTATCGCAGTGCATAGGAATCACAGGTACATCCTCAACCACAGAGACGTGATCGTTTTCCTCCAATGCTGTACAAAATGTGTGGCTGTGAATTCAGATGATTTCCTTGTACTCCTATTTGTTGATAATTAATACCAGCATTATTAAAATATTCCTCTCTTCTCTGTCTGTTTTAATATGTTCCGTCTCTTTGTGACCAACTGGCAATATGATATAAAAATAAAACCACCACAAGTCCAGTTGAAGCACCATTGATGACATCTGCCTTTGACTGCCTTGGCTCACATCTCTACAGTAATATCACAAAATGTAAAGTATTCCCTATTAAAGTGAATTAAAAGGATGCCATTTTGTCAGTGGGATACAAAGTAAAAATAGTAAAGTTTGTATCCAGTATTTCAGTTTCCTTGCACCACTTACAGTAACATGTGAACAAGTGTTCCTCCGACTGGGGAAATCAGGTTGCCTGTTCCTTCCTTTTCAGGGCCGACACGTCCTTGTTTATATATGTCCAGCTCCAGTTGAATCCATGGAGCCACTGTGTGTGTACGCACGTCTGTGTATGTGTGTCTGTCTGTCTATGTGTGTGTGTCTGTGTGTGTCAGATATGTTCCAAATCATTTCCTTCTCGGATCAAATGTCTCCTCACTGCTGAAACAAACCCTGACACATACACACTGTGTTGACCTAGCGGGCCACAGCAGCATCATTCAGTCATTCAACTATAGCCAGAGAACACAGCCTTAGGGGAAGGAGTGTGTGTCCATCTGTCTGTCTGACTGACTGTCTCACGTGTGTTTGTGTGTTCTCCCTCTGACATATCCCAGCATCCTCCTCATCTATAATGAAACACAACATAATACAAAACCCAGAGCTCTATGTGTGTGTGTGTGTGTGTGTGTGTGAGTGTGTACGTGCGAGCGTGTGTGTGTTTAGTTTGATGCTAACTGACAGTTTAAGCCTGCGGCGATATGTAGACTGGGGAGTGACGATGTGTGTGTACAGAATGATGCACATGAGCAGGTTCGCATGTGTGCGTGTCTCCACAGTATATAAAAATATGTATTTGCGAATGTGATTTTTTCCGTGTGTGTGTGTGTGTTCGTGGGTATGAAACCAGGTTGCAAGTGTTTTAACCTCCTGTTCCTCTGATGGCCACTAGATGGTTTTCCAATGAAAGTGTAAGAAGAAGAGAAGTGACTTTTAACTTCCCTCTTGGAAATAAAGTCGGTGTGTGTTATTTCTTCCACTCAGGGTCACAATTTCAGTGATTCATTAACGCTGCATCACATGATATCAGGGGGGGGGGTTATGGGATGAACTCTCAACAGTCAAATTGACCAATACAGCAACCTTTCTCAATTATTCATCAAGAAGAAAATCAATGCCGTGAACGAGATGACTATTTAAAGCTCATTTACCTGTGACAGACAGATTACTTAACTATCATACCGCCATGATGATGAATGGGATTAACAGATTTATGCACGAAAGGGAAATTACAGTGAATGATGTGTTGAGTTGACAGGCATTATGGCTAAAAATGATAATGCTATAACCTGCATATTTTTCTAAATGTCTTGTTTTTTCCCCATTTTGAATCATCTTTTGACATTCTTTAAATATCAAAAGTGATAAAGACTTAATGAAAGCTTTTACATGTTGCTGCTCTGCTTATAAAAAAAAATACACTTTTTTGTGTGTTTTTTAGCTTACCGATTCAAAGGAAAAAGAGAAGCAGAGTTAATCAGTTCGGTGTGATTTGGAGCACAGAATGAAACCCAACGATCAGACAGACGGATAAGTGTCTTCCTCAGCCGGACCATCATCTTACCAGGCAGTGTCCTGTGACCTCGTGGCACTGACGAGCGTGTCCGTGGCAGCGGCAAGCTTCACACACACCGTTGTACAGATTCCCATCGACCCTCCGAAAACCGGGAATGCATGCCTGACACACACACACACACACACACACACACACACACACACACACACACGGTTACACTGACAAAGTGTGCCATATTTCCAAAAACAAATCTGCCACCAGCGACCCATTGGTTCCCACCATTCTGTCATCGTGGGATACAAATTATCCTGCAATGACTTCAAATCCGTAAGTTATAGTTTGTTTAATACCTGATGCCATTACATGAATAATGGTTTTCTTATGAACGCTGTTTTGCAACAATAACTTAAAAACTCTTCTCAACACTTATTTAAAAATCGAATCCGTCAAAGAAAGTACTCACAAGCTCACTTTGTAAAGTAGTCAAAATAGCTATGTACGTTTGGATTTGTCGTACTTTTACTTACCTTCCCGTCCCCGAGACTGTATTTTATAGATTATTGTAGATGAGGTTTTAAAGTTGCAGTGTGTGTGTGTTTACCTCGCAGGATGTTCCAGCATATGTAGGAGGACAAGAGCAGCTTTCTACGGCCGATGCTCTCTTCTCTCCTCTGGCAGAGGGATTAGCTACCTGCATTGAGAAAGAGTGGAGTCTACACACACACACACACACACACACAGTTATATAGTTGTATAGTTAAACACGCCTTCACTTACATAAGCAGGGCTATTTGGCTGATTAGGCTTTTAGAAATTTTATGACCCGAGTTCATTCTCTCAGGCAGAGTTTACTCCCAGACAGCAGTGAGTTTCACAAATTAAACCACCTCCTTGGATCAGGTTGTAGAAGGTTGAAGTCGGGTTATTCACAGGCTAAAAGACAGCTGCCTGAGAAACTCAACTCTGGGCAAGTTGTTTTAGTTTCACGAAGCTCAATCCAATATTTCTAGCTTGAAGCTGCTAGAGAGTTTACATTAGTAAACATATTTTAAGTTGGTGAGCATTATGTAATGGCTGTATAAAAAAAATGTGTTTGAGCTCGTGTTTCACATGCATTTTACAAATATGAGCGTTTCCGATAAACAAACATACTTGTCATTGGGACAATATCAACATAATAGTATTACAATTATTGGATGATTTGTTTGAATTTTTTAAAAAAAGTTGAAATGGCTGAGTGTGCTTCTACCTGTAAACTGCGCTGGGTTCTGTGCTATAAGAGGCCCGCACCATCACTTTGGTCACGCTGGACAACACAGACAGGAAATCCCTCCGGCTAATCGGCCGTGCGCTCTCCGAAACCAGGAAGTTCTCTGGAAGGAGAGCAATGTGATTGGTGCGTGGGGAGGACGGGTACACGGGCTGGCCAAACCGCCTGTCAATAATCTTGATCCCGCCTCCCTGAAAGAGAAAGAAGAAAAAATGTTTCACAATTTGTGTTTTTGGTTTTATTTTTTGTCTTCTTCTTTGTTACAGTTATAATTCCATAAATGTAGACAGCAGATATCCTCCAGGACATGAATACAGTGTGACACAAAAAGGACTGTATTCAACTGATGCAGGAAAAAGAGAGCGTAAGACTAAATGATGTGTCATTAGGTAATGAGCTGCAGTTTTTATTGACATTTTGAATGGACTGCATGCAAAGTGAATTGAGCCCAGGCCTGGTATCTGACTATCTACTTGTTGAGAACAGATCAATGGCATGTAACGGCTAACGCAGAGTGACAACTACTGATGGAGAGAGAGAGAGAGAGAGAGAGAGAGAGAGAGAGAGAGAGAGCCATGCCAATAAGCCATTAAATAAAACGAATTGAAAGAGAGGAGATGGAGGGAGAGATAAGGAGACAGGAAGTAGCAGCAGGGCTGAGATAAAGATGGAAGGAAAGACACAAAGAAAGGAGGCAGATTGATAAGGAGAAGAAAAAAAAAGACAAAGTCACCTCAGAGAAAATTGTTTTCATTAAGTCTCTGAAAGACAGGCTTTTATCATCCATCTTTTATTGTCTCACTTCTATTTATCACACAGATGAAAAGACCACAACAAACGACAATGCAATAGGCTGCCTGTGGCTCTTAGCTCCCAAGCCCATTTCTTCCTTCAAATATGGATCACAAATATATAGTTTTATTTTGAAAGGGTCTAGCTAACGTCCCACCGCTGCTGGACACTGACTTTTTAATAAAACATGATTTAAAGGAGAACATTTACTTGAGAGGTGCTGTCCATCAGGGTTCGGTACACAATACACGACACTCATAATACCTGTCAGTGAGACCAATTTGGTTTTTGGTGTTTTTGTGGAATTTGTTTGGGGATAAAAACCTGACAGAGCAGTGAGAGCTTTTTATTTGTTTCCATCCTTGGAAGCCATTTCTGGAGGGTTTGGAAGAAGCATCCTGTGCTACTTGCAGAAGAACTCAAAGTATATTTGCATATGTTAACATTAAAATAGGATTTGGAATACATTTAAAACCAATTCATCTGTTGTTTTCCGACCGAATGTGAAACTAGATGCAGCACACTGGTTGTCGCTCTTATGAAAGAAGGCTTGCTATTTTGGAGGTCTGATAAAGTGGGCTGGATTCAGAGAAAGACATTGCAATCAACAAAGCTGTAGAGACAAATAAGAACAGAGAGATTATTGTCCATTCAGCTCCCACACGCTTACAAGCCGCAGCTTCTCCTTTTGCTTCACCAAACAATATCACAACTTGATGCAGATATGCAGAGTCAACAGTCTCTGAGAGGGACGGTGAAGTTGGTGCTGACAGTGTGTAGGTGGTCTATTATCGTCATCATTTGGAGAGGCATTTTGTTGACGAGGGGGCCGACACTTGTCCTCCTCTCCTCCCAGTCTGTCGATCTGCCTGACACGTCTTTAAATAACACAAGCTCATTGGTCTTCGACTATCCAGCTCAGCTTTTTCGCTTCACTTTACTTCACTTTCTTCTCCCCTTCCTTTTGTTTTACTTCTTCCTTCCAACTCACGTCTTTCCTTTTTTTACTTCCTCACATTTTTCTTCATTACCTACTTCCCTTATTTTATTAATATTAGTAATAATAATAATATTATTATTATTTATTATTTATTTATCCCTTCCTTACTTTCTTGTTTCCCCTCTTTCTTTCCGTCCTTCCTATAATTTTAATTCTGTCTTCCTTCACTGTTTCTTACTGTCCTTGCTTCCTTGCTTCGTCCCATTCCATCTTCCTAGTTTCTGCACAAATGTGTGCATTTTTAATGGCAGGTTCAGTAAATTAACTCTATAAAAATACTCGTTATACGTTTTTTCTTCTGAATTTATGTCTCAATTTAATTCTAAAAACCCATCTCTGCAGAAAACTCATTTATATTTTGATTTTTTTGCCGTAAGTGCATGAGAATTAAATTTCAACACATTATTGCAACTTATTACAGATGTATTTATTTTTTTTTTTTCAAATTAAAAATTCCTCTTCTTTAACACATCATTGGTCATTGGTAGAACGTTTACGAATGATTACGAGTGTGTGTGTAATAATAGATAATGCCTGCAGCTTTGCACACTGTGAGGATACACACACACACACACACACAAACCTGCTTAAGTGCCTTAAGTGTTTGTTTTTTGTGTACTGTACACACACACACACACACACACACACACACACGTAATCAGAGTTCTAAACAGTTAACTAATAGTGTTGCTGCTTTGCTTATTGCTGCCATACATCATATCACAACCTGCTCATTATTAAGACATACAGGGAGGAGAGGGTGAGACTCTCTATCTGCATTTTTTATTGCTAAGTTCAGCATTTCTCTTCCAGCTGTACTGTCGCTGTGTGTGTGTGTGTGTGTGTGTGTGTGTGTGTGTGTGTGTGTGTGCTTTTAACAGCTTTTATTTGCTGCTTCATTTACTGGTCTTCACTAGTGCAAAAGTCAATGGCTTGTATATGAAAAGATAAATAATGCTGCAATAGATAAACACATAGGGATTCACAGAGGGTTTCCTCCGGGTATGGCCATTTCCTCCCACACCAAAAACACATATGTTTTAAATGTTAGGAACACTCCTGGTCAACTAACTTGACCATGGTGCCGTACAGAGACCCGTCTTCTGCAATCTCCCACATTTACAGACGGAGCTTAATAAAGCACAGCCTTCAATATCAAAACCTGACATATACAGTATTATATATTGTAGGATATTACACACAGATATATGGTTAGACAGTTCTTAAGTATAATGCATGGTGCATGTTGGAAATTGTACCTCTATGACGAGGTCAGGTTGGGAGGTCACTCTATCGGGCATTTGTTCTTCTTGGTCTTTAGTATAAGACACAGCGTAGACCACACTCCCTCCATAGGCGGAAAGCTGAGAACAGACCAGGACGAAGAAAACAGAGATTAGTACGGTCATGTTATTTGCTAAATAACAAACATAACTTGAACATTAATATCAATATTCAATACACTCCATATCAACAGGAAGCATGTGAAGATTAAGAAGGAACGTGGAACCAAAGGAACCTCAATTGAATGTTTTGAGATGGTTTTACTTTTCTTTCTTTCTTTTTTAAAAGTAACACGTGCAACAAAGACTGGCTTGTTTTACAAATATGTCTTGTTTTCAATAAGCTTCCGTAACATATTACACAGCAAACATACTGGCTAGTCTAAAAAAAAGAAACCTAGTCTGAATTACAAAACAATACCATTTATTGCATATTTTGTTCAAAAATACATTTTTTTTTGTAGATAGCTAAAGTGTTATAATGTGACAAAAATGCCATCCTCCCGTAAACACCGACTACTCCAACAGCAACACAACAACAACTGCTTCTACTAATGACAGCTTATCCTCAAAATAGATTTTGAAAAACGATCCAAAAAGTAAGGAGAACAAGGATGAGCTACAATCGTTGTTGTCTGGTGTGTTTTCAGTGCAGTGTTTCTGTCGAGTCCGCCGAATGAGGTTTAGCTGAAGAAGCGCTGCGTCGGCATGATCCTGAAATTTATTATTCTGCTCCAACCTGAACAGTAAAGGGTGGGAGAGCAAGATAATAATGCCACCATAAAAACACAGACAGGGGGACATTGAGGAAAAGGGGGGAGAGGGACGAAGAAATAGAGCCAAAAAGACAGAGAGACAGAGAGAGGGAGTGAGAGAGAGAGAGAAAGAGGGAGTAAGAGGTGGGCTTAATGCCTCTATAAACCTCCTCCATTCTACATCATTACTCTCGGTTCTTAAACCAGGAGGAGGAATCACCCATTTCACAGCTGACTGAGAAGACACACACACACACTATAGTGGGCATGGAGGTGTACTTGGGTGTACTTTTTATTGACTAACACTTATTTTCAATCTAACCCCATTTGCTGATTTGGACTCTAGAAGACAGTAAAATCATAGTTTAAACCCCACACTACGCAGCCTACACATAGCAGACACTTGTGCTGCACGACCTCCACTGGCTCATTTGCTCTCTCACACACACACACACACACACACACACACTGGACTCAGCATTCATACTTAAGTCTCTTACACAGGAAATAAAAGGCAGGTTTATTCCGCTGCAACAAAACAGCAGAATGACGAAAGCAGAGGACACTACAGAAGAAGATATTTTAGAGACTTGCCAGAGCCACAGAGTTTCAGTAATGCTAACAAATTGTGCATAAAATGTATTGTGACAATGGAGCAGAATACATGTCATATAGTGTACCGGAGATTCATTGAATAAATGTATACAGGGCTCCAGATTAACTTATTACATTGGTCGTACTGGTGCGCCTCACTTTTTCATTAAGGTGCACCAGCACATCATTTACATGCACCCAACATTTTTCATGTAATAATACATGTTTTACACCTTTTCTTTAACGTTCCCATAGACACTGGTCATTTCTTAACACATGTAAATGACAATAAATAGGAATTAAGTTTTTTTTATTAATGTTGGTTAACCAAGACCGACTGACAAAACAAAAAAAAAGTCCAAAACAGTTCACATGGAACAACATTAGCATTGTGTTTCTGGCCTGTAAGCACAATATTCACTCTTCTTTTAGCTTTGCTTTGGTCTCCACCAACTCCTGGGAGAAATGTCTGGCTCTTAAAACTGCTAAATGCTCCGTTACGTTCACCAGATAGTTTTGATTGTCCGCTGCTTTGTGGAACATCTTTTGACTCCTGAGATTTGTCCGGTGAGGCTGGGAAGTGCTGGTTTAGGTCTGTAAGTGCTCAACAGGTTTTTTGCATAAAAAGCTGATGTGCATGCGGCGCTTGTATTTTCAACGTTGCCATGTTCGGTCACCGCTCACCGGCATAGGAACTGAGACGCACAAGAGAAGGCTCTTATGTGTTCTTGAAAACCTTTGAATTGATGGAACCTGCACATCTTTTTGTGGATGTGTCTCTGTCTGCATTTAGAATCCTTTAAAACCATTGACATTTCTCAGATAATGCATTTGTCTGACACATCCACTCAACCTGGACAACAATCAAACACTTTCGTAATGGCAAGCCGAAGACCCATCTCTACCTCGGGGTATAGGAAATAAAATAAATACAACACAGGCAGGAGAAAAATCCAACAGAATAGCACAGCGGGAGAGGGAAATTATGGGAGAGGAGAGGGGATTTATGGGGAGTGGAAACGGAGGAACAATAAACACTCAGCCACACAGCTACAATAGACCAGTAGATCAGTGGGATCCCCCTGGGAGCTCCGTAAGCTTGTTATTAACTCTATCAGTGGGCAGAATGAGGAGACGAAGGCATAATCCTCCCTGTAAAAACCCTAATCAAGTCCCAGACACAATCTACATTTTGTCATGGCCATGAGTACGTCAGTTCACAAGTCATTCAGCTTAATATGTGGGGGCAAGAAAAAGCGACATAATCCCATATCACAACAGGAATATTTACGGAAGGGGGGAAAAGAGAAAACATTCAACTAATAGGTTGTTTAGATAGTTTTTTGTTTTTTTTGTATTTAGTATTTTTAGTGACATAACTGTCGCCGTCTTTGCTACTGTTTATTAGTTATAGTGAATAGAAAGTGGAGGCACACGCAAAGGCAAGAGAGTAACCAGCTAGAAATAAGGAGGAGGAAGATAGGAGGAGAAAGAAGTAAAAACAGATGGGATAAAGGACAACAGGAAAGAATAAAAATAAGGGGTTGGGGGTTGCAGACAGGAGAGGAAACAAAGGGAGTTTTAGTTTTGAGATTTAATTTGCTGCCTAGGTTAAGGAGTCGGTTTGTTATGGAGCAAGAAGAGGTGTTAAAATGAGTCACTATCGACCTCAGTTCACCTCCAGGGTTCCCACAAGAGCCCCGATGACAGATTTTACCAAAGATTTTGATGAACTACAAAAATATTAGTCATTCCTAATTTGAATACTGACACGACTGCTGCCAAGAGCATCACTTTATCTGACTAAAACGGAAGGACTCTTTGTCCATCTGTCCTTTGCATCCACTTCCCTTGGAGTTAGTGCTGTGCGATATGGACAAAATTTTATATCCCGATATAGCTAATTTTATATCCCGATAACGATATATATCCCGATATAGTATTTTTTCTTAGAATTATATATATATATATATATATATATATATATATATATATATATATATATAAATCAATCACATCTCAGCACTATTTTTGATAACCATGTGAATGAAAGGCAAATTAATGGCACTTTCTTCTTTCCTTTTATTCGTGACTTTTTGCAACGAAAACTATTACAAGCTTTTATGTAAAATAAATATCTCCAGTGCCATAAACAGGTGACGTTTGCGGGTGACGTAAAAATGCTACCACAACGCAGTAGCGTTGCTGCAGTTACATTCGCCTTCAGAACTTGTTTTGAACTCAAAATTTGGATATCCAACGGTCATTCCGACATTGAGTTGTGCTTTACACGGCGTATTAAATCAAAACCGTAGTGTACGTTAACGACGCCCAATTTCCACTGCATGCGTCTCCGCTGCGGTGCGTCTCCGATCCGGCTTCGGTCCGCCGTCCGCCAATCCCCACAGGATGCGTTTGAGTCCGCCACGGCACAGTCCGTCGTTCGCGATAAATACGTAATCGCGCGCTGCAGTTAAAGATATGTGTAAACACAGCAACCAAGCGATACAAAGGTCAGTGTTCCCAAGGAAGGAGTACAAGACTTTTTTTGACGTAGTCAAGTGGTTTTATTAACACAAAGTTTTATTGTTGAGTATGTACCGAACTTCCTGTTTCGCTATATTTGCCCTGTGCTGAATTGCTGCGCCGTGGTCCGGCATCCGCCAGAAATAGAAGTCCGTATTTGTTGCGGAGAGCTGCGGACTGCCGGAGCTGAGACGCAGCGGACACGCAGCGCAGCGGACCTGGTGGGGATTGACCCATAGAATAAAGTGAAACGTATCTGCTCCGCTGGCGTGGCGGAGACGCAACGCAGCGGAGACGCATGCAGTGGAAATGCGTGTAGCAACAGTGCTAAACAAGTAGCCTACACGTTAAAATTACGATATAAACGACAGAGGGTTATATCCTACGGTAGACATTTTTATATCGTACTACGATATATATCGTAATATCGCACAGCTCTACTTGGAGTGCTTCTTTAAAGTTGTTGTAATTTGGACAGCGATAGCTGGGGTGGCGCTACAGGGCGCTGCATTGAAATGGACTGCAGTTCACTTTTGCTGCTGGATCCTTAATGTAGCCTAACACTACATGAAGGCTGGATAACGGATGCAACAGAACTTTTCCCCACTTTGCAATACTAACTTAGAACTGTATCACGGGCAAAATCCCACCACTTTATAACTGCGTAGTTATGTCAAAGATAGTGACTAACAAGCCTATGTGGAAATTAATGCCTCCGCTTGTGTTTTTCAAAAAAGTTGCAGCCAGTACTACTTGTGCAACATGGGTGTTTCTTACCCCATATGGGTAACTTAACACGTGTAACGTTACAGCCAGAAAAATACCTCTGCTAAATAAAAATACCTCTGCTAAATAAATGTATGACTGCTGTGTTGTGCCAAAAGCAAGCAAACATTTGGTGTATGTCACCCCGAAATGGTTGTGTTTTTCAGGGTCTAATTCAGTGACCCCCGGCAAACTTGCTTTACTTGAACCCTTTCTCCAACTGGGAAATGTTGATTGGCAGTGGTAGGAAAAGTAATCAAAAATGTTTCTAAATAAAAATATAACTATTGTTACAGCAGTCCTGCGGGCAAAAGTTTACTTTCAGTAAATAATTTTTTCCTATTGTGATTATCAGCACAATGAATTTTAAAATCAGTTCAAGGTGAAGCTTTCAATTCTAATATGAGTGGTTTGAGAGAGAGAGCGAGAGAGAGAGAGAGAGAGAGCTGAAAGCAGCAAACCCACAGACCAATGATTCATTGGGTCCTGAACAGGTATGTTTGAAACCAAGGAGTCTGGTGGTGTAGAAGAAAAGGTACAGTACTAGAATCAAAAAAATACCCGATTGTCGGACTTCAAGCCAATACTTTAATTGAAGGCTATTAGCATGCAATTTTCTTTTCTTTTCTCTCACCAACTCCACCGAGCTATCCGGCGCCCCCAGAGAAACGTGTTTGCCAATCTGAGTTTGTACGCCAGCTTGCTGACAGAGTACAAAAGCAAACGGGTTATGTCATATACTCCAGATGGACCAATAGACAGTTAGAATGCTGACCACCATCTGACCTTGTGTGTTTGTGAGTGATGAATGTTGTTATAAAGGAAGCCAAATATAGTCTTAATACGGTAGCATGTCTGGGTTTGTCTGGTTCTACATCTTCGAGGACATAGTCTGTGCAGAATAGCCTTTTTGTTCATGCTGCGTCATGCCTGTTGGTGGAACAGTATCCTCGAGGCAAATCATGCCTTCAGGATTCGCCTTGAAAGTGAGGTGCAGGTGAGTAATGTAAAGGTGCCCACGATCTGGCTATTATTTCATAATTCCAGATAGAAAATGATAGGACAAAAAAAAGAATTATATTATGAATAATGCTTTAGAGAAATGCCTTATAAGCTCAAACATTTGATTCCACGCAGTCTCTCCCTGAAACCACCTCTTGGTGGTTTTTGGGGGGTTGGTTGTACATTGACTTAGTATTCATCTGCAGTTTCTCCAGGCCAGGACAATGTTTTGGCAGCTGCGGGATGGTCCCTGCTTGCAAACAGTGGAGGTAAAGGAATTCTCCAGAATAGCCCTAGGCCAAGGGGGTCCTATTTTACTGCTTGCAGTGTGTTTGGGTTGGGGGTCAGTCAGGAGACATGAACCCACAGTGGGTGATGGCAGATAGGAATGAGGCCAATCCATTGTCAGCTGGGTGCTCTGCATGGGGTTTGCCCTCGGACGAAGGTTAGGGGTTACAGCCGATTCCTCCATGAGGTCTTTCAGATGGAAGGCTGCTGATGTTCTTGATTAGGCCTATAGACACTTAACATAGATTTAGCAAATGCATCCATTGTCCCCTGTGTACTTATTGGTGAGGTTTGGGTCAAGACGATTTGATTATGATTAGATGAAACAACTTCCAGGTTGCAAACTGCATTTTTCTCGACATGTGGTCATTTTATCCCATTCCATCATATGGCTGACGTTTAGTCGGAACAGAAACGTGTATATGTAAGGAGAAGGAAGCAACATTATTGAGTTTGGAGGTGGTTATATGCAGGACTATGTCACGACAATTATCCCTGCAGGTGGCGGGGGAATGTAAGGTCAGCAGGACTCTCTGTATGCACACTTCACGGGAAAATAACTAAGAGCTGCTCAATTATTTGCTTCCAGCCTCTCAGAGCCGATCAATTATTGTCCTGTACTTCCACGGCTCGCTGGCTCTTGAAAGTCAACTCCAGCACCTTGCTGTGTATCAGACTTGAAGTGACAGACGCTGGCAGAATGACACCCTGTATTGGTGCAGATCCACCTCGGAGGCTTGGATCAACATTGTGATAATTGTGTGACAGTAAACACAACAACAACAGCCTCTATCAGCCTCCACACACTGCGAGGGTACAATTTGCGGAAATTAGATTTCTTTATGGAAGCTTTTTGGCACAAAACTGCACTTTTCCATTATTTCTACACACATTTTGACAGACATCAAGTGTTGCAACTGTTGCGCTCTCCAGAAAAAGCAAGAAATATCGTCTTTATTTCTCGACATGGTATATTTTGTTTGACATGAATTATGCTTTTGTAGCGAAAACATCGAGTCGAGATTGCAGTGATCATTTATGTTGCATTACCGGAAAGGCAAAGGAGGCGTGATGATTGTCTTTTCTTTTTTTCTGAGCCAGGGATTGCCGTGCGCACTTTCCAGGAACATGAATGTGTGAGACCAAATTATTGGGTTGATGAAGACTGGAACAAAACCACTGTGATTGATGCAAAATGCACCTTTTCAGCCATGTTAGTGAAAAAATAAAAATTGAGTTGGAAGCAGAGAAGAAAAGGCGAGGAAATGGAAGGGGAAAATCCATCTCATGCAATCAAGACCAGATTAGGATTGTACACAAACTACTCTACACAGTTTTCTCTGTAATAAGTCACAACTCAGCTGCTTGGTAAAGGGTGATGTTCCTCCTGTGTATTCAATTCATAGCCACAGTGTTTCCTGTAGCAGAAAAGGATTATTATTGTGTATTACTTCTTCACGGGACAATATGGAAGATGGACATTTTGAACGGTAATAGAAAGTTGGGGAAGGTCGAGGCAGAGTTTGAGAAGGAGTTGGGATGAACTGTAACATGAGGTGAGCTGTGTGTTTGTATGCTTCTGTCAAGTTTCAGCGTATTTGGAGCTTTCTTTCATCAGCTGTCAGTAAAGGATGTGTCTCCCCTTTCCATGTTCATCCATCATCCGCTTTATCTCCCTGCTTCAACCTCCCAGCATGCTCTCTTCCCCTCCATCTCTGTCACTCCAGTTTTCCAAATGATGAGCTTTGCTCGTCTTTGAAGCATTTGTCTGACTGTGAATCTGTTGGTAAATCTGGCTACGAGATGGATACAAGGAGATGAGGATTTGACTGCTTTTGAAAGATTGACAAAGTTGCTGCATGCAGATATTTTCATTGGTTATTTAAAATCTTTATTTCTGATCAGTTTACTGGTCTCATTTGTCCCACAACAGTTTTCTAATGACCGGAAAATATGTTTACACTTCTCAGTGGTGGGGTTGGCGCAGTCTGGGGTTGGGGGTCTGGAGGATCCCCTAGTGGAGCGTCTCACTGGCGCTGGCTGGACCTGGTCTGGAGCATTTCTGCTGTAGTCTTTTAACTTCTAAGTGTACAACATTTTTGAAAGTCTGGGGTCCACTCACCACAGTCTCCCAAAAGCCTGTGGGAAATGCTGCTAATTGTCCTGATCATGTTATAGGCTGGCAAAGCCCCAGAATGTCTACTGAACGGACGTTGAGGTGAGACTATTTTTTTCAGTATTTGAAGTACTCAAAACAAATTATAAATCTTCATTTTCCGGGACGCAAATTGTCAAGAGGTATTATTGAGTTGCCAAAAATATGTTTAATCAACCAATTAAAACAATTAGAAATGAGAGAAACTACAGAGGGAGGCGATAATATTCTGTAGAGTTCATCACGACAAACCTCATTCACATATTTATGTGTTTAATTCTGTTGGAATAAGTTTGAGTTTGGAGCCAGTTAAAAGTGTCTGCCTCCTCTGCATGATATGCCCGAAAGTTAACAGTCTTAAAGTATCACCCAGAAATCTTAAAAACAAGCTTTAAACATGCAGAGCACTTCATTAAAATAAAACTGCTCTCTCATAGCTGCAGCATCGTGAGTTTATATTTGGCTCTTTTGCACTGATCCCTACTTAACTGCCAAATAAACCAGAAACGCCGCAGAAACATTCTTTTAACAGAGCGCGCTTTAATGATATTAATGGCTATCCTAGTGTATGAGCAGTTCCTGGACCGATGCAGGCGATGAAAAAACCCCAATGAGCAACATTGGAAGAAGCTTCTGGACCAACGAGCATCCACGGAGCGCACTGATGGGCCAATGAGCATCCTTGGCATTAATGATACAGGAGGTCATGCACGAGAAATAACAATCTGATCGCACACATTTATACTCTTATATATCCGCTCCTAGTTTGTCGTTACACACACAGCCTGTCACTTCCGATGACACGCTAACATGACAAACCACTGTGTGTGTGTGTGGTTGTGTGTGTGTGTGTGTGTGAGTCGCATTGTCAAGTCGCATAGCATCTATCTCTGCAACACGATCACAGATTGAAGCAGAGAATTGCGTTTTCATACAGCACTCGCATACTGCTCCTAGCGATCTCACACACACACACACACACACACACAATGGTAATTTGTTTGTTTCCAATGTTTGGAGGCATTCGGTTCTGCTCTGCTGTCCCTAATGCCTCCAAAACACATCATTATCTGACTTATGTAGACCCTGGGAGTGTGTGTGTGTGTGTTTGAATGAGAATGTGTGTTCCTGTTTGTGTGCGTGTGCGCTGAGAGAAAAACAGTTGATTATCAAGTTCAACAGGCGAAACACTGTTTACCCTGAGAGACACAAAGCGAGCGAGGGAGATATAGAAAGAGAGAGAGAGCGAGAGAGAGAGAAGAAAGCTTGGGGGAAGTAGAGGGAGATGATTTAGGAACAGGGAGGTGAAAAATGGGAGTCCTGGAGAGACAGAGTGAGAGTCAGAGGAGCAGACCAATGAAGAAATGGAGGGATGGTTAGAGGGAGGGAGGGGTGGAGGATCAGACAAAGAAGTGAGATGACAAGCCAAGCCTGCAGGGTGTGAAGTAATGAAATTCTGAGGTATATTCCTCTAAGCCATGACACCCAGACAAACATCACAGTCAGTCTGTTGTTGTAGTAGGGCAACAACTCGACTTCAGAAACATGGACTGCAGCTATTTGCCAGCTGGAGTGATAAAGTCTAATCGTGGCTAAGGAAAAAAAACCACGGCGCAAAATTCAATCGCTCGACATTAGCAGGAGCAGATACAGAAAAGCAGTAAA
>CM056838.1:11290000-11360000 GCA_029853015.1 Chelidonichthys spinosus | reverse complement strand
ATAACCGACAGCACACCTGAAGACGAGTGGGTTTAATAACAGTCATAAAGATGAAGGGGCCGAGTATTGGAGAGGCCTTCCTGTCACTAGAAAGCCACAGGGTCAATTGTCCTAACAACTTTCTGCGTTGATCCCGGGGTCAGACACCGAACCTTTGGTTTGCAGCTAACAGCTGACACAGCATGACAGGGTTTTGTACATGTATGTATAATCTCAGAGGGAATATATAGAAAAAACTCCCTAATTAAGAGAGTGAAGCAAAGTCTATTAAAGGGCATTTGAAGAAAGTGATTTTAAAGACGACACTTATTCTGCTGATCTGATCTGAGGGCAGTCATTAAAAAGTTTTTTTTTGGGAGGGGGGGTTGAATCAGCTTTTAGATTAGATTACATTACATTAAACCTGAACGAGACCCGCAGGGAAGTCGAGTCGCCACAGTGGGGAAAAAAGATAATACGACAAGCAATTATAGCAATAAGAGATAATGATAATAGAATGAGTAATTTAAGATGAAGCGCCTTGTTGACAGTTTTACAGGTAGGACAGGAAGTGTTTCCTGTTTTTGTTTGTATGCCTTTTCATTCACAGGTTGTTCTTTTAACCTCAGAAAAACAAGACTCCCCTTGATGTTACAGGGCTACATTCAAGTCCATTACAAAGGAAGTATGTAAAACTTTTAGAACAGATTATATCAAAGCATGCAGTCAAAGAAAAAACAATCAACAATCAAATGCGAAGTCCGTTCATTCTTCATTCATGATGTGAATTGTTCACATCATGCACGGCACTGAAGCAAATGGGTGTGTGACAATAAATATCATCAATGATCTTAATAGAAACTTTCTGGCACTTTCCAACACTAATTGGAACAGACAACAGCTGAAAGGTTCTGCTCACCTGTCACATTGTATCTGTCTCTTTGTGTGTGTGTGTGTGTGTGTGTGTGTGTGTCTCACCTGTCACATTGCAGACCCCCAAAACCCTCCTTACACCGGCATGACCCTGTTGGCTGACCTGTCAGTCAAACACACACAAGAGATGCGCGCACACACACACACACACACACACGCACGCACACACACACACGCACACACACACACACACACACACACACACACACATTTTTAAAAACAGTGCAAATGAAACAGAACGGCACCTCTTTGATGTGGCCGCACCAAAAATAGCTCCTCTTTCTAGTCATAAAAAAAAAATACAAAGAGGAGTAAAATTATCTCTAATATAAATAGGTGTTCTGTTCTGTCAAAGGCAGTTTTCAATAACAGAGCCTTCTGTGCACACAGCTTAACTTGAATAACCCCAACCCCATAGGAATTCAAAGCCGGACTGAATCGATGAGATGTTGGTGTTGATGAAGTGCTGCTATTGAAAATTAATTAAAATGTGTGTTTGCTCATTCACTTAGAGCCTCTGTAAGTGAGTCTACTAGTTCAAACATGAACAATTGAGATTGATACACATAAGGAAAGAGAAAGACAATAAAAAAGTATATTTGCATACTGGGCGTAGCCTGGCTTAAATCTGCAACACACGATTGGCTGATGGAGCCATGCGAATGACATGAGCAGGGGAGGCACGGGTTCTCATCCTCAGCGTTCACCTGGTCGGAAGAAGAAGATCGTATTTTCACACACGCTCACTTAATCATAACACTTTTTTAAATAAGGTACAGGTGCATCCGTATGTAGTGTACCCCAGCAGGTCTGTAGAATCCATCGGCGCACGTCTCACAGTTGATTCCAGCTGTGTTGTCGCGGCAACCAATACAGACTCCTCCCCCGCTGTTTCGACCTCGGATGTTCAAGCTGAGTGACAGGTCCGCAACCGTCTGATTAAAGTAGCACTCAGCTGCCTTACCGTGGCAGTTACACTCTGAAAACACACACAAACGTTCGGAAGTGGAATTGATGCGGATTGAGTCCGGTCCCCGCTTTTAAACCTCTGAACCACCCAGCCAAGAGTTTAAAAGGTATGTTTTCTTAAAAAAAAAATATGTATTCAATTCAATTCTGCATTTTATCAGAAATGAACACTTTCCAAATACCAGATTCTGTAAAATAAAACATAATAAGCGTTAAATTCCAACATTCACTTGACAAACACTCAGTGAAGCTTCGACTGAACTACAGGTTGTTTAAACCTGTAAAAATCTAGAGCAGAGAGGGAGGACGTAAGTAGCAGTTGTAAAAATGGAAATAGCTCAATATGTATAGCATGTGAAGCCTCAATTTCTTTTTATAATCTATGGCATTATAACTGTTATACTATAAAAAAAGACGTTATGAGTTCACCACTTCTAGCTATGAGTGTGCTGCGTTAGAAAAATCTGACAGGAGCAAAAAAGCTCCCTGAAACTGCTTCAGGACCAGAGGGTTAATCTATTTACTTCTTGAGAATAGGAGTTTAGAAAAACATCAAACCCTGTTTTGAAGACAGTACCCGAAGCTTCCCACACTGACCTTGAGCAGAGTGTTATCTCGACGGTCCAGAGAGGAAAAAGTGGCTCTCCGCTTGCCCTCACCATTTCCATTAGTATAGTTGTGGGTGATGAGTCAAGCATTAGCCTAGACTCCTTCTTAACTTAACTTAACCTAAAATTCACAAATAAAAGCAAGTGTGGCTCTGTAGTGTGATTGTGGACCCGATTTAAAAAGTTGTTACAGAACAAGGATCACAGGGATCTGACTGGCGGATCCACTCATGTGGAGGCTTATCAGATGACAAAAACACTGCAGAGCATTACATACAGTAAGGCTTATAATGCTGTGAGAAAGGAAAGTTACAGGATGATGACTTCTGTTTGGTGGAATAACAGCGACAGAGATAATATGTGCAAATGCCACTTCTATCTCTTTTATGGACAGACTTTTGATGACTTTATATGATAGATTATGAGGGAGATTCTCAGTTCAATTCTGGAAAGCATAAATCCTTATAAACTGTAGGTGTGTTGTAGTAATACAGTACTACTTATACCAATTTACATGTGGTGTATAAACATACGTATGTGGAAGAACATTTACGTAGGGAAAGTTTAAAAAGTGACTGTTGGTTTCCGTAGGAATTGTGGGTAGTTTGTGTGGAGTTGTAAGTGTGTAATTTGTTTCTTACTCTCGCAGACATGTCGAGTGAGGAAGGTTCCTGCCATCCAGGGCTGCTGGTGGTAACCAGGGCAACAACGATCACAGCTCTCCCCGCATGTGTTGTGTTCACATTCACAGCTAAACTTCTACAGAGACACACACACACACACACACATATATACATGGGTGAAAAAAACGTTTCTCAATTAAACAGACATGAGCAACTGTGTTTGAATAAATGGATCATCTGCTAGCTGGAAGCTGATTTCAGTGAGAAGGGAAAACTACTTGAGTCGTCGTCATATTTGGCAACTACCCGTCGCGTGTCTGGTGGAGGAAGGAATCTGAGATCTCTAAATGTTGGACATCAACTTGACATTGATGTTGGTACATCCTGCATACAGTTGGAAGGATGAAGCCATTCAAACAGACGCAGCAGATACAGATCCGTGTTGTTTTACACAATGAGAAAAACCAATGTAACTCAAAAACAATCTTTTTTTTTTTTTTTTTCAGATGGCACTGATTACATCCTGTAACTAAAATGTTACTGACTACTGCTGACGTTCATTCATATGACTGTGAAGATGGAGGGCTGCAAACAGGTAATTACCAACATTTGCTATTGAAAGCCAATCAAACAACAATGTATTCACAGGAGAGCCAACGACAATGAAAGAACTTGGTTCACTTTCCAGTTTGTCAGTCAGCAAATGGGTTCACTATTTATCTCCCCGGAGAGAAAGGGAAACACAGTCAAAGCAGGATGTAGCAGGACATTTGCCAACTCCGAGGTTCTGTTATTCAATTTAGGACTTTCTGTAAATTGGTTGATGTGAAGAGGGTGCCAGTTTTAACTGAGAGGAGAGCAGCACAATAGCACAGCGAGAGCCAAGTTTGGATTTGTTGGCACAAGTAGTTTGCCCCTTTTTTATCTGAGATGCAACGCTACGGCTCTGGCTTCGGGCTGCTATCATACAGAGCATGCATCAGAACAAATGTTCTAGACGATCATCAACAAATCATCTCACAGGTCTCCACCTTTTCTGCTTCCTGAACGTCTGCCCAGGACTTTACTGCATGGACGAACTTGGAACCCAAGTAAATACTTTTTCTTTTTGCTGGAACACATACTATGTCCCACCTATGAGGTCTTATATTTGAACCCTAAAGCCTACATGTGTTCTCAAGAAGTGGTATTCGAAAGATTTTGTCATTTGAACCACTTCGAAGGCAGCTCTAATTTTATAACATTTAGTTATGGCAAGATTGGAAACTTGCAGGAGGTTGATTCAAAAACATAAATGCGTTCATGTTCATGTGACAACACGACCCTGGGGGTTAGAGCACGTGATCGCACCAAAAATAAAACACTGTTAAGTCAATACCATTCAACAGGGACATACTTACCGTTTCACAAAATGATATGGAAGAAATGTTCATTTGAATGTATTACTGTACAAAAAAAGCAGATTGATTCATTATTGTGATAAAATGGTATGTAATGTAAAGTAAAAAAGTAAGACATGGACTTTAGGAATGGGTAGAAGAGAGAAGAAGAGACTGGGGCTCTTTACACATCAGTGACATCACTTATTGTGAATGACATCATCACCAAGGGACCAGACACCAGTGTCACATCTAAGTTGGCCTTCGTGGTACAGCCTCGGGACATGTAAAGGACACAAGGCTGTGTGTGTGTGTGTGTGTGTGTGTGCGTGTGTCTGTGTCTGTGTGTGTGTGTGTGTGTGTGTGTGTGTGTGTGTGTGTGTGTGTGTGTGTCTGTGTGTGGGGTGAGAGAGACAGAGAAGGATCAGGTGTCTGGTATCAAATTCTCCACTGTTTGAAGTGACACGGGAGACAACGCTTCACTGTGTCTCCCGTGTCCCCTGCAGACAGGCAGACACACACACACACACACACACACACACACAGACACACAGACACACACACAAAGTTTGATACAAGGTGGTAGATAAAAAGCTGGTGCCTGAGGGCGGCCATTGCTCCTGTTCACCAGCATGGAGGAGCTTCATTACCTTGGCGGTGGTGTTAAGTGGACTGAGAGAACAGAGAGTGAAGTATTTTACCTTTGTAACGGTGTTGAGTGGACAAGCTTTGGCGTGGCCGTAACAGATACACATCCCACCTACTGAGATGTCCTTAATGGAGTAGTAGTACTGTGAAGAAGCAAAAAGAGGGAACGTGAGAACACGTGGTCACAGCGTTAATGAGCACATTAGCGGTTTAAGAGACGGAATTAGAACAAGACTCTCTTATCTCAGCGGAGATTACACTTGACAAAGGATACCCTGAGTGAACAAATGATGTCATGTGTTGATGTGTTGAACAGCAGTACTGGTAAATTTACATTTACATTTAGGTCATTTAGCAGACGCTTTTGTCCAAAGCGACTTACAATAAGTACATTTATCGAAAGAAGGAAACAAAGAAACCACGATGTATCATTGCCGATGCAGTAAATGGTGAATTTATTCACACATTGATGCAGACGAATGGTAGTGAGCTGCCATGCAAGATGCTGGCCTCGTGCTGACCACCAGGAGCCATTCAGTGTCTAAGGGCACTTCGGGTCCAGGGTCCAGGACCAGGGTCCAGGAGAAGGTTTCAGATGTGTTATTTTATTTAATTTTTTTTTCAAATATGGGTGACAATAGAATGTATAGTCTAGGTTGTTTTTGTTTTACTGTCACATTATCTGTTGATTTTTGGTTTATATAGCGTGACTCTAATCTTATGGTTACAATTAAGCTTTTACTATTTTCATTTTTTTTCGTAATTTTTTCTGAATTATAGAGAAGACACATTGATGGAGTTAACATTACACCCTATGAGTTGTATGGAAGACCATTGTAACAAGAATGATACACCTAAATAAATAGTAAATTATGACAAATTAAGAATGACAGGAATGCATTTAATTTTTATTGGTTATCAGTTTGTTTCAGTAAATCAATGGTAACCCTTAGTATCTTGTTACAATGAGTCATAATTCTGATTTAATATCTGATATTTATGAGTTAATCAAACATTTGGGATAGTCAAGTCCTATCACACCTCATCACAATTACGGGATACTAAGCCATTACTTTGACGTACCATAATTAAAAAAAATTAATTATATTAGATATTCCTTTTGACCCATTTGTAATTTTCACGGCAGATCATGTAGAATCTCCTAAAGCACGGGGAAAAAAAACAGAAAAGAGCAGAAAAGAAAAGTGTGTTGAGCTCACCCGTCTCGTCACAATGGGATCGATGTCTCTCGCGTCATTGAGTGTCAGGGTCATGAGGTCGGCGTTCAGCGTTCTGATTCGCTGGAACACCAGCCTGATGTAGCGGGCGGAGGTGAAGTTCAGCAGCGTCGGGGAGGGGTCGTCCGCACTGGGCCGGCCATTGATCAAAGACGTGTGGATCTATAGACAAACAGACAGGTAAGTAGTGACGTATAACAGCAGGGTCAAACTGAGACACTGGGCTGCTGAGACAAACACTGAAGGTGCTTTTAGTCTCTCACAATGGCAGATGGTGGAAGGGGTGAAAGAGGAAACATTAACAAATGGGAGGAAGAGGATGAGCAGCAACAACCTTTCTGCGACGGGAAGCTTTACTTATGACACATTTGTTTTTATATCTTGTGTAAGCTACGACAAATAGCCTCAGGGACGATGTGCTTCTGAGGTGCCAAGAGATATTAATTTATAGGTGGATCAAAAAGAATCAAAAGATTAAACCTGCAGACTCACGAACTGTCGGGAACAATCTGGATTCTGTTCACAGTCCTGTCTGAAGCAGACTGATACCAAAGTCAATGAGATTTCAGAATTTTTTCAGGATTCTTTTTTCTGTGGTAAACACAAGTTTTATGATACTTTGTTCAGCAAGATCATGAACACCACAGTAGTATCATTTTTGAAACGTAACAGCAATTGGCAGAAGTAAAAAGCTAATGTTAATAAATTAACTATACCACGATCACAAGAGTGCAAGTATAAACAATGATTCTATAAAGACAGACATCGTTGTGTAGTCTTATTTAGCCACTTGATAGCAACCACCCCTTTAAGACACATTCAAAATCCATGGAAATGGTATGAACTGGCCTAATTTATATCAAAGACAAAGCGTTAAAATCTCTTAAGCTTGAGTTTCAGGCGAGGTGAAATGAAAATTCCTTTTTAAGCCATTTAGATCACATCCAGAGTCATAATGTGCAATTATTTTTAAAATATATGCGAAACAATCTACAGAAACATCTTTTTTTTGGTATTTTAATATCCAAAATCAAGTCATTTTACAGTCTTGCACCATTTTGCGAAGGTGGAAAATAAGTTTGAGCAGTCTCAGAACCAGTTATAGCTATAGTCTAAAAATAATCATCATTTTAAAATGAGCTTGTAAACTGGCTTCTTAGCGTGCTAGCTCTTGTCTTCCGAAGAAGTTGACATTTTAATTGCAACTGCCTTGCTCCTTTTAAATCATTGTGAATTCATATTCGGTATCACCAAGAATCAACAGGCAGTCACAAGACAAGGAGTGTGAGGTCCTGTCTGCCTGCATGTCTGCCCATCTGTCTGTCTCACTAATGCAGCCAAAAGCAGCGTTTGGGATCTGCAAAAAAAAAAGTCTTACAGAGTGGGCTGACTCTGTGTGTGTGTGTGTGTGTGTGTGTGTGTGTGTGTGTGTGTGTGTTTGTCAAGGGGGAACACTTGATGGGTGCAAGCTGCACCCTTGGGAGTAACGAAGGGGAGATGGTTGTTGTGTGTGTGTGTGTGTGTGTGTGTGTGTGTGTGTGAGGAGTGGTTGGGTGACACTGTGAATGTGTGTGCGATACTGTGACACATCGCCTACGACTCATTACGGTTTCACTGTGATCAGACGGCTGGGGAGCTGTCAACTGCGCACACACACACACACACACACACACACACACAAACCTCCGTCGTTACTCGCAGCTCTTGACATCTTCCAGTTCGCACCCCCTCTAGCGCGCCCCCGCGGGACATCGACACACAAGACGAAACACTGAACACACACACACACACGCACACACACACACACACACACACGCACAGACAGCACCCATGTTAATGTGTATACATATTCAGTCATCTAAAATTAGATTTGTTTCT
Organism: Chelidonichthys spinosus; assembly: GCA_029853015.1. Lineage (NCBI taxonomy): Eukaryota > Metazoa > Chordata > Actinopteri > Perciformes > Triglidae > Chelidonichthys > Chelidonichthys spinosus. The sequence continues at coordinate 11,351,745 of CM056838.1, read as the reverse complement.
GTGTGTGTGTGTTCCATGTTCCACAGTCCTCTTTCTCTTCATTAATGTCAGTAATAGATCAAAATTAAACTATTTTAATAGCTGAAGAGAAATATACCCACCTGTTAGAAAACCACCTGATCTACTAATTAACTAGGAACGCAACATGCAGCATTTCATAAATCATCCTTCTCAAAGGACTACACTTTGTGCTTCCTCGCTCATCTTCACATTTTCTGCTTATGATTCATGTCCAGCAACTTGTAACACTGCAGCAACATCTCCTCTCCAAACTCTGTTTTTTGCTTCCAGACCCGCTGCCCTGTGACCGTCGTTCCCCGTGACCTCGCCATCACCCGCCTGCACAGCAAGCCCTCATTCCTCCTAATCAGTCACTTAGTATGTACACCTATCCACGAGATCGCTCTCTCCCTCTCATCATCTTTCACACCTCCAAGCCATGAAGTGCCAGCCTTTGCCCTGCCTGTGTGCTTTGGATGTGTTTGTAATCCCTTAATGCGTACCTGTTTTGTCTACTTGCATGTTACACAATGCAGTACGAGAAAAACTATACTCTGCAGGCGTAGTTTTCTGCCAACCAAGTGAACCCAGGAATTCTAACACATTTAAACAAACTCAATTCCAGTGGTGCAAAGTACATTTACTCAACAAGTGTACTTAATATTTTTGACATATTACCAAATGTACCATTTGAGTATTTGCATTCTATTCTACATTATATTTCTGCTCCTACATTTTAGAGCTAAATGTACATTTTTACACCACTATTTATTTGATAAAAATAGTAACTTTAAAAAAAAAATTTAACTTTAAAAAAAAAAAAACACACATGCTGTGCTTATATGAGCACTATAGGCTTGTATGCGGTACTTTAAGTATTTCAAATTGGCAACATTACAACATTAAAATGCCATTACATGTATTTGTTAGGGATAAAAAATACTTTGAAAGTAGCCATTCTGTACAATGACTACTTTTACTTTTTACATATTTTTACTTTAAGTACGTGTTGGTGATACTTCTGTAATACTTCTGTACTTTTACCCGATTCAGTTTATCCCGACTCACCTCTCTGCATCCCCCAAACACATCTCAAACCAATGCAAGCAAAGCTCTAGGGACCAAAACTCAATTCAGTTTTAATCATTGCAGCTTAAGTAGACCTCACATTATCCAAGTCATTTTAATCTACGCACCCAATCAAAACCTCCCCAACCAACCCTGACTCCAACCCCCTCCATCCAGTCTGAGTGTTACCTCTCCATTCTCCAGAGGGTGAATCTTTGAATAAAAAGACGTGCAGATAACTTCGTCGTCTCTGGTGTAGAACGGAGGTCCTGTCCGTGGATTGATGTTGAACCTCGTCAGGCACTCCGTGTCTGTGATGGCGTAGTACTGCCAGGGCTCAAAGGTCACACCGTCTATGGAACGCTCTAAGACCCAGTTACCTGTGGACAAAACAAAAATAATGGCAAAGAAAATAATGATGACATGCTTCAGACATGTGATGCAGGAAACAGATCAATAAAACATAATGATGGACATCCAAGACTGTGGACGGGTCACCCTACTTAAAATACATAGAAAATTGACAGAACGTTCAATTCCACTCAGTTTCTTGACAGCAAATCTGTGATATTTCACCTCCTACTGATTGAATGTAAAGTGGCACATAAACAGAACACATACAAGCTGATCCCAACACTAGGAAACACTAGGAAATTATCAGGATATGCCAGTTCCAGCATGATGCAGAAAATCTGACCATCTTTAGGCATTTTACTCAATATGTAAACTTTATTCTTATACGTTTTATCATTGAAAGCACTTTTTGTCAGTTCACATTATGTTTTTCAGTTGCCATTAATGTCGTCTCTTTACCAAAATGTTGCTCTGAAGTGGTTTCATGTGGTTTAATTGTTATTAGTTGTATCCTTTTGTTGTGGGATGTCCTTGTGTATGAAAAGATTAATCAGCTCTTGCTCAACCTGATTTCATGCAATGCCATTCAAGACGTTTTCTACCAAGAGACACTTTCTCTCTCTCAATGATACAAGTTCTGTATTGTAGTATGAAAGCTGAATGTCTTGAACCTATAAATGTAGAAAATAAATATATATATATATATGGAATATGTTGAAGACTGAAATAGGAAATATATTCTTTTTTATTATAACTTTAATTGTTACTACTGCTTCTTTATTATATATGAAGATGATCACATGCTCTATTTAAACCTTTCATCTGTAAATACTTTAACATATATATATATATATATATATAAAACAAAGACGCATCTGCAAACCATGACCATTTCAAATCATACAATTTGGAATTTTATTTATATATTTGATTTTATTGCCCAAATAGAAACTACGAACTGGTTACCAGGACGAGGTGAGTTGGCTGCCTTCAAGATCATGTAGGCGATCTGGAAAACCTGGAAGAACACAGAGAGACGGAGGACAGAATTAATGAAAAACCGTTTTAATTTCCAAAATAAATCTCGTTCAAATCAGTAGGTTTCTATTCTTTACAACAGTGGTTTAAACTCATGGTGTAACTTTCTTTTCCCAGAGATATTATGGCCGTTGTCTGAATTCACGGCCGTTCACTCACTTACTATTGTATTTATAAAAGGCGCTGTTGTTTTCTTTATACTAACCACTTATTTGAGATTTTGGACACATTCTTACAAATGATCAGGATTCACCATGTAAATATTCATAATATTAATAATAAATGACCAGATTGCCAATAAATATACAATTATATTTCCTTCAGTTTGATCACCAACAAGACAGAAAGACTGGATGTAGGTCAAATGCCGACTCCCCGTCTCTCTCCAACACCCCGTCGTTCACCCCATCCTTCCCCTCAGAGCATTTCTCGCTTTCTTCTCATGATGTGGGAAGCAGTGTCACATTGCAGCAATTAGAATAGAGAGAAAGCAACCGAGTGTATGTGTGTGTGTCTGTGAGTGAGAGAGAGAGAGAGAGAGAGAGAGAGAGAGAGAAAGAGTGTGTATTTCAGGGTAACCTTATAGCAGTCATTCAAATCTCCTACAAAGAGTCAATGTTACTTGTATTCCCACTGAGAACGAAATAGTGTGTTCTTTAAGTGTGTGTGTGTGTGTGTGTGTGTGTGTGTGTGTGAGAGAGAGAGGGAGAGAGAGGGAGAGAGAGGGAGAGAGGGAGAGAGAGAGAGAGAGAGAGAGAGAGAGAGCTCTCAGCGGTAGCTTGTTTTATGGTGACAGCTTTGGGACAGCTCGGCAGCTCCAGCAGCTAAACATAGATGAACAGCTAACTAATGCAGTGTGTTTGTGTGTGTGTGTTTGTGTATGTGTGTGTGTGTGTGTATGGGGGGGTTGCAATGTCATATTCTAGGTTTTGATCGTCTGGGATCAGATGGGGGATTTAAAAAAAAGATGTTTTGCCCCAAAAGCTCAACACAGCATCAACAGATAAACACACCAATAACTGTCCTGCAGGGAATCACACGGCTCATAAATAAATGTTTATCTTGCATCTGTGACATTAAATGTCAGGTAGGTACATTGACGGTGCGTTCACGTCATGGACGGATCATATCATCGCACTTCGCTTTATAATTTAATTTGCTGGATTCACATTTCAAGCTGATATTTTTTTTTTTTTTTTCGTCTTTTATTTTACTTGGTTTGGCAATTCGGTGCTCAAACTATCAGCTCAAACTCGCAAGTTTCATCAGGTTACATTTAAGACCTTTTTATTGCAAGTTCGAATGAAGCAAAATTAATGTTATCTCACTGGATGAAGTAGACATATCCCAGTAAATGATTGAAAGATAATACATTTGAGGGCCGATCATCTTCTTTGGACGACATATTTGACTTCAAGTCCAACTGAAATCAGAATTGGCATTTTTTCATATTTTCTGTTATGAAAATTAGTTTTTGCCGATAATACAGTAAAGTACGTGTGTCGGATGTATTTGATTGACAGCTGAGCTGGCAGTGGCGCAAAGACACGCCATCAATAACTAGCTTACCGATCAAAGGCAGACAGCTCTTTTGTTAGAAATGGTTGAAGAATGAGGAAGATTTATCAGCCTATGACACAGTGGCGACAATAAAGCGTAAAATGAAATGATCTGATCGGCTATAAGCAAATAACTTCTCCGTCTAGGAGGGAAAAACAGCATGTGACCAAAAAGTATCAAATATTAATATCTGTCTTTTGAGTAGCTTTTATCTGAATGGAGAACACTTTGCAATCTGCGGCTCAGTTTGATCAAATTGTCTTTCTTTTCCTTTTTTTTTTTTTTTTTTTTACAATGGAAAATAATTCTCATATTTATATTGAAATTGAGTGAGTAAATCAAAAAAGGCTACAAAAAGTGTGTCTCCATGTCAGCAGAGATTTTTTACTCCAAACCAAGTTAATATTCAGTTCCACAAAGTTCTCAAGCATTTTATTGGAGCAATCTCACATAATTTGACAGGAAATAGCCACGACATGCCAGGGAATGACTTTTTGCACATATTTGAGCGTAGCAGCCAAATGAGCACTTAAAATGTTTATTTTAATGCTCAATCAGTCCATTTAAGCCCCGTGGCTGGTATGGCTGGGTTGCCCACAGTCAAATGGACTGTGGAGAATCCATTTTGTCCAAGCGCGATTTGAACACAAAGCGACAACGGGTTTTACTGAACAGCTGGTATTTACAGGCCATTCACATGGCAACGTGTTCAATTTCCTTGCCTGATAAACTGGCTTCGAACCCCAATTCCAGCACTGCAGCTAATTTTGAACGGGGTTTGCACACAAAGGATCAGAAACAAAGTGGAGTAGGATAAGAAAAAAACAGATTTTTTTGTCTTTTGGGATTCAAAACAAACATAGGGTATGCAAACTCGTTAAATATTTGCTGTCGGTTCAGGACAAAACGTTAGCATCGCACTGGACTAATAAAGTAGCTTTTGGACCAGTTCTCAATAACGGGAATCATCCAGCATCCCTGACTGCCAAGCCTAGTGCAGCCAAACAAGCAGGAGACATTCACTGGAGCCGCACAGTCGTCTCATGTGCTTTTCCACTGAGCTGCCACTAAAAACAATTTGGGGAGATGCTACAGCATTTTGAATGACAGTCTCTTGACAGCTCTGCAGCAAACATAAGAATAGGGTTCATTTTTCAAACCCAATTGCGGAAAAAAATAATATGAAATATATGGAGAAAAAAAACAGACAAATCATTGTGCTTTTCACATTGGCTCAAAGAGTGGATAGGCTGTAGTGGAGTACATATACACACAATGGCCTCTGGATAAAGACGTTCTGGTGGGAAACGGCCAAATTAAATCTATTCTCTTTAAGGTTGCCTCTCCGTTACAGGCACAAATAAAACAAATGCACGCTCGCTTATGGACTTGGTCGTAATTTAGCCTCCAGCTTTTTAAACAGGCTTTAGTCAAAACACCAGATGCTGCAATCTCTCCCACATTCTTGCCTTGGCCTGAGCTACTGTCAAACATAGGCCGACAAAGTTTCATCGGGCACAGCAGATGTTTCACTTACCTTCACTCAGTTATGAATAAAGACATTTTTTCTGGTGCTTAAAGCTACAACCTCGTATTATTCTCTAATTCCTAATTATTATACAAAATTAAGAATGTAAAGCAAAGCTCTTATCTAAGTTTGAGTTATGGTTTCCGGTGACAATAGGATATTTTTAGCACACAACGATGTATATGCCATTTTCATTCAAGCATACAGCACATGCTATGAAGCTATAATTATGATATGTCAAGGTTCACCGAGTCCTCATAACCACTGAAGGTTGCAATATTCAGTGATCTGGATATAGAAATATATGTAAATATATAGTATAGTACCGCCATTGTCAATCACTGTTCATCGACTTGTTTGTTCATGTGCTTGAAAGTTTCTTGTGAATAATGTCAGAGGTGTGTGAAGCTGCTGTAGTTGAGGTTGGTAATTACATTGGAAACACAGTGCACCTTAAACAAAAATAATTTCCAACTGCATGCATGTGTATGAACAAGGTCCTTGTTAAGTCAAGGTAGCAATTTTGCACATGAAATGCATTTATTATGTTATTATGTCTGAACCATAGGAAAAAAAATACAAAACTGTTTGAAGCTTACTAATTATTTGATGACATGCCAGAGACAGCAACTATTTGAACATAGGCCTACTTTACCGTTAAATAGCCTGCCTTATTTCATATAATTAGTGATATGGCTTTCTATAATCTAGATGTACGCATTGTTCATTCATGCATTGGTCAACATTTTTCTCAAAGTCGAGCTTAAATGAATAAAGTATTTTAAATCACATCCCCGGTCATATTGTGAACCTATTTAACAATCATCAAATCCTATCAAAATTCTGGTTCTCAATTTCTTGGTGGAGAACAAAATATGACTCATTCTTACATCAGCTAGTACCAACCACTTTGAGTAACATCCATTCATCCATCCATCCATCCATCCATCCAGCTGATCTTATCAATGATCAAATCAAATTCCTCTCAACGTTATATCCCACCTGCGTATCCTGATTCACTGAAATATGGCAACCCTGGAAGCTAGATACCAAAACCAAGACCTCATACCACAATTCAAGCCGAACCATGGCCTTGTTGAACTGTACGTGATGTATTTGAATGCTGTGGATAATAACAGCACTTTTGTCTCTTTCCAGTCTCCAGTCAATCTACCAGCTTCCTGGAGTGCAAAATTTGACCACGTTGAACAAACCTTCCATCAATAAAACTGCCCGCTGAATTTCTATAATGGCTGCAATTTTCAGACTCGGAAGCTAACAATAGATTGTTGCCATCGCAAGGCAAGTTTAACCCCTCACGGTAATGTAGTGCTAATGCATTTACTAGTCATTTCTTAATCTATATGCATACTGATACAAAAGCCTAGGGCAACTGCATTAGAGACGCACAGCTGGAAAACATTAATACCTGATGATGATGCTGTTGGAACGTGTGCAGGGAACACTGAGCTGACTGAACACAGCTAGCGCTGCTGCTGGACGGCCTTCACTACCAGTTTTAGTAGACAATTAACAAAGCAAAACTGCAGTTTGGAAGTATTTAGCATACAAGGCTAACGACCGGGGAAAGGCTAGGGATGTAAACATGCCAATTTGCTAGCAATGCTAAAGTAGTTGCACAGAGTTGAGTAGCACAATGAACATGGTGAAGTTTCTTGAAGGTCGATGGGGATCTTTAAACTCCTGTTTCAACAACATTGAGTAAGTTTTTTAACGTTTAAATCTGTTAGGTTATCATTACGCTAGCAACTACCGGCTAAAAACAGTAATGTAATAACGGAGCTAGGCAGCTAACGCTATCACTCCTGCCCGTCTAATGTTAAGAGACGTTAATTTAACAGGATAACAAATGTCTGAAAGGTCAATGAGCTACTAGACAGAAACTGGCCACCTGCTCTACCAACTCTATTTGATCAACAACGATAATATAATGCCAAGTCATCAGAAAAACAGGAAATAAACAGGACTTTAGCTGAATACATATAATATAAACACCCTACAGTTATGTTACAACTTTTTAAAATGCGTTATTAACGTTGTTTGTATTGTTGTAATCTATATAAAAAAAAATCTGCCTCTTAATTTGTATTAATTTTCTCTCCGTGGTATCGAAAATGGTATCAAGTATTTTCCTGAGTATCGGTATCAAATTCTAGTAATTCTGAGACAATCCTACTAAGGATAGTCCGCCTGCTGTGAGGAGGGGACCGCATCCCTCCCCCCAGGGAGATGGGTGCAGCAGGAAGCAGCGAGATCTCGTTGAGGGGCGCTGTAAAGCTCAAGGCCAAAGCCGCACGCCAAGACGGTCGAAGCAAATCACCACGGAGGGAAAAAATTAATGAATAGTCGATTATTTCAAATAATAATAATTCAAATAAAAATAATTATCATGTTGAAACAGCCCCAATGAGTTTCTTCTATTGAAAATTACTGCTTCACAGTAACTGAAAATAAATATCCCATAATAAAAATGCTGTGAACACGTCAAATGCAGTCATGGTAAGGAGATGACTCACAGCGCTGAGTGGGCCCAGTGGGTGGTCATTGAGGGAAAAGTATGCTGGTATTAAAAAGCTTTTAAAGAACCTACTCATGACAAATGGAACAAAAGCAGAATCTCACACTCCTTATCCGGCTGTCAGCATTTAGAAGAATTGTTTTATTGTATTTGTTTGCACCTCTCTATGCAAGTTTGACTGTGGATGAGAGCCAGAATACTGTGTGTGAGTGCGTGTGTGTGTGTGTGTGTGTTTGTGTGCGTGTGTGTATACACATCAGTCTCCCGGCTCCACACATTAATATTAAGGTGAAGAAGTAAGTGAGTGTATATATATATATATATATATATATACACATACACACACACACACACACATATATACGCAAACGTTCAAACAATATCATCATCAAGTATTAAAACCATAAACATAAACTCTCAGTTGAAAGAACCGCCAAAATGTGAATACCACATTCTGCCCGAGCATTATTCATTTATAAGAGATGTCTAAGCAGTTATTGTTCCTTTGTATTATTTAGGCTTTTGTTTTCATTGTTGCAGTTTTATCCAGAATATTGGCTTTTTTATTGGTCTATAATAATCTGTCCCAATCTTAAAAGCAATTTTTCAAAGGCTTCTCATAATGAACCGAGGGCTTCTCATGAACTAAAGTCTCTCACCCTCATTAGTTTTATTCTCAAGACATCTATATAATTATACTCTGGCTGTGTAATCGGTTTAATCGCACTTCTAAACCAAACTAGATGTCCTAAATCATGCCGTGCCAGTACACAGCCCCTCATTCACAGAGTCACGCAAAGCCTTCCAAAAAAAATAAAAAATGGAAACTCAATTATTCAAAGAATGACAGGCATGCTTGCCAAATGATCGATGGGAAGGTTGGTTTAACTAATTTCAGCACTGCTGAAATAATAGGTAGCTTCAATTTGTTTGGATGACAAAACAAAGAGACATGCTTTAAACGATTAACTAATTGCTCTGATTTCAATAGGATTGACAACGTGCAGGCTGGTGTGTTCATGTTCTCTAAGAAGGCGGTGGTGATGGGAGCAAAATTCACTAGTAATCATTGTTATGGAGAGACAAGAATGAGGCAGAAGTCAAAAATGTACTGAAACTGTCTGACGCGTATGTTTTGAAGTGCACCGGTCGATTTAGGCACGTAATGGGGCTCTGACCTTGTGTCGATTTTTGGAGCGATTGAGGAGCCAGCAACCAAAAGCTGCAGTACCAGTTTGGAGAAAGCTAATAACCAATAAAACACTGATTTTTCACTCAGGGGTCTTTATTTGGTAAGGGAAATAAAGTATTAATATTATCAACAATAATACTGTCGCTTTCATTAGTTTAAAGGACACACCTCAAAAAATAAGTGAATAGTTTTTCATATTTAGTGATGATATATCCAAACTCAAGGACTTGACTAAAACCTGAGTTATTTACGTTTTTGATGTCGTTAAACAAACCTTGATTAACGGGAAAGGATTGTAGTGTGCCTCATCGCAGACAATGGAGGCTGTGTTCAGGTCTGATTCATGGCGGTTACAGTGGATTCCAGTAACGACGAGTCACCGTTAAAATCCTTAGCAACTGACAAAAATCCAAGCCAACCACAGCTGTCTTTCTTTGTGAAGAGGGAGCCAACTCTCAATGCTACAGGGAGCGAATGTTTGAAGTATTAGTTTAAAGTTGGGATAAGCCTCCAGGGAATTACATGTGGAAGTCAATACAATATCCTCACCAGTATAGTATTACAAGTGTGTGTGTGTGTGTGTGTGTGTGTGTGTGTGTGTGTGTGTGTGTGTGTGGTGTGTGTGTGTGTGTTAGGGTTGGGTATTATGTATACCGTGCAATGGTAGAAGAGCAGATATTTGGCAACACAATGGCGATAGCTATACTCACGTGATCTCACAAATCCAGCTGCCCAGCAAGGTAACGTGATTTGGGCAGACGTGGATGAGAGGAGTCAAGTCGTAAACGGAACGAGGAAGCACTCTGATTACACCATTACCAGACGTTCACACACTGTAGTTCATTTTGACAGTGTCATCTTTTTGGAATGAAAAAAGTGCAGAAAATTGATTTTTTTTCTCCTTTTGGTATACTAAATCCACATTTGTGTAATGTTTATACTGCACTGACTGCACTCAGGATGTTATTTATTTGCAACAGTTAACCTTAAAACCTGCAACACTTGATGTTATTGTTCTCAGGAACCTGTGTAATGTGTGTGTGTGTGTGTGTGTGTGTGTGTGTCTCACCTGTTTTAAGTCCAGAGTGATAGTCACAGAGTGGTAGTCCATTCCATTCTTTATAGAGGGACTTTGCCACCAGCGGTTAGTCCCATCGATGGCATATGCAATGGGATGTTGTTCTGCGCACACGCACACACACACACACACACACACACACACACACACAAAGAGAAAGAGAGAAAAGCAGAGTTACAGACAGAAGGCTTATCAATTGTTTCACTCTTTCAACACTTTTAATATAAATATAAAAAAATAATAATTTTATTTGTGAATCCAGTATTGAGTGGGAAATATCCCTCTCTAATCTTTTGATCAAATTCTGGCATTTCAAAGCTTCAAGGCCAGAAAAACACATTTTCTACCCTGTTAAAGAAATAATAAAATGGACTTCCTTTCCATTTTTGGATTTAATTTTGCTTCTGAATAGAAAATAATTAAAAGTCTGCTGTTACTAGGGGTGCAACGGTTCTCTATATAATATTGAACCGTATGGGAAGCCATCCACGGTTCAATACGGACTTGTGAATTGAGGTATTTTCTGTTTTGCAATCGAATTTAATGTAATTTCACATTTCCATCCTTGTATTTCTCTCTGGATTGGCTATGTTCATGTGCTGTGATGGGGAAACGCCTCCCGAGTAAATATGTCCTGGAAGCAGGACGGCTGAGCAGGTAACACCGTCAGTTAAAAACAGTTGTCTCTTTCTGATGTCTTCCAACAAGCCAATTCTACTGGTGCAGAAAACACAAGAACAGAACAAGTGGGTCTTTTTAAACAGCATCCTACTACGTTCCCTCCCTCCTTCCCTTGTTTTTTTTTGTCTCATTTCCCAGATTTCTTATATTGCATGTAAATAAAGGACATCCAAAATACTGAAATCCAGATATCTGCTATTCAATAGGTCAGACTGTCTGCTAGAAAAACATGAATCGGTTAACCAAATAATTGTAATGAATGCTTCAAAAGATACAATGTCTCACCTAGAGTTGAGAGACGAGGAGATGAAAAACACTCTTCTATTTGTACTTAAAAACATAGTTTTTTCTTCCACTTTTGGATTTTGTACACAAATAAGATATCATTTACTAAGTATTCAGCTTTGGAGATCCCGGAAGGCACAATGTTTTACCCTCAGGCAGAATCAAGCTCATTAATGCCCTTCGCATCCATTATGCTAAGCTGAGCTGACCCGTCTCCTGTGTCCATATTGGATCGACAGGTATGACAACACTCAGCAAGATGATCAATAAGTGTACTTCCCAACATGTGGACCTATTCCTTTAAAAGTGAGTCATTCAATCGATCGCTTGGATGATATAACTCTAAATGGGTATAGAAGCACTTGAATTGACCATTTTTGTCTCAGTTCATCTGTTCATACATCTCACTCTTTTTAAGGTTTTCCTTCTCTCCTTCTCGCCCCCTTACTGCAGCAGTATATCCGATCCTCCCTCTTCTTGCCTCCCACCCTGGTTGACCAAAGCTTCCTGGCAGATGAACATAGTTGACTGAATCACTGATTGACTGAATAGCCGACCGTCTAGTTGGCTCCTTGAATTATGAATGTGCGCTAATTTCGTATCGTCATCTTGTCATGTTGCGATTGATTTCTCAGTTCATTCAGTAATTATCGCTTCAGACAAAATGATTGGTTAACATCTGGCCGATCTGGTGCTAATAACCTCATTTAGCATGATTAATTATCGCAATCACCATGCCTATACATCTCGTGTGTGTTCTTACCAAACGGATTCATACTCTCTTGGTTGCAGATTTGACACTGAGGGTTCCTAACCGGCTCGCCTGGTACGTGTTCCACCAGCTTGCAGAACATCTCCGGACCCATCGAACCACAGGTAGCATTAGCGGATATATTCGCCATGGTGGCAAGGTTCAACACAGCCGGGAACAGCCCTGGAAAGAAAAGACACAGGCTATTACACACAGATAAGATGATGAAACAAAGAAAACACTGAATGTAATTGTACTGATATCTGATAGATATACAGATACAGGAGAATATTTCCAAAAAACCCATACAATTCTGTTAAAAATCATTAAGACGTATGCATACACATGGAGAATTGCGGCAAAGTCCTGCTTTATTGCGGAGTAAGATCATCACAGGTTCATTTGTGTAGTTTAAAAGAGGCCCCTCCTTTAAAGCAACAAAATATGTTAAAATAGAGTATGTGTTCTTAGAAAACACCCAGCATGCCCCGCTTTGCACACGAGTTCTGTTTTTAAAATTCATTAAAAAGGACGTCAGTTTCTCCGAGTCGCCTTGGTCCAAGCGAGCCGGCCGGTGCTTGCACTGCTGTTGTTCTGAGGTTATGAGTAATTAGTGTGGGACATCAGGTGTGTTACTCCCTCAAGGTTAGTTAATCCGGGTGTATTTTCGGTACACTCGGATGCAGTTAACATCATTTCATCAGATAGCGAGAGCCGTCCTCACTTCATCTTCGGTTAAAAGAAGCGCACAGAGAACAGAGTTTTGGCCAGCTTCCAAACAGACTTTGGGCAGTGAAATGCTACTATATCAAAGGACTATTCATTTGCATTATGTTGCTCAAGCAATTTTTTTCTAATTCCTGTCCATGGATATTTTTCACTGCCGGAACGGGAGTAAACTTGGAGGGAACATGCATTATGGAAAAGCACTGCAAAGTACACATTTATTTTGCAAGATAGTGTTGAAGTCATCAATAATGTTATACTATGTAAACATTATTTTGTTTTCCTCCCTCATGCCGTGATGGGTGGTCGTCCAATTAAACAAAACAAAAAAATTGCCTACTAGACATTAAAGTAGAGATATACAGTATGTCGGAAATTCTCAGCTTCGTGGGAACTATATTTATTCTATCTTGAGGCCATATTATTACAACTAAACAGTTGTTTATCAGCTAGTGGCTCGACTTGCTATTGGGGTTGCAGCTTAAAACTATTTGCATTATCACCAACTTCATTTGGACAATGAAATGTCAGAAAATATCATCTCAAGTTGAAGACTTTTTTAAAAAAGCAGCTTATTTTGTCCAACCAATCGTAAACCTGAAGGTGTTCAGGAATTATCACAGAAGACAAGTAAATTAATATTATAATAAAATTCATATTGTAAACAATACATGTTAAGATTAATGATTGTTTCATATAGTTAAATAAAAAGTACATGCTATAAAATGTGTTACTGCTGTGTTGATTTTTGTTTCTTTTTCTTCAGCAGACTCCTCTGTGCTGTTCCCATAGCAAAATCCCATTAGTCTCAGAGTGAATATTTTGGACTTAAAGCACTGGAATGCTCAACATACTGTGCACATGGTTCACATTTCCTGCCTGGCAAACACACAGAGACGAATACATGCACGTCCTGTACAATGACACGTCACATATCCCGGTCCTGGTTTACCAGTCAACGGCTTTTACGGTTAAACAACGTGAGGGCTGATATACAAACATAAACACAAGAGACGCGTAAAAAGGACGGCAACTGTACACAAAACGGACACACGGGAAGGAAGGATCGGATGGAAGGGGAGACAAAGAGGAAGAAAAACAGAGAGGAACACTTGTGGAAGTGTGCGCGGTGTGCATGTTGGTCCAGATGCGTCCAGCTGTTTGGCCAGATGTCAACACTGATGAACTGTGAAGAACATCTGAGACACCCAGAATTTCTCTCACACACACACGTGTACACATTCTCACAACATATCATATACACACTCAGTCATAACTTCCAAACATCTCGGAAATCATATCTGAGAGTGTACGCCACTGAGAGAGCCCAGATTTACATAAGTGATTTCATAAAAGGGAAGTTCTCACTGTACGGACAAAATGGTGATGGATGAGCTCATAGTTGTGTTTGTCATAGAATCTGCTCCAGGAAAAAACAAAAATGTAGATAGTAAATGTAGTTTATTTTGCCGTTTGTCGTCTAAGACAAGTTATTTTCATCAATTCATTCATCATAATGCCATTTATATGTTAATCAAACATACAATATATGTGATCCCAATCCCAACTCTATTTTAAAATGAAACAGTCCAGATGAGACTACTCCCTCAGTGTGAACACTGTGATGATAATAAACCTGCCTTTATGCATCTTGTGTCAATGCCTTTACAGTTCTATCTTCAGACTGAGGCACAGTTTCTGAAAGAGTCGAGGTTTTAAAGTCGAATATTTGGTTCCACATCTCAGTGTGTCTCCAGTAAGTGGTAATCAGATTGAACTCCTTTCACTACTCTCTTTTGTTAATTGTATTCCCAATTTGAAAAGTCACAGTAGGCAAAAGGAAAAGCTTTAAAAAGGAGAGTAACAGCATGCAGGGCCAATATATAATATAAACAAATGCTTACTGGAGCTCCTCCAATGCACCGATTTACAAGGGCAAACAAAAAGATGTGCACATCTTGTCCTGCTGCCAAAACATGAAATATGTTGTCATTCCTGTAACCAGACTTCAGAGTATAAACTTATCTTATTTAAGGCCTTATGATATTTCTCATGGTCCTTCTTCTCCTACTGCCTATAACCCTAGATTCCCAGGTTTGACTCCACAACCAGGCAGAGTCTCCAACCACATGCCAATACATGTGGAAGACAATCTATAACAGTGTCATGTTACCTTGACTTTGAGCCAGCTCATACCTCATGCTTCCTATCAGTTCTGTGCACCTGATTTACAGAATCCCAAGGGATTTGGAAAGGGGGAAAAATGTGTTACAAGTGCAACCACATGTGTTGGTTTGTGCCAGTCCTACCTCTTTTTGGTGCATGTTCTCTAAACTCTATTTAGAGAATTACTACAGCATCAAACAATAATCTGCCATGTCAAGATACAGTGAAGTAATGTCTACTTGGGCACAGAAGCGTAGTATCCATCCTCTGGTCCGGCCCCAGGTCAAAAACACGCTTGCTGTAGCTTGTACTGTTAGCGCTGTTAGCGCCATTAGCTACGGAGAGCCACATAGAGGAATCAGATATGGTCTGGATTTCATACTGAGCACTTTTTCAACTCTAACCAGTTGGAGAAACAAAGAACTGAGGCGATCAGTTTGAAATACAGTCGAACACCAAGCACCATGCCATGCAGGGCTGCTAATCCTGCGACGAACAAGACTCTCACAGGGAGACGCAAAGCAATGAAGCTTTGCTATAAGGGATCTGCAACTATACAGTGGCCCTCGCTTTCCCTGTATCTCAGAGAGCTATTGGGAAAATATCTACTGTGGTGGAGAAGAAATTTGAGGGGCTGTCAACTGCATCACGTAAGCTGAGAGCCTGCTATGTATGGGCATCATATGCAAAAGGTATGGAGAAAGTTTACATATTGCCATCATGTCACCATAACACTCCATTGTAGTGGGCAGGGGAAGTGGAGAGGATTCTGTTTTTTTCTTTCCATCAGTGACGTTTTTGCTCAGTCCCAGCTGTGCTGAATCGTACTGGGAGATGGGCTGGTTTTCTGGAGTTGCTCTTATTATTGGGAGTCCATCGCTTGGGAATGAATGTTCTGCTGTTCGCCATGATCTATTAGGAGTTTTTATTCATGCTTTTGAAGGACCACATTGTATCTCACAGGGTTACTTATTTATCTGCCTGTCTCTCTCCTACGCTGCAAAGCTTTTCCCTGCTGGATCCCACACGTCTTCTTTTTATGCTGTTATGAGTGTTCTCAAAATAGTCTCCCTTAATGTTAAGGGATTTCATAATGCAATAAAAAAAAAATCAAAAGATCCTTTCTTTTCTGAAAAAGAAGAGAGAACACAAATGGCGTTATTGTTGTTATCAACCCACTAAAATGACGAGAAGGAGCTGGGTAGGCCAGGTTTATTCATCTTATAACGCAATAGGCAGAGGAGTTGCTACATCAATCCACCGTAATCTTGTTGGCACTAATTTATATGAAGCTTTTATCTGATGTTTCATCAGTATCCACCCCCTATATGTTGTATAGGGGAGGAGACTAACTGTGGGTTGACCAGACCTGGAGCTCTTTGACACAATAAGCAACTCCAGAGGGAGGGACAACACCATCTTCCAAACCAATCGGACATTTTCAAGAATTGATTTATGTCTGTCGTCCATAATGATTTTGGACAGTGAGGGAGTGTTCAATTCACTCTTACCCCTCCTCTACTCACTGGAGGATAAACCCCTCTCCAGTGAGTAGTCCTCCATTCACTGGTTATATTACTGACCAGTGGAATGTTTTTTATGCTAATGAGACTCCAGGTGTGATTTGCCCTTAACTTGTGGAAGTAGTATATCATTCACAACAGCTAAGAAAAAGGCAATTAAAGAGCAATTTGATCTGGAGAAGACAGTGCAACAGCTGGAGGTACAATTTAAAAGAACACCTACTAGTTCACTGTCTAAAAACCTGGAGGCAGACCAAAGAGCTATGGAGGCTGAACTTCTCTCAACTCAAATGGCTGTACAACTGGGCATGCTATGGCCGCTTCCTGTCGGTGACATATTCATCTTGAATCCAAGCCCTGTCTAGATTTATGATCCTCTTTGTCTCCTTCGTTGTGGAGCGTAGTCTCGGTCGATAGAAAGTGGTTACCTACGTATATCAAGAATAATCAGATTATATACAAGACAATCAGAGTGTAGCGGGAAATCTGTTAACATCTGGGTGGAGGAATTGGCGCCTCATTCCTGGCCCCTCTCATAAGGAACCAGGATTTTCCCCCAGGTCTCCTTCCCAACTTATTGGAGTCTTATTAATAAGATGGAGCACTCATGACCATCCAACAACTAGTCCCAATTCAGTATCCCTAAAGAACACGTTTAGGGTTCTCTCCAAATCCAGATTTGTTAGATCTAAGAGTTTTCCTCCTCCAGACCCGGTCATGAGTTCCCTTTTGATGCTGATCTTATCTCCATCTCCTATGCATTACTATACTCTCTCAGCCCAGAGGACATAACAAGCATTGTGAGATCACTGAGTATATTGCAGATGATGTAAATTGATTAAAATCATTTGGGCTACAATTTCACTCAGCAAGTGGCATCATTGGGGTTAAGAGAGACTCAGGCCTTTTCATTCTTGGCTTTCCCTTAAAAGAAGGTGACTCTAACCCACTTACAGGTCAAACGATATGACAAATTGCTTCTTCTTGCAATGACCGCACCAATCCAGGATGACTTCACAAGTGTCTTTGTCTTCTGTGTCGTTGTTTCCATACTACGGGGTCATGCTTTAACCTAAATTTGTACTACAGGTATGAGCTACGCTAATGCAGGGCAGTAATGAAGGACAGATTCTGTGTGTGATACCAAGGTGAGGGAGGGGGGGCAGTGAGCTAGGAGAGTTCTCTTTTTGGAGTGAATGGATGGCACTATTAATATGTTGTTTTCTACATTTCCTTTTATGATTTCCATGGGATCTCACTGTCTGTGTTCGCCGTCATCCTTTTTCGGGAGTATCCGATCATGTGTACATCTCTTGCCTTTTATGTTCAGAAATGAGGTGAGGTAACAACAGAGAAATGAAGAGGGCTTGCTAAAGACAGGGTTCAGATTTCAGAATCACTGAATGACAAGAACACAATGACTGTCTGCCTTCAGCTCACACACACTCTCTCTCTCACACACACACACACACACACACACACACACACACACACACACACATGCCCCTATTCATGTTCATCACCTTCCATTCTTTTCTCTCTGCTCTGATAACCATGGCAACCCGTCTGTCTGTGGGTCTGTCTGTCTGTCTGTCTGTTGGCCTCTCTATCCCCCGTCTACGCTCTGTTAACCAGATGTCTCGGAGGATTTACTGCCATGCAGACTCAAAATTATAATACTGTCAAAATGTACAAGTACACCCAGAGATAGCTGGGCAATGTCATTGCCAAAGAAGTTTCAACACCCCAACACTGATTACAAGGCAACATCCCTGGTAAAGGTGGGCTAATTACATTTTACACTACTATTTTACAGAGATTAGAACTGAGCTGTTGGGTCACCAAATCTAAATTACTCATATATCGGTCAACGTATAAACCCTTATTGTACTGTCTGCAACTCTCCCCCAGTTCTTTGAGTGTTCATGTGACCAGACTTTTGTTAAAAAAAGAAAGAAAGAAAAAAGCATTTTGATTGTGGTTATTGTATTTTAAAAGTGAAAGTGCAGACGACCTGCACCTCCACCTATATCGCAGGCTAAAAACATGTGTGTTGTGTTTTCCAAAGTGAGGATATTCAAGGACGATACTCATCAGTTCGGTAAGGACACTAAGATATCAATGTGGGAGTTAAATCTACACTGACGGAGAAAATGTCAAGACATGACTGGATTTCCACAAGATTCAGGAAGACAGCAAATTAGTTTTATTGCATGAAGGCTTTTTATTACATTAGAATAAAACTTGATTTGCTTTTTCTGTCATGGCAGACGATGACTCTGCACTGCTTGTCCTTCTGCGTGCGTGTGTGTGTGTGTGTGTGTGTGTGTGTGTGTGTGCATGTGTGTCTGATGGATGTGTTATTGTTGAGTTTTGAGGCTAGATGTATGCTTGATGGAATAAGAAGAAGGTTGAAAAAGACAGGATAATCTCTCTCTGTATCTGGCTCTCTCCCTCCATCCTGAGTAGTTGGGGGACTGAGAGAGATATGGAAGCAGAAACAGATAGAAAGATTGATGGAGATGGATGGAGGGATTCCCAGAGAAAGATAGAGTGTTGTTTAAAAGGGTCAGGGCCAGGAGGGGAATGAGGGATGAGACTGTGATAATCCTGTATACTCACACAGACACACCCACATAAACACAGACACACATGCGCAGCCTTTACATACAGTGTGTGTGTGTGTGTGTGTGTGTGTGTGTGTGTGTGTGTGTGTGTGTGCGCGCGCGCTAGATGAGTTCAAGTTTCAGCCCAGTTCAGGAATCATCAACAGGTATAATAAGAGTCTACGATGGAGGATTACACAATGACATTTCTATGATTTGTTTTGTCATTTATTTTTTATTGACAATATCTCAGTATTTGAGTGTCAAAGTGATACATTATTGCCTATGGGAAACTGTTAAATTTGATAGTTTTCATCAATTAATGGCGAGAAAAAAATTGTACCAAAAAAGACCGGCCCACAAACCGAGGGATGTACCGAACCTTGAATTTCCAACAAAATAGTAGAAACACATGCAATCTTACACACTGACAAATATGTTAGACAGCTAATCTACCATGCAGACACAAATATGAATATGTACAGTAAGAATACACCACATTTGATAGAGCCGGAGAAACGATATCAACACTAATCAGTCTTGGACTCGTCCTCAGCTTTGTGAGGATCTCTCCAAGAAAACTAATCTCCTTTGTTAGCTCAGATGCTTTACACACCTGAAATAAGATTTCTCTTCTACCTCTGGGTTTCTCAAACAAGGCAATCCAGAAAAAAGGATTTGAACAGGATAGCAATAAGGAGAATTTGATGATGTCCCAAGTTGTAAAAAATAGAAAAAAATGTATTCAATTCATACAGGTGAAACAGACAACCATCTGCTGTCAAACTCTCCAAGTCATAACATAATTATCTTATCATCCCAAAATATCAAACCTGTCATAACAAGGAAAGAAGAAAATCATTTTCTTTAGATCACAGCTTGTTAACTGATTCTCCTTCAGACAAAATAATCACTGCTTTTTTTGGTGCAGTATTTATATTGATATATCAAGCTTTGATTTTAGTGAAAATTACGATGATAACTTAATTTGGTAACTTATCGTTGGTATGATGGAGTCATAACTCAACTAACGTAAAAAATAACTGTCAGGTTCAAGACATTGAGATAACACAGAGAGAACACATAGAGCTTAAATAAATAATTCACCTGATGAAGAGTTTAATTATGACATCAAGAACAGTTCAAAACCTGATATTATATAGCAGGGTATTTAATTAAATCACAATCTCAACAAAAACACTTGGTTCTATATAGGCTCATCTGGAACATTGTGTGAGCACTTTCTCTTATATATATATATATATATATATATATATATATATATATATATATATATATATATATATAAGAGAAAGAAAGAATTAAATGAAATCTTCATCTTGATCCAATCATATGCATTATGTCGAGATCACACCTCTCCATCAACCTGTCCTGGCCGCTGCACATCAACAACATCTATTGATGACTTGACTTTGACAAAGCTCACATCTAACTAAAAAAGATTGAATATAAGCACACACTGCAGTCAATGTTCCGCGGGTTCATGTGTGTTGTCTCCATGGTAACATAATTCGTACTGACATGTTGGATAAGTGAATGACTTTCCTATTAGATGGTAAATTACATTTCCTGGACATTGACTGGCTTTCTCCCTCTGTCGCTGTCTGTCTCTGTGCCCGTAAAACGTCCACATCAGAATAATTTGTCATAATATCATCTCTGTTAGACACTTTGGAACTGCTAACAGCTGTTGTTTTATTGTTTTTTTTAAACATTCATCCATAAAGGATCTATATGAACTTTGGCAATGCGTGTGTTATTTGCTATATCTCAGTCTACGAGGGGTTTAAAGGTGTATTTTTAAACACTAAAATAGAGTATGAATTGAACAAAGGCCAGATTTATTTATTTATTTTTAGAAATAAGGGGCTGAAATGCCAGAAATGATTTGAGCTTAAAAGTGTACAGCCATGAAAGCAGCGCTGTACGGCTGTACTTGGGAGGCTCTTTGGGGCTAATACACCAGAAGCATAGTAAGATGTCTCAAAACTTTTTTGTGACAAGAAAAAGGAGTTGAGCCTTGAGATGGCTTCAGAAATGGCTTGAAAGTTGTTGAAGTGATTGTTGTCGTGATGACCATGCTATGATTCTTGCTTTTTGGAAGGTGTGCAGTCAGTGGACAGCCACAAAAATGTAGAAAAAATGTTTTTTTTTTAAGTAGAAATGTCTATTTATGTCGCTCTTTCAATGTCACCTGAAGCATCCAGGTAAATATATTATATTTCAAACTAATTTCAGTTTATTTTTGCAAGAATGTCGAAGATTGGGAATTTCCATTATACAATACATAAATATATATTATAAAACTAGAAGGGCATTCGAAGAGCACAGACCTCCGCCAAGGCCATGCCCATCTCCAAATTGTATGAAATCTGTTTTTATTTAATCTTCCTTTTTATTTTCTTTAACCCTCTCAGCAGAGGTAATCTATCTCTTGGTCTGCCTTTGCCTCGCTCTCCCAGTGTCAGACTTTTTCTGATGGTTTTAATGATCCATCCGCACCATAGCTGTAAATAAATATGTAATTTTAGTTATCTTGATAATTATTTGGTGTGATAGAACATGTACATTCATTTATACTTTTGTTTCTCTGCCTGTATCTCTGGCTTTACATCTGTTGGCTGCTCTTTTGTCGACCTCCAGGGGATTAACAGAAACAAAAACTAAGTCAACATCCTGCACTCACAAGGAGTTCCTGCCCCAGGAGTGTGTGTGAGTGTGTGTGTGTGTGTGTGTTTGTGTTTGTGTGTGTGTGTGTGTGTGTGTGTATGAAGCTCCAAAGGAAAATGGAAGCAGACAGTCAGTGATCCTGCCTTGGAAGACAGAAATGAATGGATGAATAAGAAAATAATGTCAGAAAGCGCTTGCAAAAGAGAAGGAAAGAGATCAGAAGGGTCAGAACACCCCCCCCCCCCCCATCTTGCTTTTTTTCCAATTAAATTTCAATTCATTGACTTACAAGCGCATGACAAGATCTCCCTTCTCTCCTATTACTGCCTCGCCTCACATGCCACGTCTGCTACTGAGCTGATCCTTATGAATTGTGGTATTAATAATGCAGTGAACACAGAGCTGGGCACACCGAGGGCAAAGTAATTTCTTATTGAATCACAACGCACGTTTAATTAACTACAAGCAACGCTAAATCTGATGCGATTTTAACATTCTTCATCTATAATTAGTGTAATTGGTACTTTGGATGAACTCACGTACTGCCAATTACATTTTTCATATTGCTATACTGTAGATGTTTTTTCTTCGTCTTGCCTATTTGTGCATCGAGCTTCTGCTTGTAAATGCAATTTTCAGGAAATTAGAAACCTAAATATTGTTCTTTCCCAGATGGCCAGAAAAGAAGTGGAAGAGACATGTGGGCTTACACTGGACAGTGTGTGTGTGTGTGTGTGTGTGTGTCTGCGTGAGGTTGTGTGTGTGGTTGATCTTTACAAACGCTGTCCTCTTCCAGACGGTCATAATGTTCACCAACACACACACCACGACAGCCATCAGACTGCTCAGACTCAGACTAAACAGGAAAACCACAAAGTCATAGACAGTTAATCCCCTACTTACACACACTTAGACACACATGCACGATGTCAATGAACTGACCACATCTGCTGGAGGCCACAGTGATCACTGTGGTCAGTACTGGGGGGTGTCTAAGTCTCAACTGGTCTCCCAGGAGGCCCACTGGTTCTCACAAGTTTAATTTGCAGACTAGAATGTACGGCTAAGATACAACCTCTGCCCTTCTACAGTGCACAAACGGAGGAGGGCTTTGGCAATATAATACTGGCTTTACATTCTCCAGTCAATGGTATTTCAAAACCAAAGCCGTGGTTTTGTGAAGTCCTGCTACCTTAGCAACGGTCAAGCTTTGCATTCCAGCTAGAAAACAGTGGCAGAACTGCCATTCAAAATTATATTGGAAATAATTGGTCCTTAAACATAAGCAGACTTCTCGTGTTTAGCAAGCAACATCAATTTACAGCTTAACAACTGTTGGCATATTTTATAGATGCTGATTAACTCCAGTTCTGAGTGAGTTACTAATGACATTTCCTGCTGATTCCTGATTGGATAAAATAACAAATTCAACTGTGACAGTGATTGCAAATCCAAACAAGCCGAGACACCACTTATGAGAGTTTAACCTACAGTTTGCAGCTTTAATAACAATAGCTTTTTGTCGAACTGTCACTACATGCTGACAGTAGTGCTTAACATGAGACCAAAAAATCAGGTTCCTCTGCCTCAGTGCCAGAGGAGTCTCTATTGCTGCTGTCAATCACGGCTCCTGAAGTCCATGAACTCCAATCAACTGTCAAACCAGGCAGCGCTGCTCAAATATGATCAAGATTCTGTCACTGCATTGCCTGTTTCTTCTTCATATGCTTTCAGGACATTTTAGTGTACAGTACTTTAATTCTATATGTAATATTTGTCGAGATACTTGAATAAATACAGTTGTTTGAAAGAGATTAACAGATATGAGAGAGGGAATTATGAGCTTTTAGTAGTAAAAAAAAACAAATATATATACAGTATATATATATATATATATATATATATATATATATATATATATGCATGCGCTATATGGGGAATACAGAGGCACAAAGAGGGAATGATTATGCGCAATAACTCCTGGATAAGACGTAGAGTGATTTTGCTGAGCTCAGACCAGCCAGCAGTAAATCCATCTTGCAATGGACTAACTGCACTCTCTCTGTCTCTCTCTCTCTCCCTCTCTCTCTCTCATTCTCATACGCATGGTACGTACCTGACGAGGCAGTGATGAGAACTTTGTTAAATCATCCACAAGCACCTCAGAGACACAGCTGTCTGTGTGTGTGTGGTTGTGTATGATTTAAGAAGGAACTCATCGGGGTTAGCCTTGGTTAATGCTTACAGTTCAGCCTGTAGACAAGGCCATCACACACACACACACACACACACACACACACATGCTGGTGTTGGTAATGAAAACATGTCAGTGAGTAGATTTACAGAAGAGAACAACTTGACCTCTGGCCCCAAAGAGATTTATCACTGGTCAAGGATTTAATCTTCTCATAGCTACTATCAAAACATCACAACAATATATAATAGAATAGAAAAATAAACATGATTTCCTTGGGCAGAAGAAATCTTGTTTTTCTTGGGAAAATCCTGTTATTTTTAGCTCAGTTGTATCACAAGTCATTAAACATGCATGCACGAAGCTTTGATCACGTTATAAAAGCCCAAGGAAAAACTACAAAATGACCGGTTGTAAAACATCCACCTACATAACATGCAGTGTAACGACCAGTCTTTTGCATGTGTGTGTTTGAGCATTGGGATTAAGAGCTCAGTGAAAATATTCAATATGTAAAGTAATGACATGAGTCTATAATAGTAAACTATAAGCCCAAATTCTGTCAGGATACATAACAAAATACACAGATTTGCTTTGAAAATCTTTTAAATATGATTTCAAGTTTTCAGAAGGCAATAAAAAACATTCACAATAAATTGATCGTGATGAATTTCCATCCAATCTTGAATATCATCACGTGAGCGACGCGGTCTAACTCATTATCATGGCGGGGAAGAGAAAAATAGAGCCTGTGAGCCACGTGAAAAACAGGAATTGTTATATAAAGCAACAGAAAACGGATTCAATGTTGCTATTTTTTAAATGTATTTATCCTTTGTTTATGCAGGGGTAATTTATGAGTTATGATTGCCTTATTGTTTTATTGATTTGCACTTAAAAAAAGATGCAAGGTTTAGCGATTGTTTGTTTTAGTTTTTTTATGACTTTTATTGAGAAACCCCATATATAGTTGGAGTTTGCATTCCGAATTATACAGTAATCAATCATTCACCATTTTGAGTGCTATCCCGATACTGTCAGCCAGGCAGAATGCTTTAATAACGAGTAGAAAGCTCAATACGAGAGAAACAGTGAACGACTGTGTGATGACTCAAGGCCTGGCTGTGTGCGTATATGGTTCTCCTATTTTGAGTCTGTTCTGTATTTGTCATGCCAGGAAATAACAATATTCTCTAGATGCTGTGGTAGGGTCACAAGGGATTGTGGGTAATTGGAAATGCAGATGGACGTGCGGTAGCTTCCAGGAAGCGATGGTTACCAAGGAGATTGAAACCGAACACACAGGCTACGTTAATATCCCTCGTCTCCGCCTGTGCACCCATTTTTTTTATTGTCTTACTTTTCCTATTCTCTTCTCATTTCCCCCCCTGATTGCTCCTCGTCTCACGGTCTTTTTCCTCCACGCACCTCTTTTCTCCATTCACTTGATTTATGAATGACACAGGGAGAGACAGGAAACAGTGCACTATTGGCTGGTGAGTTGAGGGCTGGGTCCATGGGGGCCAATCAACAAAGTATGTACCAAAGGAGCAGCCAGTTATCATGAGTAATATTCACCCACACACACACAGAATGAATGTCAGTTGTTCTCTCCGGGGAGCGACTTTCTTCACAGTACTGATGGAAGCTACACCCGCTGCCATTAGTGTTGCCGTTAGTTACTTAGCAGAGACGTAGTTGGCAGCGCTGCTGAGATCTTAAGATTAGTTGTAGCCGTTTTACAGGCTGTTGACAGCAGACACAGCCAACAATTTGAGAGCCGACATGGATAACATCATTACAGGCCAACAAAAACACAAAACAGATGTGTAGACCTGGTTCATTCACAGGTTTTGTACATGAATCTCCTGACAGACAGGAGTGTGCCCTGATGGGGCTCACGGTGTTCAAATAGGTTATTAATTAATTTTTACAGGTTTCTTTTCACGCATTGTGCAAAAAAAAGACAAATTGTGCGACAGTTTTTTTAAAAAAAATTGGATTTCGGAAGAAAGGACAGGCCATTCAAAACAAACATCTCTTCAAATGTTATTTCTGTGTTAATAATAGTATTAATTTTAAATTAATCAAAAGGTGTTTTGGTCTATTCAATCAAAAATTCCACATCCTTACAAATGCTGCCATGAGTGGGCCACAAGTTGACATGAAACAATATTGGTTATTCATTTAAAATTAGAATGCCTGCACTGAGACTTCCACACAGCGCCTTTTATTTCTGTTCATTTCTTTTGCCTATTATTTCATCATAACTACGCACCACACAAACGTGGATGAAAAGGATATAACGTTCCGGTTGAAATGACTGAAATAGAAATGAGCTCACCTGGAGTTAGGAGGTTCTCGCGCAGCATAAATGATGGCTATAGTTTTTGACAGAGCTGAACTACAGGTTGCTGACTCATCGTTTTTGACCAGCACTGATGACTACACATCTACTATTAGCTGCCCCCGGGCTACCGCTAACTGCTCTGGCACAGGAAATGTTCGGGTTAGATCGAGCGTAGCTGAAATGTGTGTTTGACAATATAGAATCCATTACAGTGTGTGTGAGAGCCTAATAGTCAGTGTGAGTGTGTGTGTGTGTCTACAGTGCTTTATGAAAGTGTTCAATCTTTTACGCTTAATGATATAGGGGATCTGAAAAAAATTTGGCGTTTTCATAGCGACACAAATTGAGATACTCTCGGCCGTTTCAGTGAATGTGTTCACATTAAAGATTAGTAAAAGAGGAGGACATTGAAAGGGGTGATAAAGCGGTTTGGGAGCGATAAGGAGAGATAGCTGCGAGGAGATGAAAGCGTGGATGAATGAGCACAGCACTGCATTGACTACAATGCTCATTCATGGGTTGGTTCTCACTGAAGTTCAAATGTATGGTTCGCTATCCGTTAAACTAATGCACAGTCTGCACCTGTGTGTGTGTGTGTGTGTGTGTGTGTGTGTGTGTCGGAGTATATAGCATTCATTACAGTGGCGCTACAGACAAACTGCTCCCTGGATAGACATTGATTTTCACCCAATGGATCTCACTGTTAGCAAACCTAATGGCTTGGTGGGTAATGGGTACATGTTATGAATGAGCCCCTATGGGCAAGAGAGGGGAGGAAAGGAAAAGATGTAGGTAGAGAAATGAGAAAACCAAGTTGGGGGGGGGGGGGATGGAGGAGAGCATTGTGAATAAATGAAGGAGAGAGTTGAGGATTTAAAAAAAAAAAGGAAGAGAGGAAGTCAAGTGAGAGAAGACAAAAATACCAGAGGAGAAACTTGAGGGCAAAAGGGAGGACAAACAAACAGGATGTGAATGCATCAGAAAAAAAGGAAATAAAGCTAGGATTAGTCAATTAAGCAATCGAAAGAAAAGCAATTGGCAATCACTCTGAAATTTAAATAATTGTGTTTGTATAGTGACACAAATGTGGTGGTTCCAGTCTCTAAAATGTGAAAATTTGCCACTTCTCTTAGTCATAGTGTAAACTGAAATATATTTTTGGTTTTGGACTGTAGGATAGAAAAAAACTGAGAGATTTATAATTGACTATTTTTAGACACATAATGAAGAAAAATCCTTTATTGATAATGACAATCATTAGTTACAGCCCTTTAAAGAAACAGGGAGAGATTAAAAAAAACAGCATGGGGAGAGAAGAAAGGATTAAGAAAGGGGAAGAGTGATGAAAAAGAGAAGGGAGGGTAGAAATGGAAAAGGAAGGAGAAGACGTACAAGAGGAGAAAAGAAGACGAAAGAAGAGAGGGTGACAGATAGAGGGAGAAGGAGAAAGAGAATCGGCACGGAGATCAGTGCGAGTTGAAAGGGTAGCTGCTATTTACCATTACTGCTAATAGGTTTCAAAAGGGAGCATGTCGTTAGCTAAATGGATAGGTCCTAAATGACACATTACCATGTTAAAGGCTGATTCCACTCATTATTGGAGCTCGGACTCCTCCATGTATTATCAGCTGAGGCTGAGCTGGCCATTCATACATAGACCTGCTGCCTCAGCACATACACACACACACAGGCAGAGAAGGACTCGGGGAAATGGCCATGAGAAAAAAGTTCTCTGCACTGTTCAGAATCACTATGTAAATCACATCAGAAAGCAGAAAACCTGGTTTTCCCATTAGAACACAGGTTTGTAGTCGTGTGGGGAGGGGCAACATAAAACAGCATCAGGTTTTGTATCGCATCATGAAACATTTTTCCATCATGCAAAGCAAACGGCAACTGGGAACTGAATAGGCGTCCAACAGCATTACGATAAAGCACAGAGTAGCAAAAGAACGAGAGAGAGAAAGTAAGTAAGTGTTCAAATGAGTGTGCAGGTGCACTGATCAACCACAGACTCATGTTAGTGAGCAACAGTACATGTGCTATAGGCTTGTCATACAGGCTCAGTGACACTTTCTGAAAATGGAAATTCATAGGCAGACTTAGCAACACGGAGCTAATTTTAGAGTGTGCGTGAACTTTGGAGAGTGATTAAAGGGACCCCATCACACCTCCAAGATGTGTTTATAATGTTGGTCAAGGATCTCCGGCAGTTAAATTGTGATTAAGTGTTGTAATCTTTTTTCGTATCCCCTTTTCCCCTAATTAACCTACTTGCATTTCATTTGATACCTTTCTACATTTCCCAGGATGCACTGCCTGGAGAATGTCGACTTGTTTTATTCAGCTGATGGTTATGCAGCAGCCTGCCAATAATTTTATGTAGGCCACCTGGAAATTAGCTCTACCACAGTTCCACAATAACTCTCAAAGTTTGTTAAATGTAATTTCCAGCAGCTTATGACAAGGTTTGCGCCCAAATCCGTGGGCCCAGCGTGAATAGCTAAAGCAGCAAGGCCCAAGGTGCACCAGCAGGAAGACTCCATCTGCTCAGAGGCGCCGACCTGCCGCTACAAGTTCTCAGACGGATCTAAAAAAATCGAAATGAAAAATGCTAACATGGGGCTATAAAGTGGATTTCTTACTATGACTGTTGAACAGTAAAATAAAATGGTAATTTCGGCCTTTGTCGACCCATGAAATCGTGTGCATTGCCAGTGTGTTTTTGGGAAAACAGAAATCAGACAACTGTTCAAAGTTTAAAGTGAAAATCAAATTCTGAACAATAGTGTTAATAACCTGAAACTGGATAGGGATGCTCCATTGTTTGGGGGAAAAAGCACAACTATATTTGGCTGGTAATGAAAAACAAGTCTTTGTTAACAGGGTCCAAGCAAGCAGAGGACAACGAGCTGGTTGAGATGCGAGAACAGAGCAGTGGGCTCCTCCAGGAATAAATGTGCTAGCGGACCACCCACCTCCCACCCACTGCTGGAACAAGCCTTGGGCTTGGCTGAATGCTTAGGTCTGCTTTCCTCTGCGTGGCCAAACAAGGTCAGCAGAAGACACATAACGTGGGGGTCACACATATTAAAAACTGGAATATATAAGGTTTGATGGACAGGAATCCTTTAGGATTTGTTTTTCCAAATAAGTTGCATTTTTCTGCTTGTTCAAGTAGTAAAAACAAACAGCTGTTTGGGTCACAGGGCGTACTGAGTGGATGTCCCATACCGAACCGATCGTCCTGTACCGAAAATGTACGCGACACTCCTAATCATGGCTGTTAATTCTCCCGGATAGGTGAGATTTGAAGCTGAGTATTTTGGTTGAAGCGAGGCAATAAAATGCACCAAGGATTTATTCAGCCAATCAGATATTGCATTGATATGTAGCAAGTGTTGTTAATCAACCAGAGGGTACCAAGATCCCTCTGCAGTGATGCTGGCAGCCAGTGGGACACTCGGCAACAAGATGAATCGTTCCTCCAAGCTTCATCAAATTGAGCTTATCTCCTTTTTGTCATTTTAGTCTTTTGGCCTCATTATCATTATGCCGTTCTATAAGCACAACACACAGCACTACCCACTACCCAGCCACATCTCTGCCAACTTCATTGTGCTCATTGTGCCGTGAACAGGAAATGACATTGTGGAATAAATCACTTTATACCAGCCTTGTCCAATCACAGAACAGTGCCCAAAATTCCCGGGCGTCACTGGTCTATTATTGCAGGGCTGCAAAGGCTCTGTGGCTCCCGTCCATACACACACTCACACACACACACACACACACACACACACACACACACACACACACACACACCGGCACTTTTCACATATTTCATCTAGTGTCAGATGTGAACATTTGCTCGGCATTAGGCTCTCTGTGGGTTTGCCTTGGACCAGAATAATGGAAATACAAAAAATATAATAGAAATGGAAATAATGGAAAAGCAAAAATGTATACACAACACATAGTTATTTTTTTTGCTCCTTCATTCACATCTGCCTGTGTTTTCAGTCTTTGTCATGCACCTAGACACCACACACACTCTCTCTCACACACACACACACACACTCACACACAGTCACACGCACACACACACACACACACACACAGGGGTGTGTATAAATGTTAAATCCATAGCTAACCAGGCCAGTCTAATAGACTCTTATTCCTCTGATGCTTTATCAGCTCAATCACACAAACATTCAGCCCCAAAATAATAGCCTTTCCGTTTGCTGCCTCTTTCTGTGTGTGTGTGTGTGTGTGTGTGTGTGTGTGTGAGAGTGTGTTTCTATCTCGGAGCCGTGCTGCAAAGAGTATGTGTGCACTGCATACAGATCTGCCAGTAAAGTCAGAAATGCCAGTTGTTGGGTTAGGAGGTCCTAGACTCATTCATTAATTCATCTAGCTGTCAGTCAAGTGGACGGCACTTATTTGATTTAAATCAAAAGTTGAAAATGCATAAAAACTACACACTGCCAGGTGATGAAGAGACATATGGCAGTTTAAGCAGTGAAAGGCTGGTCAACTGAGTTCAGGGAGATCTAGAACTATTAACAAAAATCTGGCACTATGTTTTTAATTTTTCACAATAAAAGCCTTATAATATAAATAACATTCATAGGAGAGCATTTCGCTTTTCCTTGTAGTTGATTCATTGCGCCCCTGGACTGTAAATGCCTTAGACTTGGTACAAACTCTGCAGTTCAAGTACAACCAGTCAAACCCTCTATATATATGGCTAGCTACTCTGGCTTGGACCACACACCAGCCTGCACTCACGGTAACATACGGTAGAGGACGGTGACCCAGGCAGGTCAAAGTTCATGAATGTGAGAGGTTAGAGGTCGCTTTAATACTGAAGGTCATGGGTCTGGACACACAAAAGAAACAACACGTGCAACAACTTACATTCAAAGGCCTTCTCCAACAATGTCTTTCTATGTTTCTCAGACACACACACACACACACACACACACACACTGAAAACCATGTTGTGACCATGTGTTGAACAAGGATGTCATGGGCAATGTAACTGGTAATTTCTAGCAGCCACTAAAACCAGCCGGCATCAATCTGAATCCATCTTCAGAGAAATAGCGGTGTAACGAGAAGCCTCAGCTCAGACGTTCTGACCACAGCAGACTTGCCAACCACTTGTAAAAATCCACTTTTGAAGCATGATCCCCAAAGTATTTTGATGTTGGTACAGTGCCTTTGCTGTCAACATTGAGGGGACCCTTTAAAATCATTCCGTGAAAGTTTAAAGGTTTTTGACGGTTGTAAAGTGGATAAGGAGCTTTAAATAATCTTCCTGTTACTCTGATTTCAACTGACATCATGCCCACAACTCTGACTTATCACCTGTTAATTTAAATATTTGTATTACTTACTACAACCTGACTATCACGCGCGTCATCCAATACCTGATTATCTCTCATTCAAATAAATCAAGTTGGCACATTGCACAATCGTGGCTTAACGACCTGCATGAAACATAATGAGGGAAAAAACAGCCCTGGACCAAAATCAACAAACTGAGGTCTAGATCCCAAAGTTTGACACAGAAAGAAAAAGCCTACATACAAACCAAAACCAACAAACTAAAAAATTCCAAAACAGAGCTGGGGGGCCATCTGTCTTTGCTTTATGGCTGCCTTTGAACTGCTTGTATCAGACGGATTTCTCCTGTAAAAGACAGCTTGCTCTCAGTGTGTTCGCTGTGGATAAACAGAGGTTTTGCTATGAAGTGATTTGAGCTGGAAAAGCACAATAAGACCTCCAGAAACCAACGGTGAAGGAGTAGCAAGACAAACAAACTGAGGCCAGACATGAGCTCAGCTATGGCTGCAGAGGTTTTCAGCGGTACTCCTACAGTGGATGAAAGATAGACAGCGGAGACACAGATGAGGGGATATGAAATAGAGAAACAGCAAAATGTAGAGATGTACAAGCAGCCCATCATCAGCCAAAATACATTTTCCCAATATACTATACTGTGCCGATTGAAAAGATAAAGACAAGTAATCAGGTCTGTACTTCATTAAACAAAGCACACACATTTGTTTACAGATTTGATATTTAACATTAATGCAGTCAAACTCAATTCACCCCATCCAAGGAATGCCTCCAAAAGGAGTGAATTAGAGAAGAAGGCAATCCAGACCAAATGAAAGGAAAGGGAGGAAGAAGAGGGAACTCAAGAGGCCATGGAATGAAAAAGCAAAAGGAGAGAAAGAGCAAAGAGGGGGACGGGATAGAAAGAAGTAGGCGAGAGGGGACGAAGGATTATGAGTAGCGGAGGAGGGGAAAGTGTCTGCCAGTGTGTGTGTGTATGCATGTGTGTGCATGTGTGTGTGCGTGTAGGGGGGCTCATTATTGACACCATGTGTTACCACAGGAAGCTCCTTGGGAAAATATAAGCACCCAGAAAGATCAGAGAGCGAGACAGAGATGAGAGGACGACGTAGAGAAAGAACGGTCATTCCAAAGTCTTTGCGGACGCAGACGTGTGTGCTTGTGTGTGCTTGTGTGCGTTTGTGTGTGTTTGTGCGTGTTTGTGTGCGCGCCTGCGTGTGCATGCCGATGTAAGGGTCAGCCTTCTCTGTTTTAGCAGCTGTACATCTGGATGTCAGACTTGCTGTGCTTTAGCCACAGGATCACAGTGTCAAATCCCACTGCAAGCATGCTCCCACATCCTATCCATCTACCATAGATGCACACAACCATTTCAACTGAAGAGTTTGTTCGCTTGATGGGATGTTTTACAAGGATTGTTAAAGTTCCGCTTCTTCAAAATGTCTCAATAAAACACTTTAAACATGTTGACTGCTGCCTCTTTTTTTGGGGAACAATAGATTTTCTTTACATTGAAAATATACAAAAATGTGATTAGTCTACATGTAGCAAGAGAAACGGTTGGCAACTTTCTGGTTTATTGATTCATTTGGACTACAAAATATAAATATGTCGCTTCATGGTTCCATTTTATGATTAAATAAGAAAAGAAAAAAGATTAAATAAGAAAAGAAATCAACAGGAAAATAGGTTGCTACATTTCATGACTGGTTCGTAAGGATCGTGCAGTAAAACTCTCAAGGAATGACCTAAATATTGCTCTTCTTGGCTATTCAAGTTTCTGCTCATGAAATAAATAAAACTTACAAGTTGGAGTTCACACAATAAAACTTTACATGATATTCATTTTACTTGAATTCATTTCCATATGTTCATATAAATTGTGGCTGATATAAGGGATGAAGTCACACTAAAGCTGGGAGTTGTACTCTAACCCCACCAAAAAAGGTTTGTCATCCAACATATTGTACAATTTTTTGTGTTATTTCCCACAAATCCATATCACAGTTCTGCTTATTTTTTCAGGCACAGTAAACAGTCTGGGCACAGCAGCTTGAGCAAACGCACATGCACACCCTGTATGGACTCACATGCACACATTTACCAATTCATCAACTCACGCTTTCTGTGTCTAAGCCTGCAGTAGAATGGAGCTGGGCAGAGCAGCTATTGTGTCCCTGGTAGAATTAACTATTGATTTTCTCCTCAGCATTATCAATGCTGTTCTGACAACAAAACAGCTAGGAAACGCTCACACACGGGGGCACACACACACACACACCCGTAGATTTTGTTTGGTGCGAGATGTGCTTGATAAGAGGCGGCACAGTCCCACAGGGGAAAGCACAAGTCAAATATTAACATGCCTTTGTAATAAGCACACACAAATACGCAAACAATGATGCACGCAAATTATTTCACAAAACCAGTCTCATCACATGCATTAGGATAAAGTCGTGAAACATTTGATAGTGTTTATATATCGCATTGCTTGTGCAATCAGAATAACATTTGTGAAAATACGTAGACCTACATAATTCTAAAATAA
The DNA here is from genome assembly GCA_029853015.1 of Chelidonichthys spinosus. NCBI lineage: Eukaryota > Metazoa > Chordata > Actinopteri > Perciformes > Triglidae > Chelidonichthys > Chelidonichthys spinosus. Next base: position 11,317,500 of record CM056838.1, on the reverse strand, counting down.
TTAATTGGGATGTATTGGTACAATTACCATAAATGCCACCTTGGTCATGTCAATTCACTATTTTTTGTTGTAAAAAATACCCCCCTTTCCTAAAGTAAAGGGAAAGCTGCTACAGTCCTTGTCTCATTCCTCAACGAGTATTTGCTTCCCCTTTTACTGAAATGGAAAAACATGTCAAATCATTTTTTCATCCACTTTTCTATGCTTCTACAATTTGCCATCGCAAGAAACTCTGAAAGCCTTAGTGTCATTTCTGCTTGGAAGAACAGCCTACTCTTAAAAAAAAAAAAATGTTTTCTTTCGTGCCATGAAGCAATCTAGCAGATTTGTCACCAAAACTAAACAAATACATGTAAAATGTAGTCGATTGTGTGCTGCGTTGTTTTGGAGCTGACAATCCTTTGGATAATGAATGAAAATATTGTTCACAGTACTTGTACCAAAGTCTCAAATGTGATGTCGCTGTGATTTATTTATATTAGCATTCTACATGTAGCCCTCTGGATATTTAGTCAATTCCAAAAGTAATAACAGATATTGTCAGGGCACACTATGATTTTAAAGCGGCAGGTATCACTTAGCTGCAAGCCAGCGTCCTGACCTACTTCTGCCCCACACTGTGACAAGCATCAAGGGAAAAAAAAAAGGAAAAACAAGCCGACTAAGATTTAAAATGTCAAAATCAGTGCCACTGAATCCCTCTCTCTCTTATTTCTTTCCCAGCTTCATGTCTTCCTTAATGACAGGAAGGATACAGCACAGTTCCAACTTAGCACCTGGCTAATTTTAGCTCCAAGAGGATTCCTCTAAGTACACAAACAAACACCTGTTGGTGATCATGTGATCTGTGTCTTTGGCACAATGTCATTGATTCATTCTTGGATGCCTTGAAGCCAATGACCTCTTCACAATTCATCTGCCAACATAACTCTGAAAAATGAAGAGTAAACAAAAAAAAAAACAAGACAGACTTTAATTTCTGGTGAGAGGCATGAGGAATGAAGAAAGATGAGCATTATATGTTAACTATTATAATTAAAATCAATCAGAGGTGTGCAACAGCAAGGCGCTCCACTAGATCCCTTTTCTTTTCATTGAGCTGAAATAGATGTAGACATAAAACTCAATGTCCTTGTAAGGTGCAGCCAACAGGTAGATTACATTGATTTGGCACCACATTTGTTCAAAGTGACTTTTTTTTTTACCACAACTCTGGAGCAATTTGGATTCAGCATTTTACTCGAAGACTTTTTGACTGCACTGGGTTTTCGAGAGTTCTGATAATGATATATATTATTGGGAACGAGACACGTACCATGCAGAACATTTCAGTCTCTTAACTGTAGAAGACAGTATTTCTAACTCCCATCTAGTTTTACCATTTCTGTACCGCAATTTTAACATATCTGCAAATATGAGTCGACATATCAGTCTGTCAGAGTTATCCATTCAAATCCAGGGCTTCACATTAATGTTTGCCCGCTTACCCAATGTTCAGTAAAAATATGCAATCGGGAGATCGGCAGTAAAGCTTTCTAGACGCTGATCCCTGATGATGCTACATTTTAAAGGGCACGAGGAGAGCTAGTTAACCTTAGCGGTTAGAAGTCGGTAGGCAGCTCCTGTAAACCAGCATAGTAACATCTGGAATAACTAACTTAACCAGACACTTAGGCCTGTTATCGTGCAAGTAATTCCCATGCATGATGCTCAGAGTTATCACATCTTCTATTTCTACACTCTGGTATTTGTATTTGTTACTGATCAGGTAGAGTACCAAATACAGTAATGAGTGTCTGTATTCATCGCAAACCCACTAAAACAAACTACTCATGTATCCATAATCTGCATGTTTATCAAACTGCTGTTATTTTGCCATATGGGCCTATATTACTATTGATTGAACTATTGTGTATCCTTTCAATCTGATTTCTTTTCTTCCTTCCTTCCTTACATCCTTCTGTCCTTCCATTTCCTCTTATTTTCTAGGACACATTGATCATATTCGCTGAAATTCGGTCCCAGAAAGTCTGAGTGCGTGTTCCTCTGGTGTATTCCATCAAATCCATTCAGCTTAGCTCGACTGCGTTCACATTAACATAGCAGACTGAGATCAACATATTTTAGAAAAATTATGACATTGGAATGAATTCACTCCATAATGTTGATTTCTCTGATGGGCAGAAAAACCCGCTCTGGATTCACATCACATTCACTGTGAAACCTCTGGTGACTTCACATCACATCACATTCAGCCTGGCTTGGTTAAATCCACATTACCATAAACTTATAAAACACATCTGAAATTGCTCTGAGGAGACTTTTGATTCACAAATTAATTATTTCTTTACATTGTCCTGATTGATCCTCCAGAAGACAAAAATATTTCATAGGATCAGGCTGCACCTTCGATTATGCCAATCAACAGAGAAATCAATAAAAGTATAAGGTTTCTGCAGGACAGTGATAATTAATTCAAATCACATGGATTTTCAAAATAAAAAAAATAAAAAGGTGATTTCTCAGTTGGTTTACAATCCTTGTCTGGATTTTTTCCACACTGGTGTCTCTAGTGGGTTTACTTAATATCCATTCATGGAAATCAAGCTGGTAACATTCACATTAACACACACAGACTCCAACAAGTCAACTTTTCTGGAAAGTTTCTTAGACCTTTTGAAATGTGTGCAGCAACAGCCACACATTCTTGACATTTCGCTTTTCTTTTTTATCCATATCATTGTTTGGCTTGGCTCTACAGCGGGCCAATGCAACTGCCGGCCCTTGGGCCACATCCGGCCCAGAGGCAACCTCCGTGTGGCCAAGCATAAATCGGATATATGACAAAATATGTAAACTACAAACACAACATAGGCCGTAGTAGGGATTAGCAGGTCAACCAGCTCCATAACGTTTTGTACGGCCACTGACACTGTGATTTAAAATCATCACATTTATGTTAAAATATTAATAGAACACTATCAGTGCACAAAAAACACATTTTTCTAACCGAGCCCTGCAGTGAGAAGAGCACAGACAAAACAAGAATACAGAAAATCTCTATTGCAAATTGTGTATATGTAACATTCCAGAGCTCATGAGTGAAAGAATAATTCAAGGATGAAAATTGTAGTCAATTTATCCATCCTTTCAATCAGTTTATCCATCAATTCTGCAACAATGTCTCAAAGACGCCTGCAGGTTCTACAGTACTGCAATCTCTCTGCCTACGTCTCCTGCAAAGTTGCTTGAATGTTTTGTAACAATGCCAAAAAAAGTGTCTTCTCATCATCAACAGATGTGTTTCCATCCGCCTCCTCAAACCACCTAAAAAAGAAAAAAAAATATCTCCGATTCAGAGGAAACTGTTTCAAAAGCTTTCAACTTTCCGCTGTTAGTCACTCCTCTGTCTTGCCGCTTCAATCTCATCGTCTCGCTCTCATGCCCTCTGAACCTGTCGCCCATTTCATCCATCCTTTCTTTATCACTGATGTCTCCTGCAGTGCCTGATAACTTTTCAACACAGCCTCCTTCCTCTCTCCTCTCCATTTCAGCCCTCCTCCCCCCCTCCTCTCCTCTCTCTGATTATCTCCTGGTGTCTCTCTGAGCTCTGCCGCTGATAGAGAGCACGCCTGGCTGACACGTCTGGTAATGAGGCTCCTAATGTAGATGGCCTCTCCCGCCCTTGTCTCCCACACACACACACACACACACACACGCACGCACGCACACACACACACCACACACACACACAGTATGCTAGAAAAACACACATCCCGATGGCAGCCTCACCCCCTCCTCTCTGCAAGAAGTCCAAAGCACTCCTGGGTTTAACAGTAGCTGGAGATGTTTTTGAAGCGGATAAATAGAAGAAGAAGAAAAAAAGCACCAACTTTCTCTCATCTTTCAAGCGACAATCACTACCAGGGAACCCTTGCTCTCCAAACACTCACGTGCAAACAAACCCTTGCCGGTCATCTTTATGTATTCCAGAGCATTTTTGCAATAAGTGGGACGGTTTGACTAATAATAAGAATCATTTTGCATGAATATATGTACAACACGTTATATTGATTTTTTTCTCTCTGCTGAGGGCAATGTTAGTCATCTTTCCTTGTTGACTAAGTCACAGCCCTCACACACAATAAAAAGCACATCATTAATCTTTCGAACCTTATGAATGCAGCACGTAAAAGATCAGCGGCTCTTCTTGAGTGCTTTTCATGACTTGATTTGATCTTTTATTTAAAAAAAAGGGTCGGTTCACCCAAATATCAAACTTCCTGTCATTTAGAAAGTGACCAGCTGGACAAACTGCACAAAATCCCGAGCCAATGTCAATGACAAAGACAAATCAGTGTAGATAACTTTTAAATACAGAAGCCTATACATTGAAATCCAACAACAACATTCATATCATACGCTTTGGCAATATAGTGCTTTAAACTTCCATGCCACTAAAGCCCCCATTGTATTGAATTGGAAGTGTACAGTCACTGGAGTCTGAAGACAAAGTGAGGTGCAGTGCACACTGGGTAAGGATGAACCCAGTTGTCTAAATAGTACCTGCAAAAGGGCAATGTGTGTGTTTTTTATTAGCCTCAACACGGTGTGCCATGGAGGGGTTTTTTCCCCACATGATTTGCCCTGCTGTTAAAAACAAAAAGGTAAATAACCCTCAGAGACATGAACGAGGAGCTTCATCAGACGTTTCATTTAGCTAGCTAGTGCAAAATGTGCAGCTAGCCGTTGACTTATTAGCTTATTAGGGCAGATGAACAACCGCCCTGGCCGGGTGACCCCGGGCTCACGCGGGTGTCGGTCCGCGGTAAATTACTCGTGTATCGATTGGTAGTCTTATCTATAGGTAGTCTCTGGGGTGGACTCACCTCTCTGCTGGGCATGGCTGCATTGCCATAGCAACGCGGCCAGAAGCACAAGCCGGAGACGCTTCATGGTCGTCCTCTCTTGGAAGTTTGATATCGTACTGCGCGCGCTGCCGGAGTCAGCGGCGTCGTCCCAGACCCGTGTTGCGTTTACTGTCAGAGGAAAGTTTCACAGAAGTTGACCCAAACTCACTCACTCACTCTCACTCTCTCTCTCTCTCTCTCTCTCTCTCTCTCTCTCTCTCTCTTCTCTGTCTGTCTCTCTCTCTCTCTCTCTCTCTCTCTCTCTCTCTCTCTGTCTCTCTCTCTCTCTCTCTCTCTCTCTCTCTCTCTCTCTACTCCTCCTGTTCCTCTCCTCTCCCCTCCTTCTTCCCAGGTTTAAACTTGGAATAGAGGATAGATAGATAGATAGATAGATAGATAGATAGATAGATAGATAGATAGATAGATAGATAGATAGATAGATAGATAGATAGATAGATCAGGCACAAACCTATACTTTTTCAGTTGTTTTATTTAATTATAATTATAATAATTATTATATCTGTCAAATAAATGTGAAATGGAGAAAAATGTGTCAAATGTGCCATTGAAATGTAATGGAGTAAAACTAAAGTAAAATATATGTTATTTATACAAGTGATTTCACTTGTATAAATAACATATATTTTCCTTTTTCATTCATGTACTTAGTTACATCCCACCACTGCCAACAGTTAATTCATTAATGTCAAATAGATTTCAAAATTTACATTGTGGGCCTTTCAGGCCTGACTTTGGGTAATTACATGTCTTTTTGTTGTGGTCCCCTGAGCTTTTAAGCAATATTTTCGCAGCTAGAAAAAAAAAATATCAACACGTGAAACTGTTTGAATGTGAGGCGAGTTCTCAAACACTGAAAGTTGTTTAAATGCATATGTCGTACATCAGTGTGCTGCAGAACGTTTGGAAATAAAAGCTTCAGATGCTTCAAAGCAAATGAAATGTTGCATCAGCACAGCTTTGGCTACAACAAACAAAGAGCACAGAAGGGGGAAGGAACGAGTTGAAAGGAACTCAATGGAGCGCAGACTTCAGAAGTGAAAAGTTGGACAGAAGTTTTGGTGCAGTTGTGTCCAGTGAGTTTGCACAACTGTTCTCTGGCTCCTCCTGCTGCCCTGCACCAATCACCACAGTCCGGGGCAAAAACTCAAGCAGCCGGGTCAGAAAGTTCACAAAAGCGCTTCATAGAGATGTTCAATTTGTTACTAGACTCAGTATGTTGTCTGAAGCTTCAAAAGAAAGTCTCTTAACTGAAATTGATGATGATGCAAATCTAAATACACAGCTACCACAGCTGGTAATTATCAAAACAGAACCATGTACGCCTGCAGGTAAACGTTTTCATGACAGCGTTGCTTTGTATTTGGTCTCTGCAGCAAAGGTGGGTCCACTTAACTCTGCAAGAATTAAAAGTGAAGTTTTGCCCTCCACTTTATCTGAGTTCATCTACTGTGAAAGAACTGTAGCTGTTTCCTTCTCCACTGTTGGAAACACTCTTATATTATAATGTTACAGCTCACCGACTCGTCAATCACTTCACACACCTGTGAGTGTGGAGCCATGTGAGTGCGCTTGTGCAATTGTGTGTGTGTGTCTGTGTGTGTGTGTGTTTGCGAGTAGAATTTGTGCACGAGTATGTTTATGTGTCCAGTGTCAGTCAAGCTCCCCTCCCAGACCCCTTAGTCCTCCAGAGGCAGGGAGGCTGACTGTGCACACCGTGAGGCTGAAGATGGGCTCTGTTCGCTGGGCTCGCGGCTCTGGGCAGCCCTGGAGTGCCGCTGGGTCTCTGTGGGGCTGGGCAGTTTCAAGGCTACACCTGGACTGGACATCGAGGTGAGTCATATACACATTCACATATTGAATTTATCTAACTTTATTACAGAACATGAGTGCATTAGCATCAACAAAGCTGCTGTGTTCATATTAAACAATTAAGTCAAAATTAAGTTGAAAGGTCTCAAATGCACTACATTATTTTAATTAAGTGCTCGCACATCTTGGTCCTTCTAATGGAGTAAAAAGAAGCAGTTTTAAAGTCAGCGAGGACACAGAGATCGTGCACTTTAAATACATTAAAGTGCTTTTGACCAGCAGGTTATTTCAGGAGGATGAGGAGATGCTGATTCTGACCCACAGCGATGAGTTGAACAGAACCTATGGCGAGGACAGCAGATTGCCTTTTGACAACAGCACAAACAAAAATCACAGAAGCTCTGATGACGCCGGAAGAAATAGGACCTCATTTAGAAGAAACAGCCCGTCTCTGACTGAGGAAGATCATCCCGTCCTCCCGAGATCCACCTTATCGCAGGAGAGTCCACATTTTAAGGAAACCAGAGCCACGGTAATCTCCACCGGACCCACGACCATCACTGTCACTTCAGCTGTTTCCACTGTAGACTCCTTTTGGTTCGGAAACACCAAAAGTTATGGCGAAGGAAGGAGACCCGGCAGTGAGGAGAACCCGGAGCAGGGTAACGAGGGAGGATCCTACAGGTTGAACAGAAGGGATGTGAAGAGTCTTTCTGAGGATAGAGAGGAGAACGAGGAAGGAGATGAATCTGTGGAGGCGACTGCTCAGTCTTGTGGCAACCTTGAAGAAGAGAGGGCAAGGATGAGTTTGGCTAATCCAGCTCAGAGTCCCAACGCCGGCACCGCAGGTCTGAATCCTACTGTCACCACCATCACCGCCTGGGAGGCTGGCTGGAATGTCACGAATGCTATACAGGTACACTTATAATACATACATGAGAAAAAAGTGAAAAAACAACAACATTGGAATATATATATATAAACATGTAATCACCTAATATATAAGCCAAATGAATGTAATGTAATGGAAAATGACGGAAACCAAATCTACTACAGGTCAAAGTTTGTTCATTGTTTTATAGAAACCCAAGCAAAACAGTTTCACATGTGGAGTCGGCTCGTGTTCATTATATAACTTGGAATTGATCATTTTGTAGGTTCCCTTTCATCATGCCATCTATCCTTTTTTGTCACAACACTTTATGCATCTCCTTCTCTCTCTCTCTTGTAAAGTGCAAATGTAAAAATGCCCGTGCAGTACGTTCAGAAAGCATTAAGCATGCAGACTCTTTAATGCGCTCCCATTGTGTTTTCATATTACTAAACAATAATCTGTGGTCTCGCAGGCATGTTTGTCAGGCACTCTCCAGTCTTCCTAATCAAATAAAGCGTGAATGAAATCATTCAAGAAAAAAAAAGAAGAAAAGAGAAGCTTGTGGTCACAGTGTGTCCTCGTGGCTGTAATTCTAATAGTTTATTATGCCGTAAATGCCGAGCCGTATTCTACTGCTGCACTCATGTAAATGTGTTCTTTCACTGAATAACTGCATTGTAATTGAGCAGCGTCACTGGGTCCATAAAGAACATTATGACATTAGGGCATCAATGCAGTGTGCAGGCATAGGCTTTCACACACACACACACGCACACACACACACACACACACAAATGAAGATGCATGCAAATGTTCCTTCGGGAGTCGAGGTGAATTTACATCAAATTGATTTGGCGTGATGTTGCTGTAAACACAGATTTTAATTCACCTTTAGCACCGTCGTCTGTGCATTAATGCATAATATCAACACATGATATTCAGAGGATAAACATGTATCTTATGTGCTCGGTTTATTGATGCTAGTCCATCTATCTAAGAGCCAGGATCTCCCCTGTTTTAATTAGAGACCAGATTCCGGTGCCAGACCATGCCTGAGGCTGGGATATATTCCATATTACTGCTTTAAATTCCCCATTCAAGTATGTGATGCGTTACTTCTGTGATCATAACGCTTCCAGCTATATTTGAATGAATTTGTCCCATAAACAGTGCTGTGATTTAGAATTTTTTCTATTTTACTGCAGTGTGTTTTTTTTATTTTTTAAATTTAACTCTGCTAAACAGTTTCTGAACTTTTGGGGTTGGTTTGTGTTTTATAGGTTATTCATTACCTGCAGCTCACTGTAATCAGGAGCCTTAACCGAATGCTCACTCATCTCTATGCCTGAGGTCACGGATAGGTTAAGTCGAGGTGACTACATGGATGACTAGCGCAGCAGAAAGGAGTCTTTGTATTAAAGGTGGTGATTCACTGGACTTGTGGACATTCCAGACGCTGATGGATGAGCACATACTAATGATACTTATGATACAACTTAATGGGGGAAAAAAAGAACATCAGTTTCATCGACTATCAAGGCGAGAAATTGTTGTTGTTGTTGTTGTTGTTTATTGATGCCAACACAACTCTGATATGACTGCCAGCTTAATAAAGTTTTTATTATAGTGCAAATTTGCTGCCAAAAAAAAATGCAGTTCTAGCTCTCAAGCCTCCCGACATGGGGATATTATGAAACTGGGTTTTATTTCCAACCTGACTCTTAATGAGGCAGATCCTCTTTGTGTGTCTTCAATGCAGAATGGAGACGTGGACCCCCCAACAGGGGGGGGGGGGGGGGGGGGGGTTATATCAATTTTAACTGCCAATGATTATCTGCATTTGAGCAACATTTTATCTTTAACTGGGTTGGAAATTTAAGTTTGAAATGTGTCTTTCAATTCCAAACAAGAAGATTGCTGTCAAATGTTATTTTAGTTATTTGTTTTCCTTTTATTTATGACAATAAGTGCAAGGATTCTTTGTTTTCTGTCACAATAAAATACTGAGTGATCAATTCCTGTTGTGACAGAGAACAAAAACATTCATTATACATTTTGTGTGTTCTTGCATGGTGCTTTTGCATTTACTTAAAGCAAAAAATGGCCAATAATTACTATTATATAATGCAGTTGCTTAAAGAAACTGCATTCAATTTAAAAAAAGTCAGAGAGTGAACGTTTTATGGAAGTATTATGATACTTGACCTAAGTAATTATAAAAGCCTTCATAATGTGTTGTGCTTATTGTTTTTAAGCTTCGGAAATATGTGTCATTATATACAGCCCTATAAGCAGATATGAGTATGTTTATAAAGCATTACAGAAAATGATACTGGCAATTTCAATCAAATATACTGGTTGAAAGATCCAGTTGCATTATGGGGAATGTGAGATATTTAGACTTTGTAACTTTCATTTTGACCATACTTTTAAAATTAGTCATTTAATCCGTGAAATGTCAGAAAAAACTTGTTTTAAAAATCCATTCAGAAGTTTCCACAGCCCAAGGTTACATCCTTAACAGTGGAATTATTTGAGAATGTTTATAAAAGTGAATGTTTGCCATTTTTGCTTGAAACATGACTAAAATTTAAAATCACTGATAAATTAATAGACTAATAGTTAAAGCTCTAATATAATCAACCATAAAATTACATCTTCACTACCAACCCCAACTAACGCCACCTGAATATTTTTTGTTTAATGTAATTTTGTTTTTTCTGAGTCCCCTCAGAAAGTCCTGGTTGTGGTTTACCTGTGCCTCCCTTTCTTCCAGCGGGTCCAAAAGGGTCCGTGGGCCGGCTGCTCGTTGCCCGGAGCCCCCGCTAGAGTCTGAGCTGAGGGAGCTCCTGCTCAACATGCGTATATAGAAATAGATTGTCTCATTTGCTGTATGTAGGTCATAAAGAGGCAACAGTGTTTTCATACCCAGATAAATAGCAACTCTGACATTTAGTAACTTTAAATGTCAAACCTGTGTGTTTCTGGTCACATCTGCTCCACCTTAATCCCTCGTGGCGGGGAAAGACATTTCTCTATCATGTTTTTTTTGTTGCATAAAACATCATGCACGACCTGAACAGCGCCAGTTAAAATATTTCACCTGGGAAATCCAGACAGGACCAGTGAATGTGTAATCCCTTTTTTTCAGCCCGGATACCTTCTCTGCTCTGAGGCCCGGATTGAGCATGTGGTGTCGGGTGTGAAAAAGTCGGTTTATCGCAGAAAAAAAGCTGAATCTCCGTCGTCTTCAGAGCACAATCGGGGATTTCTTTCCTCCCTTATCGTAGCCGTTGGTGATTGGGAGCTGTTTCAGGTTGTGTTGAGCAACCAATGAGGAATTAGCTGGCAAAGGCACAGAGAGAAAAGAGAAGTGGAGGGAAAGAGGGAGAGAGAGGGGAGATGGAATCAAATACTTGAGCATCAAACTGCTTTCATCACCAGCAGCTGAACATCAAAGCTCCATCAGCATATGCACAACAGACACCAGTTTACAAAATAGTGGCTTAAAACGAGACGGTGTGTGCTTGTCTGTTTATGCGTATCTGCTGTGTGTTGCCATGTGTTGGATCTGAATCCACAGCTATCTCTCTCTCTCTCTCTCTCTCTCTCTCTCTGTGCAGCTCCACGTTGCAGCTCCATCAAAGCAGCTCCTCTGATCTGCCCTCATCCTCCTCCACTTCCTCCTTCAGCCATGAGGCCGCATCTCTCCTCCTTCTTACCTCTCTCCATTCTGTTTCCTTCTCCTCCGCTCCTTCGAACCTCTTCTTTTCCATCTCCATCCCCTCTCCTCCTTTCTAATGGCCAAAGCTCGACTCTCGTCTTCCTCCTGCTCCTGCTGGTCTTCCTGCATCCTCGACCTCTCCAGGCATCACGCCAAATCTCTCTCTTCCCCTCCTCATCTTTCCTCCGTCTTCCCTATTCTTTCATTTCCTCTTTTGTTTTGTTACAAAGTTTGAGAATTCTCACATTTGAATGATTTGTTTTGCTGTAATATTGACTTAGAGGTCTTCTATATACTATATTCTATTTTTTAAAGCATTGATATGTTTGTTTATGTTTCTCAAACATTGTATCACATGTTCCACCCTTCCTATTTCTGTAGTTTTTTTCTTCTTCTTTTGTTTGACTAAAAATTGCATTTTACAGTTTGCCTCACGACTTATAAAGTTTAATACAATGACTGGCTAATGTGCATAATGTATGCTTTTTAAATACTTAATACATTTATACATTTCTTTATTGTGTATGTGATTTTCTTTTCTTCCTCACAACCCAAGCCTTCTACTTCCTTTCAACGTTTGTCTTCTACCCTCAGGGCATCTTTGTGTTGGGTTTACCCTTCGCTCTGGTCCAGTCGGGTTACGTGGGTCTTGTTCTGCTGGTCCTGTCAGCCTGGGTCTGCAACTACACAGGGAGGATCCTGGTGGCCTGTCTATACGAAGAGGAACAAAGGTGTGTCTAATCAATGGATTTGGTGTCCAGTCGGCTTTCTGATAGCAAATATACAAAGCGACTTATTTAACATTATGTCACCACTGTAGCACTTCCAGCCTGTGTTCCCAAAGAGCACTCTTTTTCTTGAAGTCCTCATAGGCTAATGATGCTCTCCTCTCTGTATTTTCAGCAAGGGTGACTATCATTTCTGAGTCGCTCTCCTATTTATTCCTTCCGTTCAATCCAGACTCCCAGGAGGAGTCTAACCCCAAGTGTGGTATGAACACAAAGAGTGGAGAGTCCAAATACACAAACATGTTATTGTGTTCACTCTGCAGTGGTGAACCTCAGAAAAACACCACTACCGCAGATGAAAGAAATGTAAATACGTTCTGCAAAAAAAAAAAAACGATGCCTTTTGCTTCAGTGGTTTCAGGGTCCAGTAGACTTAAATTCAGCATTTGATTTTGAATATGCTCGATGTAAAAGAAAACACCTCATTGTGCTCAATTAAATCACTGGAACATACGCTTTAGTTCACAGCGGTTCAAGGACATGCTGTCGCTTCTGAAAGCAGTGACAATGGTCACAAGTGTTGTGTTTTTTAATTACACTAAGAAGGTGTTTGTATCTTTCAGTGGAGGCTCGATGTCAAAGGTCAGAGTTCGACACAGCTACCAGGACATAGTGGAGGCCTGCTGCAAAGGACTGTGGCCCAGCTGGCCTGGACTCGGGGGGTGGATAGTTAATGTAGCTCAGGTAACACACACACACACACACACACACACACACACACACACACACACACACACACACACACACACACACACACACACACACACACACAGTTGACTCTTGAAACTTTTCTCATGCGGGAATACTTCATGTTTCTCTTCTATTCCAGGTCATTGAACTGTTGATGACCTGCACCCTGTATCTGGTCTTCTCCACCAGCCTGTTGTCTGACAGTCTGTCGGTGATGGCTGCTCCCAGATCAGTGTGTTCTCTGGTGTCCCTGGTGTTCCTGCTGCCCTGCCTGCTGCTCACTGATCTCAGACCGGTCTCCACCCTCAGCCTGCTGTGCTCCCTGGCTCACATGCTGATCAGGTGATTGAATAGAAGATGAAATTCATCGGCATCCGCTGAGAAACCCACGGGTCGTATCGAATCAAGGATGAGGTGGTCTTGGATCATTTTGCAGCTGCTGTCTGCTCCCACCTGCTACACACTGCTGTGACTGGTTTGTTGACTTACTCTTCATGCCAGGTGGAGCTGGGTCTATTATTTGGCCATTAAGTCATTGCACAAATACACATTTCCATCCATCCATCCATTTTCTACCGCTTATCCTGTATCTAGGGTCACGGGGGGGGCTGGAGCCGATCCCAGCTGTCATTGGGCGAAGGCAGGGTACACCCTGGACAGGCCGCCAGTCTATCGCAGGGCCGACATGTAGAGACAGACAACCATTCACACTCACATTCACACCTACGGGCAATTTAGAGTCACCAATGAACCTATCCCCATCCTGCATGTCTTTGGACTGTGGGAGGAAGCTGGAGAACCCAGAGAGAACCCACGCTTACACGGGGAGAACATGCAAACTCCACACAGAAGGAACCCGGGCCGACCCGGGAATCGAACCCAGGACCCTCTTGCTGTGAGGCGAAAGTGCTACCCACTACACCACCGTGCAGCCCCAAATACACATTTCTTCTCAGTTAATTGCCTCCCAATTCACTGCTTAAGCAGAGAGAAAAATATTGCGTCTGGTCCTTAATCTATTCTTTTGCTGAATCTCTTGCTGCTGCTTTAGTTGAAATGGAATCCATCCCTTTGGAGCGCAGGTTAAATAATTCAATACAAGTAAACATTAGTTGCATACACAGAATGAAATGTTAAATGAAAGTTTAACAAATTTGGTCATTGCATTTGTTATTTGGGATTTTTAGTTCATATGGGTGTTTTGTTATGATTAATAATAACAAACATACTGTCACGAGTGGGGGGCTTGGAAACAGGCGTGGACTCAAAAAACAGGTGGAGGTGAGGACCCAAGTGCAGGTAAAAGGTTTTATTTTAATAATAAACGAAATACAAACCAAAAACTAAGACTTAACCAAAGTATCCAACAAAGAACCACGAGGGCAAAAACGACGATCAAAGAAACACTTACAAAACACAGGAGCCAGAACTCAAAAGGACACGGAAGGCAGGACGCAGGTACAAAGACAACTCCAGAGACATGACGTGGTGCACGATAGCGACAAACGACATTCAACAATGATCCGGGGAAAACACACAGACTATATACACAGGGAGGCAGGGAGCTGACGAGGGACAGGTGAAACACATCAGGGCAGGCATGGTAATCAACACGAGAGGGAGGGGGAGTCAAGACAGCAGAAACAACAAGGACCAGGAAGTACGAGACAGGGAAACACACTGAGGGCAAAATAACACAGGAAATCAAAACTAACAAAACAGAACATGACAAAACACAGACATGACACATACAATTAATTATATTATTAAAATCTGAAATTACAGATCATATTCAGTCTTCAGGGAGGCCTTCTGCTTTTACTGCCCTGTGTATCTGAGTGTGCTCAGTTCTTAGTGGACTCTCCTGTATGAATAAATGTAAGATGAATGACGCTACAAAGAGATTATCACTACTGAACATTATATCCAACCTTTTCTGATTTTCTCCTTTTCCCCTGACCCTCTGCCAGCCTGTTGGTCATGCTGTACTGCCTGAGTCGAGCCGGTAGCTGGTCCTGGTCCGTCCTGTCTCTGTCCGTAGACCCAGAGGACTTCCTCGTCTCCGTGGGCGTCATCATCTTCTCCTACACGTCGCAGATCTTCCTCCCTCCTCTAGAGGGCAGTATGGAGGACAGGGGGCAGTTTAATGCCATGTTGGGGTGGACTCATGGAGCTGCCTGCATCATGAAAACTCTGTTTTCATTACTGGTTAGTAACATTGTGTGATGCAGCAAACGTTCCTGTGAATTCAGCGTGTGAAGCCTCCGAGGGGTCTGAAAGAAGTTTTCGTTTTGCTTCATTTTGCTGAGTTAAATACATATAATGACATGTCGTTTATTTTAATTAGTTGATGGACAAATACAATAAAAAATGTTCAGACAGACAAAGAAATGTACATTTAGTTTGACATCTGGCTGACAGCAGCGGGGCTAATCAACGGATGGAAAATGGAGCCATTGATTGACTGATTGCATTGATTGTCTTCCTCCTCCATTAGGCTGTGCTGACCTGGGGGCCAGAGACCAGCGAGGTCATTACAGACAACCTGCCCTCTGACCTTCGACCTCTCGTCAGCCTGGGTCTGCTGGCTAAAGCCCTACTGTCCTACCCTCTGCCATTCTACTCTGCTGCTGAAATACTACAAACATGTCTGCTTGGAGGTGAACACTTCCCAATTTGTAGTAACCTTTTCCCATGAAATACATCTCAGGTGTCGTGGTTAAGACTGACTGTAGATCTACATTTAATGTGTTATAATGGCTGACATGTAGATAATACATGACCTTAGGAAGCTGTCTTTTCCTTTACATACTTCTAGATATTACTACTTCTCAGCAGAAGCCTGAAGAAGCAGACTCAAGGGTTCGCTTGAAAGGAAATCAGTGACATTTGTACTCTTTCTCACACTGCCCAGTTTGACTTGAGCAGAACATTCACTTGCTCCAGAGGTCATCATCTCTGCAGGTGTTTCAGTGTGGAGAAAGGAGCACAGCGTGCCCACAGATCACAGCTCACGCTGACATCCATCTCCTAATTAAATTTCCCAAGAAAAACAAACAGTTAAAGGTGACCAATAAAGAAATCAGACAATTTAAATTTCTGATGAACTAAGCATTTTGTTATTCAGCTGAGATATTCAAATTTAATAATTTATCTTTAGGGTTCAGCCTAAAATCTCATCCAATAAAAAAGGTGAAACCTATGAAATTAGATTAAAAAAAATACAACCTATAACTCAGAAAGCAAGCAAATATCGCACACTATTTATTTCCATTTGAAAAAAACACATTTGTCACCATGGCTGAACTTTGTAGATTTATTGACTATCATGGAAAATGGTAAATGGACTTCCCTTTTTAGTTTTCCAACCACTACATTCACCCAATCACACTCATGGCGGAGGCTGCAAGGTGCTGCCTGCCCATTATAATCTACTCTCAACACATTCACACTGATGGTCCAGCCTTCAGGAACAATGTGGGGTTCAGTATCTTGCCCAAAGACACTTCAACTTTCAGATGGGAGGATCCGCAGATGGACCGGCCCCCTCCAGTCCTCCAGTCAAGTCTCTGACTTATGCAGGCGACACATTACACTAAACATCAGCTGTCTTAAGAGACAGACAGGCAATTGGCTGGCACTATGCCACCTAGGGACACGAAGCAGCAACCTCATTGCATGATTGTAGGCTACCTTTGCCTCTACATACTCATTTTCTTACAGTTTGACCACAATTGAGCAGTATATAACGGTGTGGTGTAGGTTCTCAACAGGGAACACTTCACAGCATCAGGGCGTTTAATCATGATTATTTTCACTGGGCAAACGTAATTTGAAAGTTTATGTCCTCTACAGCTTTTTATTTATTGTCAATAATGCATTCATTTGGTGCTGTAAATAAGGAAAATATCATTGAAATAGAAGCACCTGTAAAACAGGGATGTCAGAACAGAGCGACCCACGAACAAAAGTTGCCCTTTGGGTGCAACATAAACCTAAAGCAACTTCTCTGCCTCCCTCGCTCTACAGGTGTCTGGTCGCACTCCAAACGTGGACACCGGTGTGTGTCTCGTCCGGCCTTTTTGGTCCGCGCCGCCTTGCTGATGACATCATACCTCATGGCCCTGCTCGTCCCCAGGTTCTCCCTGTTGATGGGTTTGACGGGTAGCGTGACCGGGGCGGCCATGACACTCATACTGCCGTGCCTGTTTCACCTCAGGCTGCAGTGGGGCCGCCTCACCGTGCAGGACCGGCTGGTAGACGTGTGCATCCTGAGTCTAGGGGTCATCTGCAGCGTGTCGGGCGTGATTTGTTCAGTGAAAAGACTGGTGGGAGGACTGTAGGATGACGGACGGACAGACGCGCTGTTGCAGCACCACGGATTGATGCAAGCAGAGTCGTGAGCTCTCTTTTGTACAATTTTCTGTATTAGAAAACCAAGTCACAGCATGAATACTCGAGTAGTTAAAGCATCAATGGTCAATCATGTCATATTAATAATGGTTGAAATGACAAAGTGTAGTGTTTCGGGGGTCAAAAGTGACAAAAATCAACAAAGATTTATCGTGAACTCTGCAGCTGCGCTCAGCTTTATTGAGCTTTTTAACGTTTTTCAGCAGATAGTTTGGGATTCTGTTTTGCTTCACTCTCGTCGTTCTCGTCAGTGTCGTTTTCAGCCACAGCAAGTAGGCGTTTGTTCTCAGCAAATAAAAGCTATTTCATAAGTATACAGTAGACTATTTGCTAGTCAAAGGGCATAGTATGTATGTTTCACAGGTTTCAACATTCTTATACATACAAATTCAAAAACTGTCTAAAAGGCCTGTTAATAACTAAAAAATTCTTAAATGTTGTTTTCTGGAAGTCTTAGATGTCAATTTGAGTAGAACATGTAGCCTTCTATAATCACAGATATTGTTTATGTATATTGACTGTAGATAAGAACACCGTGCCATCAATAATAGATTTTACTTTTAAAAATAATTTATTTTTTATTACATTTAATTAATAATTATTATTAATTATTTACATTTAAAAGGTAAATTTAAAGTAACACAGTGTCTGTCTGGTCAAGGGAAAATGCAACAAAGCCAGAAATAAATTGGAAAAGAGCGATTTTGCCCTTAAATTATATTAGATATGATCTGCATATAGTGATAAAGATAAGCAACTAGTTAGTCAAAGCATTTTCTGAGGACAGTAAACATGTTAACATGGTTAAATATTACAAATTATGCAAAGTCAAGTGAGTGATAACACAATGCCAATAATGTCAAGTAGGTCATGATGTTTTGCTTCCACAATGCAATTAACCATTAAACTATTTTTAGACGTATGTATAAATGCAGTCTTGTGTGACATTAATGTGTGGACTTTATCTTTGTTGTGAGAATTGACTAATTAGCCTTTAGGGGAAATTTAACATTAAAAAAAAAAACTATTACTTATCTCCCCCTTTTGGGCTGAGAGAAGATTGAGTGAGCTTGTCTTATCTCATGTCTGAATTTGTAATTGTTATGGAGGGAATGTGTGTGTGGGTGTTTAAATCATTACATTTCAGAGCGAAGACTAATAGTAATATTGGGGTTAAGGCTCAGGGTTAAGCTTAAACAGGCAACGGTTATGGTTAAGTCTCCAGGAGATGAATTTAGTGTCATCTTATGTTCCGGAAAAACAATGTGTGTGTGTGTGTGTGTGTGTGTGTGTGTGTGTCTTGGCAGGTGGGAGAAATCTTGGCTTTGGTTCGGCCTCTGTTTATGTACTTCCAACGCACTGAAGAAGTGGGTTGATCCAAACTGTGAAAGAAAAGAGAAGAAAAGGGAAAAAGAGCTGCAATGGAGACTAAACGGGTCTCATTTTTCATACTGTTTAAAGGATCTGCAGGAAAATGTGAAAAGTGAGAGGAAAGAAAAATGAGCAGGAAAAAAGATATGACTGAGAAAGGGCTGGGAATCAAAGTAGAATTAAAGAAGGTCAACAGAAAGAGAAAGTTGCCAAGGAGGAATTAAAGTTTTCAGTTTCTCCTGTGGGGATTATGTTTGATTTGATCGAGTGCAAAGGAGAATGGGGAGCAGGAGGACAAAGAGAGGGGGGCCAACAGGACATGGAACAACAGGAAACCCGAAACCACATCTTTTTTCTTTGACAATGTCAGATCTGAACCACCTCATATAAAGGTGAATGACTTATGATGCTAATTAAATGAAAGCACTTTTTGTTGCGTTAGCAATGAAACAATAAGCATGCTCGTTTTGATGACAATCTCTTTAAATGACTTCGATCTAACAAAAAAAAAGGATGTTTGTATCAGGAGACGCGATAAACATGTCGTTTTTACTAAATATTGATAATCGGTGGTGATAATACTGTAACCTGGCGTTCCCTCCTTCTTTCCCTCTTCCTGTTTTTCCACTTTTTTTAGTCTTTTGTTAGGTTTGGGGTTTGGTTTTCAAACAGTCTAGCTTCTCATGTTACAACCTCTCTCTCTCACACACACACACACACACACACACACACACATACAGTTGACAGGGTGACAAAGTCTTTAAGCCAACACACCTGTCACCTCCTTACAGATACCATTATAATACTAGTGTGTGTGTGTGTGTGTGTGTGTGTGTGTGTGTGTGTGTGCCAGTTTCATATGGTGATGCAGCATGCACGCAGCATGTGAATCTGTCAGCTATCCATCATCTTCTATCTGTGTTTGAGTGTGTGTGAGTGTGTGTGTGTCTCTCTCCCACACACACACACACACACACACACACACACACAAACATGGCTTTCGAAAGTACATGACAGACTCAGACATCTGATGGCAGCTCAGCCATCCTTCACACCCCAGCAGACATTTTTGGGTGAGCTGAAGGTGAGAAGACACCTGGGCCGTCCAACATGAAATAAAAGATATTTTAGATATCTGTATGTTGCCATTTTACATACATATCACGAGTATTTTGTTTTTACACAAATGTGGCCGTTACAAACTAGTAATAAAGGAGCATTGTCCTGCTCCAAGATCAGTTTTCCCCTGGCTTTGCAGCAGTAACACAAGGATAAATGAGGCGACGCGTATCACGTTACGCATTTAATCCGTCTATTGGACCAGTTGTGAAGCAGGTACAGACTGGGGTACCTCGTATAAATGTATACGATCGTGTAGTAATGTGATCACATTCTTTATTGAGGAATAAGTCCAACGCTGCTGAAGTAGTTGCTTGTAATTTGATAACGCTCTCAGGCCAGACTGACGGGAACTAAACACGCTGGTTTCTTGTCTTTTCAAGAAGCCTCGAAGTAAAGAGTGTAAACAACACTCGTCAGCGTGAGTCTCGTCAGCGTGAGTCTCGTCAGCGTGAGTCTCATCAGCGTGAGACTCGTCAGCGTGAGACTCGTCAGCGTGAAACCACCAGCAGTCGTGTGGCCAACTCGCAGGTGAATTCTCAACCAAATCAGATTCCTAACGAGGGGTATATTTGATATTTTCCATTCCTTCCTTATTCATATCAGGATACTGCAATGAGTCCAAATATGGTCTTTTTAATCTTAAACCTAATGACGTTAACTGTGATAATGACAGACAAGAGATAGATAAAAACTTTTTTTTAAAGACTTGGAACAGCAAAAAAAAAAGGAAAGCAACCCAAAAGCAGGCATTATACCTGAAGTGAATTTTAGAATAAGTGGTATATTGAAACCACTTGGCATGTAAAGGATCATTAAACATAATATATTTGCAATTAGTGCATTCAAATGTTATTAAAAGTAAAAAGCAGAGGTGTACTTTCACTTTTACGACAACTCTGTCTTCTCCTGTGACTACAAAACACCAATATCCATGCACTGAAGTAATTATTTCTGTTTTCATCTTTGAATCATTACTGGACTGAAAACAACATTAGATTTCAGGCAGAAGACCAGCAGTTCCCTGTGTGCTGATAGCTTGGTGACTTCCTTGTTTATTGATCTATAAGGCAGATGTAATATCCAACATCGGCCACAGCTACAGTCTTCCCCAAAATGGTATTAAATATACCTGGAGCTGTACTTTTTTGATAAATGATACTCTTGCCAAACCAGTATTACAGTAATACCACTTAACTGGTTCACCTTTTTTGGTGTTTGGCTTTTCAGAGACCATGATACTTTGCAGGGAGGTCTCAGTGACCAGTGCTGTACAACATGGCCTTCTGCTGGACCATCTATCCAGTGGAATCACCCGATACCTACATCGGTACAGTATTTTTAGACCTTATTGGCTCTGATGTGTGTGCGTGGGTTGGTCTGTGCCATGTCATCCGGGGTCAGGTTGGAAAGGTGGTTTGGTCAATTCCACTGGAGCCAATTATGCACAAGTTGTTTGCACTCTCCAGACCGTGAGCTGCTCCGGGTAAAACCACTGTGTGATGGATGCCCTTCAACTGAGCGACCCAGGTTCAAACCTCTGTTTAAAACCCATCTGAGGCCCAGTTCAACCTCCGTTTGAAAGAAACAGTCCACATTTTGGGATGTTCATCGAAAAGATTGATACCACTCTTGTGTCTGTAAACAAAATGTGAAGCTGCCGCCAGCATAAACTGTGTTTAGCATAAAGGCCGGAAACAAGGTAAGAAAACCCGTCAATACCAACAACAATATCTATAATGACAAATATATATAACAATATGAATTTCCCATCAATGAGAATGTTCTCATAGAATGTCGATTTCTCATTTAAAACATTTTTTTAAAAAACTGTGTGAATTAATACTTTAGTTCACAACCAATCGAGCAAGCGTTGAGCTAGCAAACATGTTAGCTCAGCCCCCCCTCCAGTATTGCTTTATTAAATTAAATGATTACTCTTCAGAACATAATGCAACATAATGAAGTAAATGTCATATCGAGAGAAAAAACAAGAAGCTTGGGTAGCTACCGTTACTGCCCAGAGCTAGTACCTTCCTGGCTAGCGAGTCGGTCGGCTAGCAAACTAGCCATTTGCATAGTTGCTATGCCAGCAAGCTTCCGGCACTCAACACACAGGCCAAATAACTCCAAATAGCTCCAAATATTTGAGTCATATCGAAACACCTTTATCAGTGAAGGCTTTTTTTTTACCGCCAGAGGCCTGCTGCTTTACAAGACACTTCACCGGCCTGACAAAGCAAATCAAGCACTCCAGCTGGAACTCCAGAGGTGAGGAGGCTGAGAAAGAAGGGAGATAGGGGTGAGGATAGACAAATAAAAAAGGAGAGGCAGACAAAGAGATCATAAGGTGAAGATGGAGACACATATTGATGGAGAGAAAGAGAGGGGTTGTGGCGTAGTAAAGTGAATTAGCTCCAGTGGATAAGGGGCTCTGTGCTGACTGCCAACTTTGCTAATCCTTCTCACATCTGGCTGGCGAAGACACCGTGTGTGTGTGTGTGTGTGTGTGTGTGGGTGGGTACCTTTGTAGGGCAGCGTACTGTACTGTTTGTACGGTTGAATTTATGTGTGTGAGCGTCTGCATATCAGTTCAGCTCAGCTCATATGGGCATGCATGTGCCTCCATACACTGTGCGTGGGAGTGTGTGTGTGTGTGTGTGTGTGTGTGAGTGTGTGCGTCTGCCTCCCCGAGCACAGAGCTGCTTTCAGAGCGATACAAATTGTCACACTGAATCCAAATCACCCTCCCTTCTGAAGCTTTATTGGCTTAGTTTGGTGAATTGTTTCTGTGGAATAATAACCTCACAGCTCCTTTAGACCGTCTCTTTTTAACACCGTCGCACTAAAGAGGCTGTAAAGACTATATTTTAAAGCTGTTGGAGTAAATATTCTGGATTTTTGGCAGAAAGAAGCCCAGAACTTTTGAGTTGAAAAATTAAGGACAAAAAATGTAAAGACTACAAAGTTGAAAAAATAAATTGAATAGTCCCTTTTCTACTTCCATTATGCTGTGAAAGTTAATATTGTTATGCTTTTATGTAGCTGCTTTATTTCTGCCTTAGTTTGACTTTTAATTTCTAATTAGTAATAATTATAAGTATATAATTGTGACCATCTGGAGGGTAAGGGATCTAGCACAGCATGCTAGGTTGGGCCTCTGAGCACTCGACTTGGCCGGCACACTACAATCAAACCACTTTGGATCAGCTGATGTTGTCATAAATATTAATGTTACGGGCACTCCTACAAGTCTATCAGTGCCGTACTCGCTCATTCATCAGGCCGACTCATCTGCAAATCCATCCCTGGCAAGACTCGGCTTTATCTGAGCCCACCAGCCCGCATCTCCGCCAGCTCCAGCGATTTCCCACCCTTCCTCTCCTCCTCCCCGAAGCTCACACCTCCGTTGTCTGTAACCCACTCCACTGTGCGGCTGCCAGCGACCGCAAAGAGTTCCAAAATCCCTAAAATTGATATTTGCAGCCCAGCCATATCCTTTTAAAAATAGGCAAGTCAAAACACTTTCTGATTTCCTGCTGCCGTTCTTACATCTCTACATCACGCAGGCCTTCTTGCTGTATATCGTGTGCTTTGATGGTCGCCCGCTTCCTCCGCTGCACACTCTACTGTATGGATGTTGGATTCCATCATGAGCAGCCCTCCTCTTTTTGTTTCCTTTTGTGTGTGATTTGATCTAAACCCGGCCCCTGGCTCAACTGTCACTGCGAATAAGAATTCACTCCCAGCTGACTGCAAGGTTAAACAAACATAAATAATGAAATAATGATATTGCAGCGCTGCCGGTGGAAACATCATGAGCGCATTATGATAATTAAACATCCTAATAAGCCGGGGTCATATTTAATCTCTCTGAGTTTGAGGTCAGCAGATGCCTCATTAGAAACGCCACCGATAGAATGGACGGTTTCCTGATGTTTGGCGATTACACATCCAAATCTGTTTAGCCTCCCACGAGAGATTCAGATCCATTCTGTCGAGAATTTCAAATTTAATTTAACCTTCAAACAGCTTCTGGTTTGTAACATCTGTCGTGGCTGAACTTTCCTGAAAATCTACATTTTATTTTTCCTGGATTGTGTTAAAACATTTTAGTAAAGATCAAACTTCCGGGGTTCCGGGGTCCATCAGTAAATCAAATCAAGTTTGTAAAAATGTCATTCATGTTTCTGTCTGCCAACTATGAATGTATGAATCTATTGCATGCATCATACTTTAGACTTTAAACCAAATAGATGCAAATAAAGGAACCACTTTAACAACACAATCGCCAAAATGCAACAAACTGTTTCAATTACTGCTCATGATTTCTTCAGATGCTCACTTTTTCTTTAGCCGCTGTGCATTGAGCATTCTCAACCACACCAGGATTAATATGTGGAGTCATAATCTGATGTTATAATAACAATAAATAATCTTTTATTATTTCAGGTATGATGAAAGATAAACTTCCCCTATGTTTAGATTTAGAGAAAAGGGGGGTAAAGGTAGTGAAGCAGCAGCATGAAAGACCAAAGCGTGAGCAGACATTAACACCTTAAAGTGGCTGGAATTATGAATCAGTTGGTTTTTTTTTTTTTTTTTGGCTTTTGCAGAGCATTATGGTGAATTTCAGGTCATTGTTTTGCTATGCGGCTCACGGATATGTCCCTCAGGAGGTGGTGGAGCCCAAAAGCAGAGCTAAAAGTGTGTCTATGTTGGACTTGCATCTGCTAGAAACATGACTTCTTTCCACTGCAAAATCGCTGGTTTATCGCTAGAGATAATGTATTTCATATTTCAGTAAGCAGAGAGCTATTTCAAGGAGAGTCATTTCCCCAAATATCATAATATAAGTATTGAGGAGAATAACGATTATTATTTCTACCAAAATCATGAAGCCCTACTACCTGCCCTGCTTGAACCCAACTCTCCCCACCAGCGTATGCTTTGCTGTCGTGAACTTTTCAGCAGTAAACCACACAATAGGCTGATTAAAAATGACCCAATTTGAGCGAGAGCAACACTCTCCGACACCAAGAAAAAGATGCATTTTAGTACTCATTAGTGATGAGTGGGTACGAGAGGCATCCATTCATTGTTCCCCCATTGTCTGTCTGTTTTCACGGATGTGAGAAAACTGTTTATGTCCTCAATTTAACCTGATGATTCTGGATGTCAGGTTGCTCAAGAATATAACATATGCTGGATTACTATCATTACATTAATAACAGGCACATTCGGGCAATCGGGTCTGCTCTAGTCTATGCAGTTCTACGCTGGGGCAGCTGTGGTGTGGACAGACAGATGATGATTAAAATGAATATCATCAAACACAGATCTCACACACAATGACCTATATGTGACACACACACACACACACACACACACACACATAGATCATCCTGTATCCTGCTGTTGAATCAGAACAAACCAACAGCTGCTGAGAACCAATATCCCTAATGAATGACCTCATGATATGTTGTGTGTGTGTGTATATAGTTGTAGAACATCATTTGAATATTTTTTTTTTAAGAATTCTATCAAAACACTTTTCCAAACACAAAACGCTTTTATTTCACTGCCTTCTACACAAAAAAGTGTTTTTATAAGTAATTATGACTGCTCCCTTGCTTCCTGGTTGAAATGAGCAGAATCTGAAATGTTCATGTTTAGAACCATTAAAGTGGGTGCATCTGTGGTTGGACCTTTATATTTTCGCCGCTGGGCAAGAAAACAAGATTCCTGGGTTAAAGATGAACAATCCCATATCTCCAATAATCTGCGGGGTGGTGTAAAAGAGTTTCTTGGGTCCCAGTGTTTTCACAGGGGGTCACTGGATTCAATCATCGCACAAAAGACCATGTAACGTTTAAAAAAAATTGGTATTTTCTGAAATTAAAAGGCCACAAAGGGACGATAGCTTCTACGTCCCGAGTGCTTCAGGATAAAATAGCTGCACATATTGTAGTTTCTGCTGGAGATAAGGCGAATGCAGTCCTTCTTGGGGGGAAGTAAAGGCTCTATGGTAATTTCCTGTAGAAATAGCAGCTTCCACAGGCCGTAGCAGTTAGTGAGATAGATGGTCCAGGAGAGAGGTGGGAAAACCACAACTCAGCATTTTTTACTTTATCTATTAGAGTGGTAATAGCGCATGATCAAGTGTGGGACACATTCACTCGCACTCTCACTAACTCTTTCTACGTCTTCCTCCCTCTTCCTCCCCCATCCCTCTCTCTCTCTCTCTCTCTCTGTCTGTCCATTACGTTGAGTAATGAGTGCAGAGTTTCCAGTCCATCCGATACTCGCTGTCCCTCTTAAAGGGGACACGCCGAGCTCCAGGCGATCGTCCTGCCGACCTGTTTGATGTAAAAGCGAACGATCGTTGAGTTCAACCTCATAGTTGTTGTCCAAAATGAGGAGTTAGCTTTTAGAATCAGCTGTGGACATTGGGGACTTCTTATCACCAAACGTGGACATTGCAACTGCCTTAAAGGTGCTTAAAGGTTGAGTAGGTGATTCTATTCAGAAACAAGTTCTGTTATATTACTGATAATCCTCGTAACATACCGAATGCATTAAATGCTCTGATCTAAAAAATGTATACTCATTTCGTGTTCTGGGGGGGAGTGGCTTTGAACAGAGGTCTGATTTGAGGGGGCGGGGCTTTTTAGGTTCTTTAATGCGTTCAAAGTCAACCTACCCAACCTTTAACAAAAGTCGCATTGTCACATACTTTTAAATATTTTTGTTGAGCAGCTAGTGACGTTTAAGCGAGGGAGTGAGAATCTTAACCGCGATCTGATTTAGTGGAACGACACAGCAGGACACAGTGACAGAAATTGCAACTGTTCATTTTCACTCCGTTTTCTCCCTTCGGTATAAATAGCGTAATCTTGTTTTGCAGACGTTTAACGTTTGTGGTAAACTCTATGATAAATACATTTGGGTTTCCTGTGGCTGCATCATAATAAAAGTCAGCCCTGCCGTTTGAACACATATATTTATCAGGCAGAAGTATGTGCAGTTTGCATTTGCAGTAACTTAATGAAGCACTGATATGGTTGTAGGGACAGCGAACGCTCAACAGCGAGGCTGTTATCACTGAGATAAAAGAATGTTTCCTTGCAATAGTCAGCATTCAGAGAACTGAAAGACTCGCAGGCGAGTTGTGATGAGTAATTTGCTTGTGGCAATGTAAGACTTTTAGTAAGTGAAAAAAACCCAACAACTTCTACTCAGTGGCCCGGGGCAGAGATAGTCAACCGTGTGTTATGGTTCTGTGAGTAAGCACACACGTTTACCAGTTTTTAAACCAGCCGGCAAACTACGGCGGTTCAGTTGAATTACATGTCCTCCTCCTCTGTGGGAGAAAACGTATTCGTCATTGAAATCAAGTCCTTTTACAGTTTTTCTCAGTCGCTTTGGTGCTTTTCTCATATCACTATTAACATTTGCACAGCAGTTAGTGCATTTCTCAAAACAATTAGTGCAAACTGCAAAACCTAGTGGATAACCTGCAAAATCACGTCACTTGCTCAAAATGGATAGTCCATTCCTCAAAAGTAAGTGTTCATGTCAATGAAACTGCCAGTGTCATCAAAATGAAAGTTTTGACACCATCGTTTATGAACAAGATATTCAAATGGCGTTGTCATGTTTTCATTATGACAGTTTATTCTCTCAGTGTTTTCTAATGCAAAAAAAAGGTCAGAACTCGGTGACACTACCTGAAAATGCTCAAGACAGCAGTATACACTACTTATACAGCCATTTGAAAA